>OX940980.1:19685378-20285378 GCA_954871275.1 Leptopterna dolabrata | reverse complement strand
CCCGCCCAGGTGGGAGGGGTGCAATGACGTCACTGGTATAGGAAATATTGAAAAATCAGAACAAAAACTACTTACCACAGGAAAGTGCGGTTGGTGCCAAAATTCTCAGGATGGAATCTAATTTCATTTAAAAAAAATAATGACCCGCGCTTTCAGTTAATTTTTTTTCTTTTAATCACCATCCTGAGAATTTTGACACCAACCGCACTGTTCCTACACCAGTTTTTGTTCTGTGATTTTTCAATATTTTCTACACCAGTGACGTCATTGACTCTCCCCCCCCCCCCTTCAACTGGGCCTTGCCAACTGTGACGTCACTACTGTAGGAAACTTATAAACCACAGAACAAAAACAATTTGTAGTAGAACAGTGCGGTGACAGGATGGAATCTACTTTCATTTAAAAAAGTACATACATTTTTCAGACCCAATAACGCTCATATTGTACATACAGAATTTTGATACAAGCTTTTTGGTTACATAATTACTTTTCAGCGACCTGATGGAGAAATGTTTACAACAAACAGTTCCACAAACCAGACCAAATTTTCAAAATACCGTAGGTAGCTGCTGTTCTATTCTGCCATTCATTTACATATAGGACGCCGTCCGCAGTATCATCCATATCTACCTTATTTTCGTCTAAAAAATTCGTTCTTTCGCACATAGGCTCCATTTGAGCCCTGTATCCGAAACTTTGCAGCCCGATCGGAGTATACCTAAGGTGTAGAAATAGGGTTTTTGGTATTTTAGTAACATGAGCTTGTGAGGTCAAGTTTTCCATGTTTTTATGGCGAGGAGACCGAATGGAGACCGGGAATGAAGACGATTTTGACCAACGAGCGAAAAATTGAGGTTCCAACAAAGTTTCAACCATAAATTTATCTTAAATTGTGGTCTAAAATCGTCGTTCTTTCGCACACAGGCTCCATTTGGGTCCTAGCTGTGCTCCGAAGCTCGGCAGCCCGATCGGAATTCATCCAGGGGTGAAAAACGGGTATAAAAATAGGGGTTTTCAAGTGAAGTTGATTTTGACAAAACAGAAGAAAACTGAGGTTGTAACGAAGGTTCAGCTACAGAAATTCATTTTTTATTAGTCAAAAACCTGGGAAATTGCCTGAAACCACCATAAAATGGTATAATAACACTAGAAGTAACAGTGAATCAAGATAATCAAATTTCATCTTCAATATCAATGATAATTTGTCAAAAACAGGAGCCTAATTCGAGTTTTGGGCGGCCAACATTGGTGGAAACCGTCAAAAATAGCTATTTCATTCAATTACTGCACATGAAAGAAACAATAAATGAACAGCCAAAATTTCTGTAGGTTTTCAAACACAATAATAAACCCATGCGACAAGGACTTCGCAGCGTTTTTTAAATAGCCAACTATCAGGGTTGAAAAAATGTGATTAGGTGATATCTGACAGATTCCGCTGTTCAATTCTGAAACAGGCTCAAGTACACTCAATTTGTCACATACCACCTAATGTTGGCAAGAAACTAATGTAAGAGAAAAAATAACTTTAGAGGAGGTCCCTCAGGGCTCACAGCTCACACCCTTCGATTCTTCTTTCCCAATCACTCAGTAATTTCCCAAATGGGGAAATTTTCTCAATTTACATGCGTCACTTGGTGTTCCTGATCGATAGGTCACAACTGATAGTCGTTTATATGTGGGGGGAAAACGGCAGAAGAGACACCGTATTCATATGCAAAACAAGGCACATTTGTCTCTCCAAACAACCAACTCGGTTTTCCTTTATAAAGTGGCTTTTTTAAAACAACCCGTAACTCTCAAGATTTATTGGATGATCCACTTAATTTTACCTTTTTATATGTTTGTTTTCTTGAAAGATGTCTTTGTCCCTTACCCTATTTCATCTTATGCGTATTATGGTAGGAATTTCACTATTTCAATATTATTGTTAGTCGTGGAACGGGATGTTTCTAATGCCCCTTTTAAATAATCCAGTAATGCGAAAGGAAGAACATATCAAGACACTTCAGAAAACAAAGTTCTTCTATTTTTCAACTGCGGGTGTGTTCAATGACGTGAAGGAGGTTCAATAACGCAGTCAGGTTTTTGGTTTATTATTCTGTGAATAATACACCTATGTATTCGCTCAGCAAAAAATGTTTATAACACCCCCTCAAAATTTTTTCTTTTCCGTTTCAAGGTGCGCAGATTCCAAAAATGTAATGCCCGTCCGCCGTAAGCCGTCTAAAAAATTCGTTCTTTCGCACACATGCTCCATTTGGGCCCTAGTTGTGTCCCGAAACTTTTCAGCCCGATCGGAATATATCCAGGGCTGTTATGAGTGAAAATGTGTATAAAAATAGGTACTTTTTGTGTTTTAGTAACATGTTAGTAAAATGAGCTTTTTGAGGTATCGTTTTCCATGTTTTTTGGGACGAGAAGACCGAATATGAAGTCGATTTTGACCAAGGAGTGGAAAATTGAGTTTGTACCAGATGTTCAGCTCCCAAAATTGATTTTTTATTAGTCAAAAACCTGCGAAATCGTCTGAAATCTCCTTCAATTTGTAGAATAACACTAAAAAAAGTGTCAACACGTGGATCAAGACGATTAAATGATCAAAGATAATTTGAAGAAAAAAAGTAGCGTACCTAATTCAAGTTTTGGGGGCCAAAATTGGTGGAAACCACCAGAAATAGCTATTTCAAGTATTTTACATGAAAGAAACAATAAATAAACAGCCCACATTTCTGTTGGTATGTCCAATAGAATAATAAACCCATGTGACAAGGACTTTGCAGCGTTTTTTCTTTCTTTATATCATTACATTCATGTTAGCGCATTCGAGATTGCTCGTTCCCTTCTTCAGACCTAATGAGCCATAGGAAACAAAGAAACACTGTTAAACATGAGTCCTGTTTCCACGTAAATCCCCATTTAGCATCAATTCAACATCGCAAAACGTTGTGAAAAAACGTCAAGGAAAATTTCATCCTACTTACAAAATAAAAGTTCCAGTCATGCAGCATGGCTATAAGAGCGAATTTTCAAAGAAATATTCGTGCTATTGTGTAAAAAGATTATATCTAGCGAGAAACCATACCAATTTTTGTAAAATTGTATAATTTTTTCGTCATTTTAACAGTTTTAATCGATTTTTGAACCTTATAAAGTCTAATTTGACCCACTATTTTTTTTAGAAAAATATTTTCATCATCGAAATAGCCCCTCTGTCCTGAATCACCATCCCACACAATGTTAGGTGAATTAATATTGATTTTAGCCCTTAATACCAGACCCCAAACAATCCAAATTTGACCCCTATTCTGAAATAGTATTATTTTTCTGTCTTTACTCACCCACCCGTACCACTTCCACTGATTTTATATATACTGTTCGCAATTTTAGCCGTTTTTACCGATTTTTGGCAGCTAAAGACTTAAATTTGACCCACTTAGAATTTTTTTAAATTGCTCATCTCCGAACTCATCTTTCTGTTTGGCAATAAGCCCATTAGTGCGAAATTTAGAATTTCTATTGTGTAACCAAGGTCATATATCGTCGGAGTGACATATATACATGCATAATTAGGTCAGTGTTTCACCTCAGTCTTTATGCATACATATAGGTATATACGTATGTATACATATAAACTTTTGTTAAAATCTAGGGATGAATTCAGGATGCTCTGAAACGGATGTGCCTATAAACGAACTTCAAAAATTCATATTCTGAAAATTCGCTAAACTTACGTGTGAAGATCACAGAATTGTCAAATGACTTCCGTTACAGGCAAAATATCAAAAACCAACTGCCATCAAAGACCTTTTTCCTACCATTACGAAACAGCGAGACTGCAAACAATCAACTAACCCCATCAACTGGTAGGCAATCGATTCCATACGAACACCTTCACGTCATTGAAAACACTATGTAAATAACTATCTTATGTATCACTATCTTGTAAATTATTATCTTGAAACATTCTGCATCTTGAAAGAGCTTATTAAACAGGTATACGGTTATTTCCTGGACACATTAAATTTTTATGCGACGGGTAGGTGTAATACATAAATATCAAGATTACTGTTAGTATGTATTGAGAATCTAATCACGAAGAGGCTACTGGAGTAATAAGACGAATCTACACCAAGCACAGGACGAGATAGGAGGCAGAGAAAGTGCAGCAGATTTATCAGGAGCAAGGCGTAATATGTCGGACCACTTGTAGGCTTGTAGTAATATGTCGAAGAAGGAGGGTAAGCAATAGATCACGTGGGGGGGTAGCAGATGTTTAGAGGTGGCAAACGTATAGGGGAGGGCACTGAGGAGGGCGTGCAGCATCGTTTAGTGATTTATGAAGCGCAAAAGGGATGTCTGAAGGAAACTTTATTGCATTTTTTAACAGCAATAATCAGGTTGGAATGGAGTTTCTAAATATTTGAAAAGAATCGTCGAAGGAATGGGATCGACTCTCCAAAAAGACGCGAAAAAACTTGATAACCTTCGCACGACAGATACCTAAATGACGTAGATAAGAGAAATATGAAACCACGAAACTACCAGTGCAATTTAAACAAAATCGGAAGAGTTCTTCGTTGTGCCAGTGGGGATTAAAATTATACATGCTCAAATGTACGTGTACCAATTATAATATAATTAGTACAATCAAATTTGAGTAGGTATAATCTAAAATAAAAATTCGCACCCGTAACAAAATTCAAGAAAGATAAATTTGATTATGAAAACTCTACAATCAGCCAAAGTACATATATATAGACTAGACTTATTTACCATATATTTAGAAATAACCTCCCTCGGTATTTCATTTTATGTATTCAATATTTCTGTAACTCGCTCTCTCTGAATGCCGTCAACGAAAAAGGCGCCGGCGCCTTGAATACACTACGTATTTTTTATTATGATGTATACACATAGTTGGAATGTGGTGCGGGAGGTAATAATTATAGCACTCCTCCTTACCCTTAATTATACAGGAAATCGGTCAAATAAAGACAACACACTCATTTGGCATTTTTTAACATCATCAAATGTCGCACAATCCATATGCATCAATAACGTGTCCTTTAATTTTGAGCTACCCTCATTTGCAATCTCAACGTTGGTTCATCAATAAGGTTAGGTAGGTTCTGCCTCTTCAAATTCTGATGGTTGGAGAAGAGTTTAATTCACGACCCCACAAAGAATCCGGACCCTCTCCAAACAATGTCCAAAGTACAGCTCATATATATAATACGTACCACGTACAAACTTCTAGATGAAACGGACATGAATACAATACAAGCGATTTCATTTTTGTTTTACATAAATTTAGGTACAAAAAAGGATCGCAGTTGCTTTTTCAACTGGTTTGTTTCCCCTGTTTTCACGCAGTTATTTGTTTAATCAAATCCAAATAATCTACTATCCGTGTAATGAGACAATTCGTATGCCTCGGGGGTGAAACGGTTTGCTAGAAACTGCTGTCGTAATTAGTCAACTATTAGCAAGGGAGGGCCCACAAGTATCCTCCGCTACGACCCTCTTCTCCGTCACAAACATTAAACCCCCCCTTTACGAGGTTTCGAACTTTTCTTATTTTGAACTGACGAGACCAACAACTAACTACACGACTGAATGAACTACTAAACTAAGCGTGATGGATTATTATTTTAGGGAACTGGGGAGGTGCTGGTTCTTCTTAAATGTACCCAATCAGAACCTCAGTAGTATCGCCATGGACATCGCCACACCCTAACCAATCACCACATAAGGTAGATCCCCTAAGTGTCATCGTATTAATTGGAGCGAAGAGGGGGTAGACGTGAGATTCGGTTCAATCACTGTTCACCGCATGAAATAATCGATAAGTGATCAAATACCATAAAGCCGGTATTGATTCAAATTACCTGGCAGCTCCTCCGTTGGGGTAGCCGTTACCAAGGTGGGGTGGAGCTTTGCTTTCGACGTAGACGTTCGTCCTGTCGATCAACTCCCTGCATGTGACCTGCAGCCCTTTCAGCTCCTTTTCCGTCTGCTCTATCCTCTGAAACGTCAAAAATCGAAAATTGTAGAATACAAAATGCAAAAAAAAAACTGATCGGAAAAACAACCTGCTGGATATATGCACAGGAAACTGAAGATGTACAACGATCATATGAGTTAATTTGAATTTGCTGAGATCAGGGTCTACAGAGACCCTGCGTTATCACAGAATGCATGGAAATACTCGCAATAGCCAAAGCTGCTTTGGGAAATCGTTCTTGGCTAAAATTAACAATCAGAATGAAACAGTTCTTAGGTCAATATTTAGAGAGAAATTAGTGTCCCTTGAAGTCGGTTGGTTCTATCCAACAAAATATAACTTGAATTTGAAAACAAGAAATGAGGAAATCCATGGGTTTTGTTAGAATTTAGGTGCATAATCAATAACCACATGCAAGCAAGACACAGAGCAAATGGGTACGCAGGGTTCCAGTACAAATAATGGCAGAGATTATTGGGATAAGGAAGATGTTTGTGTGGGCATAAATTTGGTTAACAGCGAGGAGAGACGAGACACTGGGTAATTCTTACGTCCTCAAGACCAGGAACCTTGAATAGATTTTCCATGTAAGGGGGTAACATGTCGAAGAAGGTAGAACCCGTCATGAGGCCTGGTAGACAACAACTGGTTCTCCTTGGTAATCGAGTTGTATGGTCTTCAGAAACACATTTTAAAATATACAAAGGGATCTAATTGGAGGGAGGTCCGGCGCGTGGAGGGCTGGAGAAGACGCTGCACCTTTGAAAATGAAGGGATCAATGCCAAGGATTCGGACTATTTCGGTCTCACCGACCGTAAAACAGGGGACCTTCCTGAGGTCAATCACCGGTTCAAAAATAATCTCAGGACAACGGTTATGTCACGTAATGTGACGCTAAATACCCATCACACGATTTCACACTTGGTACCAGTTCACGCGGGTGGGAAGGTATCTATAAGAACCGAACTTCACGGAACTGAATCACAGAATGGAAAATACCCATCAGGCACAAACTATTCTAACTTATCTTCCCACGAAATGGCATTTCGAGCTTCCAAGAGTGGTGAAGCACTTGGTTATTGAGTTTATATAAAACTGAAGTGGTTTTATTGAAACAGAAAAAGGCACTCAATATTGAATCAGCGCAGTTGAACGTTGAACTCAAATAAGTATACCAAGGGATGATAACACTATTATCAATGCACAGAATCAGAGAAAGATTGATCGACGAAATCTGGTTATCTGGTACAGGTACCTATTGATTCCATAACCACTAGATATTACTAAATTCTAGTTGTTACTCGATTCGTTTAAGTGAAATAAGCGTGTTTTTCTTTCCACAAAAACAAAAAACAGGCCCTTCTATAGCTTGCGAATGGCGGGTGATTCATTTGATCCTGTCGGACATAGGAAAGAATAAGAACCCATGTCAGGGTGCAGCTGAAGAAGTACGGATAATGGCTAATTTATATACCAAGTTAGTACCATATGAGCCATATTAGCTTCAGAGCACTGTCAAAATCTTGAAACGATCAATACATTTACAATGTAACATCAGTTTGGTATTCTCTGCGGACGAGGTGAATGAAGTTCACTGAAGAAGTGTCCAATGCGCACTAAACAAAATCCGTTCCATCACATCTCCCATAGATTCACACAGCACTCGGATCGACAAAAACGTTGATTTTTTTTTACCTTCCATATCCTCTTTACTGAATTGTGGAGATGAACCATGATACATCTATTGCACTACATTTGACACAAGGAACGTAAGAGCGCACTAGGCGCTAAATTAAACGGGATCAAATAATGTCAACTATCATGGAAAATCGGGAGGGCACGATAATTTTTTAGATAACGACAAATCAATATTGTAGCTTCAATTCATCTTGGAGAGGAGACACTTGAGATAAAACGTATCAGCATAATATCCTTGACAAATACCAGATGGAAACCTGTAACAACTACTGCTATGACTAGACTATATTCTAGCATCACTGAAAGAGCAGCTCGTAAATTAGTGTGGAGGGATATACCGTAATTTAGTGTGGCGGGAAGGGCACAATAGTAGGTAGACAGTTTGTCTCAAAAGACCTGGACGGTTCTATCCCTCATGTTCATAGAACTGCGTTCTGAACATGAGGGGACAGAACCGTCCAGGAGGGAACTGCGTTCTGACCACGAGGGGATAGAACCGTCCAGCATTGAGTCCAGAACTGTGTCTGTCCGAACGAGCGATAATAATTCCGAACAGATGATCTGAAGCTTTGTAACCTTCCAAACAAAATGAAAGTAGAAGCATCAAGTGCGCATGTGCATGATCAAGTCCTTGAAAACATCCAGGACTGTTAGACCCAGTCCCAAGTGGTACTGGCATATCTGTCTAACAGCCAACTCTCGATCCAGGAACAGTTCTGGTGCTGTTGGAACACACAACAAGGGGCGTGGCTTGAATAGAACGGTCCGGAACTGTCCAGGACTGTCTTCCCGAGCGAACATAGAAACTACTATAGAGTCTTTAGTGAGTACTTACTATTTAGTTACTTTGGTTGAACTACTTAGGTACTTCGCTGTAATTAGCATCATCACTGAACGCTAGCCACACAACCGGAAGAAGCCAACAAACCACTACAAACACTAATTTGTACCCATCAACAACAATAAGTGAAGAGACCTGACCGGATCCCTCTTCTAGAAATTCTGAGACAACGCTGTGGATATTTTGTTCTTTTTAATGCCAGTGTTATGTATCAATAAGGCATTGACTTGATATAGCTGGCAATGTCGCGATCCGATTCCCTACCCCCACCATGTCATCTTTCCCCGATTCATTTTCGTCAATTCGATTCTTCTTCATCTGATGTTCATGCTAACCCCTCGAAGTGTTCAATTTCATTTTCCAATAAAAAGCCCGTTTATCAACACTGTGCCGGGCTGTAAAGTCAGCGTCTTCTTAAAGGAACCCGACAGCCAGCAAGGATTGACAGTGCGTCGTGGGACTGTAAAATCTCTGCTAGAGCGATTATACGTGAGATCAGGCTCGATATCTTGGGAAGAAATCAACAAAACACTACATAGCCTGAGCGGTTTCAGGGCGTTATAGAATTTACTAACATAGAGAAATACATCAATCCGACAGCATATGACATGGTGGAAGCCCTCAGACCAGAGGACGGCCGGAGCAGGAGCATTTTAGTTCCTCAAAGCTCCCCTCGAACACTGCAAATCTGTGTTTATCAACACTCAACGCGCTTTTAAAAGAAGGCTAATTTTTGCACTCATTTTTTTATTTGCGAGTTCCTACGGCTCAGTTATGGAGGCACCTACCTACCTGATGATATTAAATCCAAATACCTTTATCGTAATATTCTCAAAATTTCCAACCGAGGCGGGACCTAATGTTTCTATTTTAATGAAGAAGAAAGAATAATAATCCACTAGCCGGATTATAAGTACATATAAGTAATTCTGTTTTCCCACCAACATCAGTTTAACAAAAAACTACAATCTACTGTAATTACAAATGTGTAATTATTTGCTGCAATTAAAATTTACTGTTACACATTTATGAAAACATAGTAATTTTTACACTCAAGTCCATAGGGTTGATATTATTATAATAATAGCCTGCTCGGTTATTGTTTAAAACTCAGTTCTTATTTAAGGTAGTCTTATATGGCTGTGATTAGCAGCATTTAAGTGTAAATAAACATGTGTTTTATCGTCACAACAAATGTTCTGCTAAACAGTTACCACTTACAGGATTTAAATACCTTATTTCCCAAACCTCACAAACAAATCACTTTTTTTCTAAATCTCTGAAGAAATGTGTGAAAAACCGCAGAAGCTGAATAATTTTTTACTGCCGGGTGATGAGCCTTTTGAGTTCTTGCCAAACTTTGCCAGTGTCAGTAAGTAGCACACAAGCACTACACACAAAAACCATATTATACCAATAACTTCAAGTACCTACCTATATACTAGTATTATAACTATTGTAAGTTCTAAAATTATAACTATGACTAAAGGAACAGAACTTCTTGAGTGACTCATGATTTTATCAGGAAGAACAGGAAGATGATATGACAGGCAGCGCTCGAGCGGAACTTTCGGGAACTAATGCTCTTGCTCCAGTACAGCAGTTTCCCCTTCCACTACAGCTCTAAAGGTATGGAGTAGGGTGAGGAGTGTGACGTCCCCATGGTAAGACCCTGGTTAGACTATAACGCAATGCTTCCAGGAATTGCATGTGCCAAACCTGGAGAATAGCCATGATCCATTATAGAAGGAAAATCTAACAGGTGACATCCAACGACTCGTCCCTGAACAAAGGGAACTTTTCTGTGTTCGTTTCTACCTTTTGAAACAAAAGGTAGATTCCTATAAATTAACCAACAGACTATTGTGCAAGCATATGTACCTTGGACATGTTGACGATGGCCGCTGAGCCAGGGGCAAGGACCGCCTCCAAGTGCCTGACCAGACGCCTCAGTGCCGCCAGCCTCCTCTCCCTCTCGCTAAGATCCACTTCCGATCCAGAATCCGAAATGCCGGAATCAGAATAATTACCGCCTCCGCCAGTCATCATTTCGTATATCGACTGAAACAGACCAATCAGTTCTTTATCAACACATTCGACAATTAGAAGAACAAACATAATGGATACTATAACTGGGTAGGTACATGTATACAATGATGACAACACTACATGCTAAGTAAATTAGGATAATAATGGCTGAAAGCTGTACATTGTAATGCTTCAACATGCACTTGGTGGCTGAAATTTTACGAAGTATCACCAAAAATGATTTCTCTAGTTTTTCATTACTGGTGTGAATAATCTTCCGGACTGACTGGATGAACTAACTTTTCTTAGAAAACTACCCTATTTACCATGAGTTCTCTAGTTTTGTCAGGAAGGCCCAATTTAGACCAATTCAACAACAAATAGGTATAGCCTGCTCACAAAAATAATGACTGCCGAGAGCGCATTCTTCTGGCAAAGGCCGAACTACTTATCAGCAGTTGACTGCTGATACGTATTCAGCCTTGGCCAGAAGAATGCGCTCTGTACAGCCATTATTTTTGAGGGCCGGCTATAATATATATGTAGATTCGAAACGATAATCCAACAGACGGCGAGACCCACGATGCACTTCCTAACTGACCAATTGAACTTGACAGCTTTCGAGCTCATTTTGCTTCTGAGTCAATGAAGGATGTGGAAGAAGCCTTTGTATAATAACTTTCGATAGACAAAAAATTTTTGTCTTCCAAAATCGAAATGTCCACTCGCATTTTGCGTTTCAGAGCTTTCTGAACTAATTTTTGCACCTGCAACATTGTGAATCATCGACCAGCATTTTCGTGCTGGGGACCGTAGTAGATTGTTAGGATATCATGATAGTTAATGACTTTGTAACTGCATTCATCAATAAAATATAGAAATTACTACCACGTTCCGTAGGCAGGTATACAAAATCCTCGGAATTTGATGAATATGAAGTAGTAGTAAGTTGAGGGCTAAGAGTATCCCACCTTTACTTACGGGTTAATTTCCAAATATGCACTACAGTAAACAAATCTTGCTCTAGTATTGATAGGATTGATTACTTAGTACCGAACCTCATGTTGACTCATTTTTCCAGAAAAAACCTTACTCGCGTCAGAAGGAACTGACCGCTGAAATATTAAAAGTCAATAAAAGCTGAGGAAGAGGGTCACCCCTTCTGATGCCCACATTATCCCAAGTTTGGGGAAGCGATCCTCCCTTAATGACGCAGGGACCACATGTCCCGTCTTCTCCTGCTTTAGGATTCTGGGGCAAGGAACGGAGATAATGGAAAGCCCCATCCGTGCTTTTTTTCATGCGAAGGCAGAGAAAGGGGGAATAAAACTGTTTTTATAAATAAAAAAAATCTGAGGGGACCATTGCGCGGGACAGTGACGTAGAGGAAGAGTAATATTCGGGTTAGGGCTGTGGTGGACTCATCCTCATTTTGTTGGGGTTTGTTGAAATTTTTATTATTTTAGAGACGAGCGTTGGGCAGGGGTTGGTTTCCCCAGATGGTCGTGATATCCTTCTGACGCGACGGTGGTGCCGTTTCCACAAACAAGTTTAATAAAAACTTCTAAACGTATCAACTCTTGTAGAACACACCACAGTTGGTCACAGGAGGGCTTCCCATAAGCAAAGGAATGAGTTTATATACACTTATACAGTAAAGGCGAAACGAAATTTGTTTTTCTTTTAACCAACGGAACCAGGCTCCATCTCAGTTTGAAAACTCCATTTCAAAATAATACAATCCACGTCGAATGAGAATGTTGTAGTTCGAGAGAGTAGTTTGTTTATAATACATTGAATAGGTTGGTACTGTACATCACTGATTTCACCATTCTAACGTTATTTATGGAATACGGACACTCATAACTATCAATAAACACTAAATTCCTACTAGCCTAAGACCCGGACTGTGTAGGGTTGCTACATAAATACATAAATAAATACATAGTTACATAAACACGCATTTTACCAGATTTCCTGTAAAGCAGCACTTCGGCCCCACGAAGCCCCCACCTAAGTAGGACCCTGGACATATTTCCATTCCAAATATTCACTTAATTTGGATTTTTTTGGCCGTGAACAACAAACTTGTACCTATCAACAAATAGGTTAAAAAAGAGTACCTACCAGCAAAATAACCAATATTTGCCAATGAAATAATAACACGGAACAACAAACTCGTGATTATAGTCAGCTGTTCTCTGTCAATGATATCTGGGCTGGAGTTATATAGGTATACTACAGTATGATTCATAGTCATGTTGGCGAAGATTTTCGGGGCCTTAATGTGAACGAACGGCTGGACGTACAATGATGCACCGGTGGTCTCGAAATATCCTCAAATTCGGAATAAATTTTCAGAAGTCGTAATAAAAACCACACCCTTCTATTGAAAGTTTTCCTGCTACGGCTGAAAATTTCAATCCCTATTTTTCACACCCAGGCCTTATTGTCACCTGTTCTTTTATTTTTACTGCTTTATTTTTGATTACGTTCAAGTATCAGGCAGACATTTATGCAATATTTTCTGAGCCTAAGTTGTCCTACTACTACTAGTTGATATTGTATAATAATTCTAGGAGACTTAAAAAAAATAAGAGTACCAAATACAGTTTGTTTCTAAAAATCACGTATTGTTATTTTATAAACATCTCATTAAGCGTAGGTACATAGGGGGGGTACTTGCTTGCCATCCTAGATTGTTGCGATACTTCGCCCCAAGCAGTTTGCACCAAATCACGGTTTTTATAGTGTTATTTATTTATTTTTTCATTTATTGGCAATATATCATAAATAAGTACATAATGGAGATAAATATACAAAATAATTAAAAATACTAAAAAAAGCCGAATTTGGGAGACATTTTAATTAGAGAAATTGCCCACCAAAGAATAAGTTCGGAAGAACTTGTGCTCTTCGGTGTACCGGTTATTCCAAAGACACGGCCGCTTTTGGACTTCTGCAGTTAACATTTCCATCACACAAAATACACAAAAACACTGTCTTCTACACAGCAATTAACAGAACAAACGAGATAAACAAATCAAACGCGGCGTTTGACGCGAGGCGGTGACGGTAAAAATCAAACTAGTTTGGAAATCAACCCGAAGCGTTCAACGCTGTCGCGACAACGCGCCGTCCGAATCACGTGACAATTTCCATGGTTTTCATTGGTCTGCGTCTTCAACGCGCCAACGCCCGAACGCTCCGACGCGCGCGGTGGATCCACGTAGGACACTGGGTTAGAGGTGGCAGAATGTAACGCCAAGCTTCGAGGACCAACTAGACCCCAAATGAAACTTACAAATTTCAATCATTTTAGTTCACGGTTTAGTTCAATAATTTTTGTATTCCATTTTCCGATTCTACGTACCTTGAAACGGAAGCCACCAAATTTTGAGGGGGGGGGGTTAAACTTTTTTTCCCTTGCTCGATTCCACAGGTTCGAAACAATAAACGAAAACATACTTCAAATTTTGATGATGTAATTTTTACGTCCAGTAACGCCGTGATTAGAGGACCAACTACCTTGCTGCACATACGTAGCCCTAATTTGTTACTCCATTTTCGGATTCTACGCAATTACCTCGAAATGCTCACTATCAAATTTCGAGGGAGGTTAAATTTTTTCCATGCTCAATTCCAAAGGTTTATTATTGAAAATACGACTAGGTACTAAACCAAAATCACGTGAAACATCACCACCAATGATCATACATACTTTTTCATATCATAATTACACCTGTTCGCGATAACAGGAATTTGAGTCAACCAACCCCGTTGATAGATAACAATCCATTCCTTTTCACACGACCCGAACGGCTGTTATAACTTGTTGGTTCCAGGTATGGACTTGTTTTCTGGACATCGCAACGTTTATTACATCCACTTATGGCTATATATTTTATGATCTCTGCAGAGACTTTTCCAACTAAGACCAGGAAAGAAAGGCCTACCTAAGATCTACCTAAGATGTGCGTTTCAACAACGAACCATTCAAAAACAAAGTACCTATGTGTAGGTGTACCTACAACAGAATTCAACCAACCTGGGTGTCGTTGAGCTTGATCACTTGCTCTTTTTCCGACAGCAGTTTTGCTATGTCCTTCACAGAGGTGGCGATGTGAGTGGAGACTTTGCCACTGCCGACGCCTTCCTCTAGTGAAAGGGCTTCGTCCAACTTCCTCAGGTTCTCAGAGTCGCTCCGAAGGGCGATCTGGAGGGTGGCGAGGTAGGACTCAAACTGCTGCCACGCTTTCGTTACGTCTTTCAAATTCTCCTCCACCGAAAATACCCTGAAAAAGAAAAATATATCGTTCTTGTATAATTGACATGGCGATGGTGGCTATCATACTGTTTCAGAGTACATACGATGCAAAACCATTCTTCAAATTGGAATGTGTCCAATCCATAAATGTGACACAATGTGTGTCCAATCACACATTACAGTGTCTCTTTCCAATGCTTATAGTAAAAATGTTTTTCAGAGAGATTAGTTAACTTAAAACGCTGCAAATTATTACACAACGGCTTATTATTTAGATGCCCCTTCAGCGCAGATCACGTTTTCTGTGATTCCCACAGGAAACCTCTATAAATCAAGCACCAAAGCCGACCGGGGAGTTGAAGTTACATCAATATGCATTTTTCCGTTGCCCAGAACTCCTGTAACGCACCATTTCGGCCCTAACAAACCTCCCATCCATTCATTTTTGAAATTGTTGAAACTGAACCCAAGTAGGACCTTCAACTTGTTCCCAAATGCTCATCTAGGAATTTGTATGATTCGTTTCGAACATCAAACTTGCAGTACCTACCTACCAACTTGTGGGTCCGCTGACCAGGAGCCTCAGCATGTCCAGTAAAACGAATACAACGCGTATCTACGTAACGACAAATGAGCTGTTTTTGAATTTTTTGGCACCACTAACTGGCTTTGTAATGGTACTAAAACCTATATACAGCGATATCTGACAGTACGTATCCTGAAAATTTAAGTCGTAAGATCCCACTGCAACCGGTTTTGGCTCTTGTGGAGCCACTTTCGGCGCCGCGGCACCTCTGCTTGGCGTCGCCGATATACCAAAAACTATACAGCAAAAGTCACACTCATGTTGACGAAGCTTTTCGGTTCAAACCAGATTTCATTAATTTTGGTTCAGGGGAAGTAGGACAGACGGACAGAAATGCAAACACAAATTATCGAATTTTGATGGGGGGGGGGGGGGGGGGGTGTTGATGGTTTTTGTCCATGCTCGATTCCAAAGGTTCACTAGTTTATCTATTCCCATCCTGAGTAATATCCAGAAGGTTGCGAGGGTAGATGGCTCCCCAAAACAAGATGTCATCATCCTCCACGAGGAGTAATTTATTTCTTGTCTCAAACTTGTTGTTATCATGTGTTGCACGTATGGCCGTTGGCTCGTCCGATATTGTCTGAGGAAGGACGACCATTACTCAACGAGCCCAAGTAAAAAAGATAAAAAATATGAAAATAATGATTTCATCTCAACATCCCCCCTTTTGTCGATAGCCCTCATACGAGAATACCGTCTGACCTTCAGGAGGGTGAGTTAACTGTATGGCTTTATTTTTTAGCGAGATTTATTATCCGGAATCATCACTAAGCTTGGTTTATGTTCAATTGACAGACATATCAATATCTTGGTACACTGGGCACAACACGTTACGTATATCCAAAAACTCTACATCGATTACCTGTTTGTAATCTGTGAACGTCTGTCTGATTTCTTCGTCTGTCTGTGGTCAATCAATGACCGAAACCAACATCGAAGGGCTGCAAACTAGTTTGGATATAGATGCTTCAAAAAC
The DNA here is from genome assembly GCA_954871275.1 of Leptopterna dolabrata. Taxonomy (NCBI): domain Eukaryota; kingdom Metazoa; phylum Arthropoda; class Insecta; order Hemiptera; family Miridae; genus Leptopterna; species Leptopterna dolabrata. Next base: position 20,268,971 of record OX940980.1, on the reverse strand, counting down.
CCCAGTCACCTACTCTTTCGAGATGAATTCACAGTAACTTGTACCAACTTACGCAAAAGAAATGCAGATTACCTAACGATGTATTTCGAAGGAGTGAAGTGTTGCGGTTCATAAGACAGCCCTCAGTGGGTCGACGACCGCAATCACAACAAAACCAAATGTGCCACTCAACCAGAACAGTAAGTGGGTTTAGAAAGCGACAATTTTAAGAGAAAGTTGTCCCTCCCAACAGACCATGATAAATCTGTTTCACGCGTTATTTTTCCGTATCGCATTAACTGACGCGAGGTTTGATGAAAGAAATTAAAAGATATTTGCTGCCGGGCAGCTATTGAGCGGTCTTGAGAAAAGGTTGGCTTCCAGCCTCCGAACAAATAACCAACAAAGGTCTAATTTACGGTAGGTAACGTCAGGATGAGAAAACTTCAATGACTACGTAAAAATAAGAAGTTTGAGATCAAAGTTCAATATTCATGATCGAAACTTTCTCTTATGACCGAAGATTCGGTTTCGAAATGACATCTTGAACGACCTTGGTACGAAAAGCTAATTATTATCTCCGAATGTTAGGTGGTATAATAGAAGTACTCACTTCGTAGCATCCTAAGGGATTCATATAATCCCCCATTTCAACCCCCATCTCAACTATCACAATTAACAGAACGAAGACAAACAGAGTACTTATTAATAATAGTAATTTGGCGCAGGCCCAGTTGTTCTAATCACAGTGATATTCACCGTGGATTGTTGCAGTTAGTCAGCCATCAGAGAGAAGGTTGGTGTAGTCGCAATACTTTATTTCTTAAACCCTTCAAAGGGTTCGGTCATCGTTTTTGGAAGAAACGACCGACGGATTTTCTGCGATTACCAACTCTCTCTGTGGTGTACCTATCACTGACTCGTGTGTCTTGAGTTGGTTGACTTCGGTTCGCTTTGCGGACGAGCGGATGTCATTAGGATGTTCCAGCCAACAGAACTGGTTTTAAGAAGTTCTAAAACCAGAACCTCAGTTTTCTGAAGGGTGGGGATGAGTTTTAGAACTGTTTCAGTTCGAGAACTCATCGGCTGGAACACCTTGGAAACGCGCCGAACAACTGCGACGACTTCGGGGCCGAAAAATTGCTGAGTGGGTACCACAGAGACGCAAGATCCGTTTAACCTGAAGTTTGGAGGGAAATGAGATTTTGGGAAGGTTCCAGGGGGGTTGTCTTCAGTTCTGCTGGAAAAAACCCCATCCCCGATCGGATGCGAAAGTTACGAAACTCAAGAGAACTCAGTTTCCAGACCTGGTGCGGTTGGAACAGTTTACAGATAAAACCTTTTCAACACGCGATGTGGCTGGAACATAGTTTTTGTGCGCAGTGGGTTGTACGCAGAACTCACAACAAAACTCGCGTGGGCTAGAACAAAGCTATCCTCCGGTCATATATACAGACAGTCATTAGCTGGATGAGTTTTTATGAATACTAACGCTATAACGCTACTATAAATCTCTGGTACTTCCTATTTTGGAGTAGGCAACACGATACTGACTCGAGAGAGTACAGCATACATTTCTCCGGTATTCTGCGTTAAGTTGGAAATCTCGTCGTACAACTTTATGGGAACCTGATTGAATGCATGTCATATTGCCGCTGGAAACAAGAAGGTCTATCGCCGACTTATCCCTTTTGTATGGGCTGTTGAATACCCAGCTTGATGGCCCAGCCCTGCTTTCCAAGATTCAGCTACATGTTCCCCGACTGGCATCGCGCTCGTCACCAGTTTTATGTCCAAAAAAATCGCGCTCGTCACCTCTGTTTTATGTCCAAAAAAATCGCGCTCGTCACCTCTGTTTTATGTCCAACAAATTATTTACAACCCCGTCCACTCAGATAAATGGACAATTTTCACCGATTTTTTAAATTTTGTTTTTCTTTTTTCCTGCCAGGTAATGGCTTGAAAGAGACAATAATGAAGCCGCAGGACAAAAACAGTTTTATCTATACGTTTAGAAGACCATGTATTGAAATATTGAGATTTGTACTATGGCTAGAAAGTGACAAGCAAAAGGGTGTTGTTTCTCACTGGCCAACCCGTAAAGTGAGGCCAACCGAAAAATACACAAAACAGAGCCCGAAAAGCGCCGGAGATGTATTAATCTTATTTTTAGGTTTTGTTACGCGTTTGTATTTCCGTGTCCGTGACCATTCTCAATCGTCTGCAACTAAGACGCGTTTTGGTTCACATTTCGTTTTTTCACATTTTTCAGCGATCACAGCTCTTGCGGTTCAGTTCTTTTCTTGTGACGTGGAAAATGATTTCTCCAGACCCTTGGGAACGCCGCCTTTTATTCAAACATCTGAGATTTTAATTCAAGTCTTCTCCACCCCAGAACGACCCCCCCCCCCCCCCATTAGTTTAAACCGTATTATTTTAATCCCAATAACAAAAACGCTGCAAATCCCTGCACAACGGTTTATTATTTTGTATAGAATACCCTTCTGTTACAGATCACAGCTCTATGTATAGATAACCCGTCTATATAATATAATATGTACTATTCTATGCATAATTATGTAGATCGCAGACCCTCCGTAGGTTAGTAGGTACCTAACCCCGTACTCGTTACTAGGTACCTACCTAAATCACGAGTTAAATGTTGCTAAAATAATTCTGCCGATGACAAACAGTACCTAACAAAAAGAAACACACATAATGAAGTTCTGAAAAGAAATTGTTGATGAGGAGTGAAAAAAGTTGCAAAAGTACCTACCAACAAACTCCAGCCCCTTCTACGTAGATGGTATAATGAACCGTTGTGTAATAATTTACCGTTGAGTAATGATTTACCGTAGTAATAATTTACCCATCAATAATACTTCAACGTTTGTTCAAGTTTCACTACCTACCAACAAACTCCAAAAGAGCCATCATTTTTCAAATTAAATAATATCACAGAAAAACCAACTCGACTTCATACTCCGCCAATATAATCAGGTGATCCCTACCAATGATTGGCCGTATTCACAAATTCCTATTGTGGGCGCGTCTCTGGTTACGAGAATTGGTTTGATTTGTATACAATTTCATTCACACTGGAGTCGAAAATGCCTGTCGGTGCAAACTTCGGGGCCTTACTGTGAACGAACGGCTGGACGTACGATGCTCCGGATGGTCTTAAAAAACTCGCAAGTTCAAGAACTATTTAAAACCGTAAAAATGTTTACGTAAAAAAATGGTATAGGCGTTTTGAAAATTTCAACCCCTATTTTGAACCCCTTAGAGATGACTCACAGTAACGTCGAGCTTCGAGGACCAACTAGACGCCGAACGGAACCTATAACCCGAATTTCATCAATTTTTTTTCATGGTAACTAAGAAAAGTGGCCCGTACGGCGTACGGCGTACGGCGTACGGTGTACGGTGTACGGCGTACGGCGTACGGCGTACGGCGGACAGACAGAAATATTTTTATTGCAGTTTTGGATTCTACATACCTTGAAACGTAAACCATCAAATTTTGAGGGGGGGTAAGAATTTTTTTTTTTCATGCTCGATTCCAATGGTTCATTATTGAAAATAATAAACCAAAAAAGACAGAAAAATGGATTTTCTCATACACGGTAATCGCCCATGTTCGTAGTTCAGCGAACCTACTCTTTGAGGCCAATACACAATTTGATTTTTCTCCAGTTCACTATTATTGCTCAAGACTAATAATTAGTTCATCTCCCACTTATTTTTTATACATTTTTTATACTATTTTTTCATGACCATTATTCTTTTTCACAATGTAACCGCTATTATAATAAATTGTTGAATTGGCTTTCCCGTGTTTATGTTAATAAATAAACTATGATCTTCATATTCCATCAAAACATAATCCGGATCAGTTAATTCCCTAAGTGCGCTACTCGGGGATTAATCATTTTACCATCTGTAGTGAGAAATAAACTGAAATAAATGAAAAATGGAAAGGCAAAGCGTACCTAACCACTTATTTCTAAGGCTGCGTAAATCTAGAATTGGTGTTAAATAACATGTTCTTTGCTGTCATTTATTGGCATTCTAAATATGATTGAAGTCCGTAATATTTCTTACGCCTTGACTTTTTGAATGGGGGAGGGGCCGAGGTGACACCACGCCAGAAACCATGAGGGCGTAACAAGTGCGTCATAGAAGGGTAGGAGGCGTGAACTGTACGGCAGGGGAGATTTGACGTTACAGCATAAAACATATTTTACGCACACACACACATTTTCCCGACAAGCCAATACTACTAACCATTCCAACCACGTCCGCTACTCACCTACCGTGCGACACCCTAAAATATTTATTACCAGATAAATATTTTACGGCCGGTGTTCTTTTTCTTTTCCCCCGTTTATCGAAACTGCACTGGGATCCAAGGCCGATTACATAATTCGATTATTGCCTGTTTTGTGGAGGCTTGACCGCTGAGGGGTTTTCGATTGACATTTTACAACATCCCTAAATTCATGATTCTGATTTTGTTGGGATACCCAATAGAAATAAATGATTTTGCTCCAAGTCTGAGATTTCGTTGTATACAAACGACTGACTTCTCAGATGAGTTCTGATAGGACACTAGAGATTAGGTTCACAGCAAGGGATGAAATAGTCCAAAAGAAATTCTTGGTGTTACAGGGAGAACTAACTTAGTGCATGTCTCATCGAAGGTGGAATAAAGCTCGGCTACTTCGTCCTTGAGAGTACTGGGACCTTCAGCGTTGCCTGTTTCTGTGAGGAATCGGTGGACAGCTACGTTCACTTGCAGCAACGATGGTTTGAGCGACTTCAAACGGCCAACCTCCCTCTGGAAACAAAAAGGTTCATGTTAAGATACGTAATGGTTGTTTTGGTACAAGATGTGGATTTATTTACATTAGAATAGGGCACCCACCAAGTTCGGGTCAAACTCTAGGACGAATAGAAGTCATACGTAAATGAACTGGATGAAATGAGATGAACACCTATACGAAAGGTATACGCTGCCATACACCAAGATGTATTGACTTAGCACCTATGCTACCATAATATACAGAAATAAGTTAACTGTCTCTCAACATACAAACGACGAAACGTTCCCTACACCCAAGGAACCACAGGAAACGGACTGCAAAAGGGGGAGACAAAGAAGGGAGCAGAGAAATTTTTCAGGATTTGTCCAGTTAATCCGGAGGGAAAACACTCAATCTCGCTCAATGTCATTTCCTCTCAAGCCTCCGAGCCTACTCTAATGATCTGGGACCCTCTCCGTAATACTGGTATCAACGGGGATCATTTCCAAGTCCACAGAAGGTTAGTGGGAAACGGACGAGGAAATCACGGTTACTTTCACTGTAACGCAAACTGGAGCATTACATAGGCCGAAATCAATTTCATAGGCCCAAAAGATCACAAACAATGCCCGTACTTTAGACAAATCACTGGGCAATATCATGAAGTTTTACTGCAAATCAAACATGTAACTATTTAACTCTTGAGTGGATATGCAACGCTTATTTCATACAACGTACAAGAATGCCTCGACACTTCTCATCTTCTCATTAATTCATTTGCGATGCACCAAGACATTTTCATTTTGGTTTATTATTTTCAACCATGAAAAAAAAAAAATTCTAACCACCCTCAAAATTTGATGGTTTACGTTTCAAGGTATGTAGAATCCGAAAATGCAATAAAAATATTTCTGTCTGTCCGCCGTACGGGCCACTTTTCTTAGTTACCCTGAAAAAAAAATTGATGAAATTCGGGTTATAGGTCCCATTTGGGGTCTAGTTGGTCCTCGAAGCTCGACGTTACTGTCAGTCATCTCTAAGGGGTTCAAAATAGGGGTTGACATTTTCAGAACGCCTATACCTTTGTTTTACGTGAATCTTTTTACGGTTTTAAATAGTTCTTGAACTTACGAGTTTTTTGAGACCACCCGGAGCATTTTACGTACCTCCGTTCCTTCACAGTAAGGCCTAGAAGTTGCACCGACAGGCTTTTTGAACAGCAGGGTGAATGAAATTGTATACATTTAGCCCAAATCTCGTCACCAGGGACGCGCTAACAATCGGGAATTGGCCCGAGATAAAATAATTGCTTAGGGATCACCTGATCATAATCGCGGAGTATGAAGTCGAGTTGGGTGTTCTGTGATATTATTTAATTTGAAAAATGATGGCTCTTTTGGAGTTTGTTGGTAGGTAGTGAAACTTGAACAAACGTTGAAGTATTATTGATGGGTAAATTATTACTACGGTAAATCATTACTCAACGGTAAATTATTACACAACGGTTCATTATATCATCTACGTAGAAGGGGCTGGAGTTTGTTGGTAGGTACGTTTGCAACTTTTTTCACTCCACATCAACAATTTCCCTTCAGAACTTCATTATGTGCGTTTCTTTTTGCCATTTTCGGTACTGTTTGTCATCGACAGAATTATTTTAGCAACATTTAACTCGTGATTTAGGTAGGTACCTAGTAACGAGTACGGGGTTAGTTACTAACCTACGGAGGATCTGCGAGCCACATAATATGTATAGAATAGTACATAATATGTACTATTCTATATAATATATTATATTATATAGAAGGGTTATCTATACGGAGAGCTGTGATCTGTAACAGAAGGGTATTCTGTACAAAATAATAAACAGTTGTGCAGGGATTTGCAGCGTTTTTACACAGTAGAATAATAATCATATCGCATGCCTGGCAGGTTTTACTCTAAGTATAAAATTCAAATGGAGCAAAAATAATTATAAGACACGCTCGTATTCAACTGAAAGCCATTGCCTTTTCAAACTTGAAGGAAAGGCAAGGAATTGCACCTGTGGTAATGGATTTTCTATCTGTTGAAGATTGCTTTTTCTTGTGTACCTATCGTCCGCGTCCCAGTTTATGGGATGGACGATACAACGACCAACTCTCCAACACCATAATCTAACGACTTATGATCATGAGTTTTCCGTAAGAAAGCGTATTGCACAATCCAAGTGTTTGTTTTTTTAGACGAGAGAGTGGGTTTTTGGTTTGGACACTTAAGCGCGTAATAATTATGTATTAATATAAGTCTTACATATTATATTCTTAAAAGTAATAAAACTTGACTGGAGGTTTCCTCTCGCAGTGAAAACAGTGCCCCTATTGCACTAAATCGTGTCAGTGAATGGAGCAGCACGATCGAAGTCAATCGGTTGCAGGAACAAGAAAGAGGAACGCGGTTTTTTTCCTACTGGCATCGAACTCGACAGGTCAACGTCTGCGATCGCAGATCCGCGTTTTACCGTTAATAATCATTCGGAGCTTCAGTTGTAATGACGGCGACCTACAAATTAAATACGCCTATTACAGGCGTCGAGAACCTCTCGTTTAGGAGAACTGGGAAACGGATGGGTTTCAAGTAACGAAAGAAACCAACGGAAAGTTATTTTTCTCAGAAACGAGCGTTATAGGACAAGAACACATTTTCTAAGAGAATCGATGGGTAGAATAATAACGTATAAGGAAGAGATCCTGAAGAGTGGTATAAATTATATCAACATGGAGAACCGACACGTACACGTGCCTAAATAGGTACTGGACTCGTAGATGAAAACACACACCTTGGAGATTCGAATGTCCTGTTAAGTACTAAATGTACTAATATAAATACTCAAATGTACTCGCAAATCCAAATCGCGTCTTACCATTAGGGTGGGATGTTAAGAACCATGTGCTACTAAAACGGTCATTTTCCAAAGAAATCCACCACAGCTCATATGGTTGAAAGTTGACCATACATTTGATTGAGTTTCGCTTTTTGACGATGAATTATAAATTGACAAGCATTTTTCTTGTAACAGCTTTTGAGGAAAGATTGGACAATTGGTGGAAATCATAGGCCAGGGCCAGCAGAATGTCAACACCTAATACCATAACGAAACCAGTTGTTTTTCTACTTCGAAACGAGTATGGCAGATGGAACATGCAAGCGGAAATGTAGTCATCTCCAACGTAAGTGACGTAGGGCGCTGCTCGGTCATAGGTCGTTGGGCACGTCACACCACGACGCCTCCGAACAAATGAATAGGTGCATACGTCCTGACAGGGCCGTTAGTGAAACAATTATTTCTAGTATGTGAAAGAACAAAGATGCAATAAAAATCGAGAGATTAGCTACGTAGTTGGGAGATTATTTGAGGCTAATAGCATCCGGGTATGCTGAAGTAAAACACGACAACAGAAGAACATAACTAACAAGTCAAACAGGCCAAGACTACCGAGCTGAAAGAGGAACGCTGCGCAAGGTAGTCAATAACCAGTCAATAAAAAATTATTTATAACTTATAACTTTTATAGCAACTGTATATTGTAGTGCATGAAAAGTTCGGTCATGCATCATGAACATATGAGCGGATTTTCGCGAAATGTTTGGTAACCAAGTGATGGACGTGCCCTGACATAGATTTATTTTTTCAATCTCCTGAGGCTGTTAGGAGGAGAGTAGTTCTAGTTCTATTGAATAATGACAGACATTAGCAGTATCGAGTACATACACAGTCATATGTGGACATTTTACCTGTTTTTTTCTTCTTATTATCATTACATTATATTTTGTACCTTTGTATTGGGCATGCCCGTATTATTATAAATAAATAAATAAATAACTAAATAAATAATCAAACAGCAACTGTTCCTAACTTGTAACAATTTTTACGAATTATATGAATTTTTTGGCCTTTAAAACACAAACTTGTGCCACTTGATCGATAATTTGAGCGAAATTTACTTCTGACATTAAAATCGGGAGCATCAGATATTTCCTTGGAACTAGGCTTCTCTTCGCCGGAGTTATCTACCTACCAAACTAGCTAAGACATCCACAGCACATATTTTATGAGATTTGATCGACTAATTTAACATCAATTGAAATGACGGAGTGCATCGTTCCCACCCAGCTTTCTTCAGAACAGTTTCACTTTTTGCGTCGATACACAAGACTTTCTCGACTTCTTTTTCTGCCTGAGATGATCCAATGGTATTACCTAACCTCACCCAACATCCTTCAGGACCGCGTGCCCGACGTGTTGCGGGCTACGTGATCGGAGATTTTCAAGCACCGGTTGGATTGAATCAGAGTAGGTACTGACAGTAGCTGTCAAGCAAGTCGTGAGCTACATTAACTAAAATGAACCTCATCTGGCATGACTGTCAGGCCACTAATTGGCATTTCTAAACACGAAGAGGAAAATGTTCAGAATTATTCTAAATTTTTGTTTAAACAGATTAAAACTATCGCCTATCCGCTGATTAATGTTGAATTAATGTTCACTAATTTACTGGCTTGATTCAGCGCTGTTGTCCTACGCTTCGGGATTTGAAGAACGCTGAATCAAACCAGTAAAGTAGTAAGCGCAGAGGAAAAGGAAACACTGAAAGCGTCAGTACGAATACAAAAATATGAATGAAAAATAAACTACTCGAGTAACAAAAAAGTTCAGAAAATTTTGACGAAGGGTTTTTTTGTTCCGCGCTATTATTTCCTTGAAGAATGATGGTTATTTTGGATTTTGTTGATAGGTAGGTGCTTTTGCAACTTGGACAAATTTGTTTGGCTGTCCGTGTGCCCGCAAATCCTTGTCACACGCATTACTTCCTCAATTCGAATCAGATTTTGATGAAATTTGCGGAGCAAAACACGCAAGACCACCGGTAATGATCGAGTAAACTTTATAAGCCGTCTCCGAAGTCTGGAATTATAGTGTCATGTAACACACAACAACCCTTTTTCCTCGGCTAAGTTTCGATTTGAAAAGATCCTAACCAGATACCACTCCGAAGGTCCCCTTTTCAACTACGTACCTAAACATCACGTGACCGAGGCAATTTCTACACAGCCTTGGACACCCTTCGTCCAGTTGTATCACTTCGCTACATAGATAAGATCCGACAGAGGTCATTGGAAAACAATAACCAGGGTTTAGAGAGCGGTTAGTAGAACAAAAGGACAGTGTCGGAGCTGACGAAGGGCCAACAAAATAATCACAGAGATTGCTTTTCCCGAAACACAATAAACTCGGAAGGGGTTGGGGTTCATTGCTCGAAAATTATTTCGAGCAATGAACCTCAACCACTGTTGTCATGCAGCATGGATATCAGAGAGAATTTTCAAACAAATATTCATCCTATTGTGTAAAACGATTATATACCACTCTTCGTAGTTATCATTTATTTCGTAATTTTAGCCATTTTCAACGATTTTTGACCCTAATAAAGTCAAATTTGACCCACTATTTTTTGAGAAAAATATTTTTATCATCGTAACACTCCCTCCGTCATGAATCACACCACACGACAGGTGAACTAATCCCTTAATACCAATTTTTAACCGCAAAAAATCCAAATTTGACCCATATTCTGTACGAAAAACAACTGAAATGGTATTTTTCTGTCTTTACCCACCCTTACATACCACTTTCAGTGATTTTGTATCCAATGTTCGCGATTTTAGTCGTTTTTACCTATTTCTGACCTCTAAAAACTCAAACTTGAACTCCCTTAGAATTTTTGAAAACTGCTCATCTTCGAACTCCTTTTGTTTTGGCGAAATCTGGAATTTTTATCATGTACCGAAGGACAGATATCGCCTGGAATGGCACATAAACACATAATATATATACAAACACATAATATATACAAATAAATTTTTGTTAAAACCTATGGATGAATTAAGGATGCTCTGAAACGAAAGTGCCAATCAAAATGTCAAAACTTCATTTTCTGAAAATTTTGGACCCACTGCAATAGCTTCATTTTCTTTCAAAATTCGCTAACAATAACACAATATTGTTTTCGTACCTAGTTAGAGGTATAATAGCTACCTGAATGGAAAACCAATCGTACTAACAATTACGAGTTATATTTTTCAAAAATGATATTTAAATCTGAAGTCAAATAACTAACAAAATATCAACACCGAATTATTATTGCCACCTACAGAGTTCACCGTTCAAAAAAGTAGTATTGGTAGGTATCATTTACCTTAACTACTATTTTCAGTATCGTTTCCTTTTCCATTTAGTACCTGAGCTTATTGTGATGAAATAGAGAAAACGAATTAATTCATAGCAGAAACAAAGCGGACATTACGTAGGATGGTTGCCATTAGCTCCCACACGAGTCCAGTGACCTCAGGGGTAATAATTACACAGTGCGTTAGCTTCACTTATTTACTAACCGAATACGCCCAAAGATCGAATCAGGCGCCAGAACAATACCAGCCAAAAACGCTAGAAGTTTAAATTCCCAAGTATATCAAAGAAAAAACGGAGTTATCGAAAAAATAGTCTATTTCCACTAATACACGAAAAACACTGTTATACCGGTATAACAGTGTTTTTTGCGTTTTTCGTGTATTAGTGGAAATAGACTATTTTTTCGATAACTCCGTTTTTTCTTTGAAATGGGTTTCCACGATTTCGCCGCGAGTGATTTAGTTCGTCCCAAGTATATAGTTGTAGGAGATAAGGCACACATATCTAGAACCTGCCATGAACTGTAATACTACTGATACGGGTGTACGACCTAAATAACTGATGCATTTGAGGAAGGTAGCAACGGATGTACATCAATCACAAACCCAACGTATAATAACAATAATGTACCAAGGACCCGAATGATCGGGGACACCTCAGAATCAACAACAAGGCCGCGGTGATGGTCGGTAACGCAATAAATTACGGTAAATGTACCTGTTACCGGATAAAACCATTCTGGATTCCCATGACGGATGCAGGAGAATTGCAAACAAACGGCAACAGCCTTCAAAGACAGGAACTCGCGGTGCAGTGGGCAACCACCACGACGGCGACCGCTCGACTGAGCCGGAACGAAGGTAAGTTAAGTAGCGTACTTTCACTTTTTTTCAAGCCGCGAAATGGAGCTTCTCCCGCTACCAGGGTAGGATTCCAATGATTCCAGTGAGGAAATGTTAAATACAAATTTGAAATGTTAAATGTTAAACACAAATACGAGGACTTTGAAACGGAGTGTAATCAACAGCCATGAACCAATACCAAAAATAACGTGGAAAAAACAATGACAAGTAGAAAAAACCCTACCTACAAATTACTACACGACAGCTTTTATTTTCCTGTATAGACGCACCTTCTGCGTAGATCACCGAATTCCTATTAGCTCAAGACCCTGAATTAGTAGGCTAACGGACAGAAATTGATGGTTTTCAGTAACAAAACATTGGAATCGCGCCCGAAAAAAAATTGTGACCCTCCCCACCCACAAAATTTGATTTCTAAGGTAAGGAGAATTCGAAAACGCCGCGAAGTCCTTGTCTTATGGGTTTATTGTTCTACTGGACAGAAATGTTGGAAAAATAAAAATAAATGTTGTTTTTGTGTCTACAGAAATTTTGGCTGATCATTTATTTTTTCTGTCATGCGCAATAATTGAAGTAGTTTTTTGTGATGGTTTCCACAAATTTTGCTCCCCCAAAACTCGAATTAGGCTCCTATTTTTGAGAAATTATCTTTAATCACCTGTTAATACTACTTCTAGTGTTATTATACAAATTTATGGTGATTTGAGACAATTTTTCAAATTTTTTTATTAATAAAAAAATTAATTTTGGGAGCTGAACCTTCGCTACAATCTCAATTCTTCACTCTTTGGTCAAATCAACTTCACATTCGGTCTTCTCGCCCTAAAAAACATGGAAAACGATAGGTACCTCACAAGCTCATGGTATACCAAAAAAAACCTCATTTTCCACCCATATCACCCCTGGGTATATTCTGATCGGGCTGCGAAGTATCGGGACACAACTAGGGCCCAAATGGAGCCTGTGTGCGAATGAACGAATTTTTTAGACCGAAAATGAAGCAGATATGCATGATAGGGCGTACGGCAGACGGACATTGCATTTTTGGAATCTACGCACCTTGAAACGCTAAAGAAAAAATTTCGAGAGGGTTTATATACATTTTTTTGCTGAGCGAATGTGTATTATTCACAGAATAATAAACCAAAATTTCTGCCCGTGCGACCCGCCATTTTCCTTAGTAACCGCGTACCGAAATTAATGTACCTAATTTAGTTTGTAGGTCCTATCAGAAGACGAAGTTTGGTCCCCGAAGCTCGGCGTTAACGTCAGTCACCAAAAAACTGAATGGTGAAAAATACGGGATGAAATGTTTAGAACGCCGTGGCTCGAAAACTACCAATAGAAAGGAACGGCTTTTATGAATTTTTCTATTGATTGCGCTCTCAACAATTTTTTGAGACCATCCGAAGCACTGTACGTCTGTCAAGGCCCTGAAATTTGAGCCGAAAAGCTTCGTCAACATGAGCGCGAATCATGCGGTACCTATGCCAGTTATCATTGATATGGAACAGCTGATCACACGTAATTTTATGAAATCGAGTTTGCTGTTCCGAGATATTATTTCATTTTAAGAAAGGTGGCTAGATAGGTACTTTTTTAAATCATCCAAATTAATTTGCGAATTCGTCGAGGGTCCTACTTAGGTTCAGCGGTGATCAAAATGACCGGTGGGGTGGGGAGTCGTTGGGCCGAAATGGCGCGCTAAAGGAGATGGGGGCTGTGGAAAAATGCATGGTATTTACGTAACTGCAATTGCCGAACGTTAGAGAACCCGTAGTTCGACTCTGGAGGCATTTTTTCATTTGCGTCCTGCGTGGGAAGGTCCACCGCAAAAACGCTGCAAAGTCCTTGTCACATTGGTTTATTATTCTATTGGACATACCTACAGAAATTCTGACTGTTCTTTTGGTTTATTATTTTCAATAATGAACCATTCATTGGAATCGAGCATGGAAAAAAAAAATTCTTACCCCCCCCTCAAAATTTGATGGTTTACGTTTCAAGGTATGTAGAATCCAAAACTGCAATAAAAAACGCCGCAAATCACTGCACAACGGTTTATTATTTTGTATAGAATACCCTTCTGTTACAGATCACATCTCTATGTATAGATAACCCGTCTATATAATATGATATGTACTATTCTATACATATTATGTAGATCGCAGACCCTCCGTAGGTTAGTAACTAACCCCGTACTCGTTACTAGGTACCTACCTAAATCACGAGTTAAATGTTGCTAAAATAATTCTGCCGATGACAAACAGTACCTAACAAAAAGAAACACACATAATGAAGTTCTGAAAAGAAATTGTTGATGAGGAGTGAAAAAAGTTGCAAACGTACCTACTAACAAACTCCAGCCCCTTCTACGTAGATGGTATAATGAACCGTTGTGTAATAATTTACCGTTGAGTAATGATTTACCGTAGTAATAATTTACCCATCAAAAATACTTCAACGTTTGTTCAAGTTTCACTACCTACCAACAAACTCAAAAAGAGCCGTCATTTTTCAAATGAAATAATATGACAGAACAACCAACTCGACTTCATACTCCGCCAATATAATCAGGTGATCCCTAGCAATGATTTTATCTCCACCAAATTTCCTATTGGGGGCGCCGTCTCTGGTTACGACATTTGGTTTGAATGTATACAATTTTGGTTTATTATTTTCAATAATGAACCATTGGAATCGAGCATGAAAAAAAAACGCTGCAAATCCCTGCACAACGGTTTATTATTTTGTATAGAATACCCTCCTGTTACAGATCACAGCTTTATGTATAGATAACCCTTCTATATAATATGATATGTACTATTCTATTATACACATATTATGTAGATCGCAGACCCTCCGTAGGTTAGTACCTAACCCCGTACTCGTTACTAGGTACCTACCTAAATCACGAGTTAAATGTTGCTAAAATAATTCTGCCGATGACAAACAGTACCTAACAAAAAGAAACACACATAATGAAGTTCTGAAAAGAAATTGTTGATGAGGAGTGAAAAAAGTTGCAAAAGTACCTACCAACAAACTCCAGCCCCTTCTACGTAGATGGTATAATGAACCGTTGTGTAATAATTTACCGTTGAGTAATGATTTACCGTAGTAATAATTTACCCATCAATAATACTTCAACGTTTGTTCAAGTTTCACTACCTACCAACAAACTCCAAAAGAGCCATCATTTTTCAAGCGAAATAATATCACAGAACAACCAACTCGACTTCATACTCCGCCAATATAATCAGGTGATCCCTACCAATGATTGGCCGTATTCACAAATTCCTATTGTGGGCGCGTCTCTGGTTACGAGATTTGGTTTGAATTGTATACAATTTCATTCACACTGGAGTCGAAAATGCCTGTCGGTGCAAACTTTGGGGCCTTACTGTGAACGAACGGCTGGACGTACGATGCTCCGGATGGTCTTAAAAAACTCGCAAGTTCAAGAACTATTTAAAACCGTAAAAATATTCACGTAAAAAAATGGTATAGGCGTTTTGAAAATTTCAACCCCTATTTTGAACCCCTTAGAGATGACTCACAGTAACCTCGAGCTTCGAGGACCAACTAGACGCCGAACGGAACCTATAACCCGAATTTCATCAATTTTTTTTCATGGTAACTAAGAAAAGTGGCCCGTACGGCGTACGGCGTACGGCGGACAGACAGAAATATTTTTATTGCAGTTTTGGATTCTACATACCTTGAAACGTAAACCATCAAATTTTGAGGGGGGGTAAGAATTTTTTTTTTCATGCTCGATTCCAATGGTTCAGTATTGAAAATAATAAACCAATAATTCTTACCCCCCCTCAAAATTTGATGGTTTACGTTTCAAGGTATGTAGAATCCAAAACTGTAATAAAACGCTGCAAATCCCTGCACAACGGTTTATTATTTTGTATAGAATACCCTTGTGTTACAGATCACAGCTCTATGTATAGATAACCCGTCTATATAATATGATATGTACTATTCTATACATATTATGTAGATCGCAGACCCTCCGTAGGTTAGTACCTAACCCCGTACTCGTTACTAGGTACCTACCTAAATCACGAGTTAAATGTTGCTAAAATAGTTCTGCCAATGACAAACAGTACCTAACAAAAAGAAACACACATAATGAAGTTCTGAAAAGAAATTGTTGATGAGGAGTGAAAAAAGTTGCAAAAGTACCTACCAACAAACTCCAGCCCCTTCTACGTAGATGGTATAATGAACCGTTGTGTAATAATTTACCGTTGAGTAATGATTTACCGTAGTAATAATTTACCCATCAATAATACTTCAACGTTTGTTCAAGTTTCACTACCTACCAACAAACTCCAAAAGAGCCATCATTTTTCAAATTAAATAATATCACAGAACAACCAACTCGACTTCATACTCCGCCAATATAATCAGGTGATCCCTACCAATGATTTTATCTCCGCCAAATTTCCTATTGTGGGCGCGTCTCTGGTTACGAGATTTGGTTTGAATTGTATACAATTTCATTCACACTGGAGTCGAAAATGCCTGTCGGTGCAAACTTCGGGGCCTTACTGTGAACGAACGGCTGGACGTACGACGCTCCGGATGGTCTTAAAAAACTCGCAAGTTCAAGAACTATTTAAAACCGTAAAAATATTTACGTAAAAAAATTGTATAGGCGTTTTGAAAATTTCAACCCCTATTTTGAACCCCTTAGAGATGACTCACAGTAACGTCGAGCTTCGAGGACCAACTAGACGCCGAACGGAACCTATAACCCGAATTTCATCAATTTTTTTTCATGGTAACTAAGAAAAGTGGCCCGTACGGCGTACGGCGTACGGTGTACGGCGTACGGCGGACAGACAGAAATATTTTTATTGCAGTTTTGGATTCTACATACCTTGAAACGTAAACCATCAAATTTTGAGGGGGGGTAAGAATTTTTTTTTTCATGCTCGATTCCAATGGTTCATTATTGAAAATAATAAACCAAAATATTTCTGTCTGTCCGCCGTACGGGCCACTTTTCTTAGTTACCATGAAAAAAAATTGATGAAATTCGGGTTATAGGTTCCGTTCGGCGTCTAGTTGGTCCTCGAAGCTCGACGTTACTGTGAGTCATCTCTAAGGGGTTCAAAATAGGGGTTGAAATTTTCAAAACGCCTATACCATTTTTTTACGTAAATATTTTGGTTTATTATTTTCAATAATGAACCATTGGAATCGAGCATGAAAAAAAAAATTCTTACCCCCCCTCAAAATTTGATGGTTTACGTTTCAAGGTATGTAGAATCCAAAACTGCAATAAAAATATTTCTGTCTGTCCGCCGTACGCCGTACACCGTACGCCGTACGGGCCACTTTTCTTAGTTACCATGAAAAAAAATTGATGAAATTCGGGTTATCGGTTCCGTTCGGCGTCTAGTTGGTCCTCGAAGCTCGACGTTACTGTGAGTCATCTCTAAGGGGTTCAAAATAGGGGTTGAAATTTTCAAAACGCCTATACCATTTTTTTACGTAAATATTTTTACGGTTTTAAATAGTTCTTGAACTTGCGAGTTTTTTAAGACCATCCGGAGCATCGTACGTCCAGCCGTTCGTTCACAGTAAGGCCCCGAAGTTTGCACCGACAGGCATTTTCGACTCCAGTGTGAATGAAATTGTATACAATTCAAACCAAATCTCGTAACCAGAGACGCGCCCACAATAGGAATTTGTGAATACGGCCAATCATTGGTAGGGATCACCTGATTATATTGGCGGAGTATGAAGTCGAGTTGGTTGTTCTGTGATATTATTTAATTTGAAAAATGATGGCTCTTTTGGAGTTTGTTGGTAGGTAGTGAAACTTGAACAAACGTTGAAGTATTATTGATGGGTAAATTATTACTATGGTAAATCATTACTCAACGATAAATTATTACACAACGGTTCATTATACCATCTACGTAGAAGGGGCTGGAGTTTGTTGGTAGGTACTTTTGCAACTTTTTTCACTCCTCATCAACAATTTCTTTTCAGAACTTCATTATGTGTGTTTCTTTTTGTTAGGTACTGTTTGTCATCGGCAGAATTATTTTAGCAACATTTAACTCGTGATTTAGGTAGGTACCTAGTAACGAGTACGGGGTTAGGTACTAACCTACGGAGGGTCTGCGATCTACATAATATGTGTAGAATAGTACATATCATATTATATAGACGGGTTATCTATACATAGAGCTGTGATCTGTAACAGAAGGGTATTCTATACAAAATAATAAACCGTTGTGCAGGGATTTGCAGCGTTTCATTCACACTGGAGTCGAAAATGCCTGTCGGTGCAAACTTCGGGGCCTTACTGTGAACGAACGGCTGGACGTACGATGCTCCGGATGGTCTTAAAAAACTCGCAAGTTCAAGAACTATTTAAAACCGTAAAAATATTCACGTAAAAAAAAATGGTATAGGCGTTTTGAAAATTTCAACCCCTATTTTGAACCCCTTAGAGATGACTGACACTAACGTCGAGCTTCGAGGACCAACTAGACGCCGAATGGAACCTATAACCCGAATTTCATCAATTTTTTTTCATGGTAACTAAGAAAAGTGGCCCGTACGGCGTACGGCGGACAGACAGAAATATTTTTATTGCAGTTTTGGATTCTACATACCTTGAAACGTAAACCATCAAATTTTGAGGGGGGGTAAGAATTTTTTTTTTCATGCTCGATTCCAATGGTTCATTATTGAAAATAATAAACCAAAACTATCCTAATATTCAGGGTCTTACGCTAATAGGAATCAAGTGATATAAGCAGAAGCGGTACCGATATAGGAAGATAATAAACCGTTGTGTGATAATTTGAAGCGCTTTTATTCCATTTTCGGATTCTACGTTCCTTGATAAACGCAAACAATCAAAAGTGATGGCGTGGAGGGGGGGGGGGGCGGTAATTTTTACGCACAGAAAGTACTTGCAGTATAAGTTATAGGGCGTCAACTTAATACAAAGGTAGTAAAATGGCACTGAAGCATAGGCAAAATCGATCTGAACTCACACGCTCTGGCAGAACCAGACCATAGGGATGGATGAAAATTATTACAGGAATGCCGGAAAACAGAAAACAAGACTCCCTCACAACCTCAGGGACTCCTGTTAGTTCCTCCTCGGTTATTTCATGAAGTGGAACTATAAAATGAACTTCAATTCTATAAATTTTCTACTTAGTGAGTTTCAATTGTACGTTTCAATTCCCTGCTAATATCACCTTGCTTGTAACCGGCTTGTCCGTAAATTAAATAAATGCGTCAATGTAAAAATCGTGTACTGATAAGTATGTAAGTTCAGTTAGAACGATTGTGAGGGAACGAAATCCCATAACGCTGATCGTTAAGCCACTATCTGAATGAATGTTCACATTAGTTTTAGAATAACAGCCTCGAGATGAAAACGTCGATTCCCAGCGATGACAATTGCCCACAGGTGATAATAATACCTTTAGAAATGGCCAGTAAAAATCCAAGTTTACAACTTAATAAGTGTTATTTACCTTTAAACCCGAGTTCGACAGAGCTATAGACATTTGTACCATCAAACTTCACTGATTCATTTTTAGAAAATAACTCTCTTCGTCTTCGAGTCCAAATGAAAATAACTCTTTCATTCGAGCCCGAATGAAAATGATTTGATAAAAGAACTGAACATAATTGTTAGCAGAATGATGGTGAGGAGAGTGTAGAGAGAACTTTTTTGTACTCATTAATTTTTCCATTAGTCTAAAACGAATTGGTTGCTGAAGATGTCCAACCAGCAGGGGTCGTCACAAATTCTTAAAGAAGATACAAATATTACTGTGAAGATGGCCGTGAACAGGCTCCAATGCAATGGGCAAAAAAGGGGTCGGGAAGCTAACGGACAAGTTGCTTGGCGAGCTCTGGTCCAGCCGAAGCAATCAGATGCGGGAGGAGGGTTGAGAACTCGAAATCTTGGTACAAAATACTTCCAATTAGGAAGAGCGTCAGTAAATATTTACAGACCAACATCTCAAGATCCAACATCTTAAAAGACCCTCGGATTCAACATCTAAATCACGAACGACGCTCGTTTTATCATCAAGTAGGATAAAATAACATGAACCATGGCGCAAGCAAACCATGGAGTCTTATGGCACAGAATGATCTTGTAAATGTGGTTATAGACGGGGATGATAATGAGCTAAGGGGATTATATGAATAAAATACTGTAAGGAACAATTCCCACCATTTTACTGTAATACAGAGAGAGAATAGACAGTTTTTGTAGTTGTACTTTCCGTCATCTTTACACGTTCAACCGTGGAAACGCTGATACGGGAAGACGGACCAATGAGCTTGAGCAAGCATTCTCTTCCCGTAACGTGTAGTTCTTCTCGTACACGGGAAGAACTATGCGTATACGTGTAGAGAATGCTTGAAGCTCATTGGTCCGCCTTCCCGTATCAC
This sequence comes from Leptopterna dolabrata, assembly GCA_954871275.1. Classification (NCBI taxonomy): domain Eukaryota; kingdom Metazoa; phylum Arthropoda; class Insecta; order Hemiptera; family Miridae; genus Leptopterna; species Leptopterna dolabrata. The sequence goes on along the minus strand of OX940980.1, from coordinate 20,248,635 downwards.
CTTGGCGTATCAGGCCCACACGGTTGAACGTGTAAAGACCACGGGACCTGACTAATATAGGGATAATAATAAATATTCAATAAGACTAAAAACTGACTAGGAAAAAATGTGCTGATCCCTAATTCTGAAGGCCCCCAACGACGCCCATATATTGAATAAAATTTTAATACAAGTACCTGCACATCTTCTATCCTCAGTTCCAACTGATCCCTGTCCTCAACCTTCACATCGAATCGGGCGACCCGATCGCCGATTTCAAGCAGCTGTTCCTTCAGTGCTGAGATCTCCCTCGTGAAGAACCTGACCTTCTGGAGATCTTCGGATTTCTTTTCCAGACCTTCCCACCTTTCGATGAGTCCTGCGACAGAAAGTAATGGGATATGAAATAACGAATACACAAAACATGGCCACAAATAATGTTTCAAATTCTGCAGTGGTTCGGGAATCACGTAGAAGAATATTTTTTAAGTGACTGGGGATACCCTTCCTTTATTGACTTATTCCATGACCTCTTTAACACATTTAGAGCCTGAGTCATGACAGAGTGACAGGTATAGGATTTTTTTGTATTTAAAAATACGACATAATATGTAGGTACCTAAAAATATGTTTGTTTTTTAACATTATGACAAAATAGGATGTGAAATGTATAAAATATTTTCTGAAATACATAAATGTAAAATTCGGTAAAATTTTGAAGTCAAAATAAATTTTGGAAACACGTAATACTAGTAGCTATTTAATATTAAAAAACATCATCCGGAAACTCACGTAGATACTCTGCAACCAACTGCCTATTCTAGTGTGAATTTCGAGGCATTTCTCACCAGAAAACGCAGTGTCCAAGCCAAAATAGGTTTTCAAACCAAGTAGTTAAAGCAAAATAATGTAAAAATAATGTTTACATTATTTTGTTCCCTACAAACATCCGCAAATGGCGATCTTCTTCAAAACGTTTAAAAACAGTTGAAATTGAAAAATCACTTAATACAAAATTTGAAAATATGTGTTTCAATCAATGAAATACTTGAAAATATGTGAAATTAAGTGTGCTAAGGCGGTTCAGAAAGAGTCAGTATGAACATATCTAGTTGAAAATCGAGGATACAAACAGCCTAGAAAAAAAGTGAATAGGTACCTACCTACATAAGAATAGGTACATACGAATCCTATACCAACTGATTATGTGTATGTAATACGAGTATGTGCATAATATTGTAGGAATCCCCTCCACTGATCGAAATATACAAGTCGTTGACTTAAAAAAATTGTTGGATTTTATAATATATATTCCTCATTCAGTGGAACCAATAACCTAGCTGACCAGACTATTATTTTTTACCTGTCTTACGGCGGTTTGCTCCATATTGTTTTTTTCTTTTATTAAGTTTGCCTACTCTTAAATTTTTTATTGGATTTATTGATGCTTCCTCGGAATCAAAAAACTTATAATTGCATTGTACTGTTGCTGGGCATTATGCCCGTAAGTAAATAAATAAGTATCGGGTATCACTGCTAAGCATCAGTAGAGTCTCATCATAAGCTACACAGATCACAAACAACCTACGTAAAACCGTAGACTGATGAAATCATTATCGCCTAACGCTATAAAATATTCAATCAGTTACCTATGCTTGGAATGATTAACATCTTGATGTAGTACGAATCAATACGAAGGGAACAAATTATTCAGCACCAATGGCAATCAGGGCGGAAGGTTTTCAAAGGCGCGGCCGGTCAAAATAGAATTATCCAGTGTCCTTGAGCGTGAAATTATATTCACAAACCACTGTGGAAAAAGGTCACCACTTTCACCGCTCTCAGACTCATCGACTAACCGGAGTCACAGTGATAAAAAAAATTCAGTTTTCATTGAAAACTGAGGCTCGGGAGAGTCGGTTTCATCACAGCCATTCCTGAAGACACTTCAACGAACTACTCAGCGGGGGTGTGAATGGAACGAATAGCGGAGGTCATGAGGGACTGATTTTGAAATGGGGAAGTCACAGTTCGTAGGGGTTGGCTGTGAAATATTACCGGGGGTTCTTTTATAATATCCTGCGCTTTCCGGTTCTCAGCAGAAGGCTAATTTTAGAGAGGAGGTGCTCGGTTTGGCTAAGATGAGACGAGGGACATGTAAGGTCGACTTGGGTGGATATTGAGGCGTTCGATGAACATGGTGCGATGATTTTTCTCTGTCTTTTGCCAAATAAATAAATAAATAATACAAGTAACAGAATTCCAACTGAGGATTTCGAGAAAACATTCCAAATGTGATAGGTAAACGGAATAATGACCTTCGCAGCTTATTATCAAAGAATCTGTTTGACTTTTCATTATTACAGTAATCACAGTACTTTTAGATGAAATAGTGCCCAATCATGCAACGGTTAATTTTAATACTAGTTCAATAATGAAGAACGAACTGCTGGTATGATGAAATAAACGTACAGGAGTGATTTGCACGACAGAGACCAACCTTGGACTAACTGCCCAACTCTTGGCACTTGAGTGTTGGGAAATTATTCAAGTCACAATGCTCGTTGCATTTCACAATATGAACTGCTAAACAATGTAATTTCAACCTAAACAGTTTCAACCAGTGTAGGGCAGATTAAAAAAAAGGCTTACGATAAGTAAATTGTAAAAAGGGAACTTGTCTTAGATTTGTTTAAGCTTAACCAGGTCACCTTTAAAAGTTTCCAAGATAAGCATGCTCGTCTCAGAGAGAAGTTGGCCTCGAAAGTTGTATTCGCTACGAACACCCACTGCAACCCGCACGGCCTTGGCCCACTTAGGGAGGTTTTTGTTTTTAACAACAAAACACCGGGAAAATTTCTCGGAGGACAAGAGGAAAATTTCTGACCAAAACAACGGAAGTAGCTGAACTTTCCAGTATTGAAGAAGTCATGTAGTTTAGGTATACATAAATAGTATAGGCACAATTATTAGTTCGAGTCCTGAAAAGATTGAACAAGCAGGTTCACAGTCAAGACGTCAAAGTGGTTTAGGTAGTTTCATTTCACAATAAACCAAGTTTAGGTAGTTCTGTGCTGGATGTGGGAAAGACAATAAGAGGATAAGTTATTGCGACCAATTATCATAGAATAGATAATAATTAGAATCCCTACTTCCCTACTATATTATAAAAACGAATCTCTGTCTGTCTGTCCTTCTATGCACGGCCAAACGGCTCGACGGATATCGACCAAATTTGGCACGAATATCCAGTAGGCTCCCAAGTTGTGCAACGTCGCATTTTTAATTCCCTCACCATAGCGGAACTATGGTCAACCATGGTCAACTCCTGAATGGCTTGACGGATATCGACCAAATTTGGCACGAATATCCAGTAGGCTCCCAAGTTGTGCAACGTCGCATTTTTAATTCCCTGACCATAGCGGAACTATGGTCGACCATGGTCAACTCCTGAATGGCTTGACGGATATCGACCAAATTTGGCACGAATATCCAGTCGGCTCCCAAGTTGTGCAACGTCGCATTTTTAATTCCCTGACCATAGCGGAACTATGGTCGACCATGGTCAACTTCGTTAATTGAAATGGTAACCCCTATTTTTTATCGCGTATTCGTAATCTACGTGAAATTCTATCTACGATCGACCCCAGGGGCTACCCCCGCGGTCGGCCATAGCGCATCCATGGGCCCCTCCATGGTCGAATCCCGAATTGCTCAACGGATATCGACCAAATTTGGCACCAATATCCGGTAGCCTCCCAAGGTGAACGTAGGCGCATTTTTAATTCCCTGACCATAGCGGAAATATGGTCGACCATGGTCAACTCCTGAATGGCTTGACGGATTTTGATAAAATTGGGCACAAATACCCGGTAGGCTATGGGATTTTTCCGTCGTTTGTTGGTTCCACGATACTGCGTACAGCGAATCTCGGATAGCGAGCGAAGCGAGCGGTCAGGCTAATATCCACATAAGGCGGTAAAACCTCGATAGTTTCCAAGATAGGAATAGTGACATAACGCATCAACTTTCATTTTACACTTTCAATTAACCGTATCTCGTTAGAGGGCGGTAACGGAGAAACTAAGAATGCAGATTTTTTAGTCAGAAAGCAAGCTTGAAGTAATTCAATCAGAGAGGCTGCATTACAGGATACGCTTGGTTGCCTTAAGATCTTGGGATAAGAAATTATAGGACCCGTTGTATAATCAATATGACAGAACAAGCGTGAAAGAGGTTTAGGTGTCCCATGCGGGACCAGGAAAAGTACAGAACGGCAATTTCAGAGGTGAAGTTCTCGAAATTTATTCCATAATCAGTACGATCAGCCAATTAGGATTTGAAATGATTCGCTTGAGGAGGTGGATTTGTGTTCGTAATGATGAAAACTTTGAATTCCACAAGTTGGGGGACGGTGAAACACATAACCTGAAACGTGTGCGTTCATGTTAGATAAGAATATGGGTTTGAGCAACCGCACCAGGCGTAGTCTTTAATTTTCGACCGCAAAGAATTCACATGAATCGAGTCCTCACGTGCATAGATCCAATGTCCGTCCGATAAGCTTCGTGTTAAGGCCGACACCCAATATCCGTGGTTTCTTCCTTACGTATAACCACTCCTTGCCCCCCTTCACTTGAAACAATCATCTCATCAAGATATAGGACATGACGGGAAGTGAAACCGACACAGGAAACATGATGATGTTCACGCGCCGTCAGAATTCGCTCGAGACGATACAAGGGAGATACAACACGTACCAAACCACCGCTGGTATCCAAAAGAAGCTTTCGATAGTCCGAAATGAGGACACTGATGACGGGAAAAACTACAAAATTTCGATGATATGAATGATTTTCTATCTGGGCATAGATAAGACATGAGCCCATCCAAAGGGAGCCGAACAACGAAGGGGTCATTCATATTCATACGTACAATACCAAGACAGCAACTGCATTGTGAATGCTACTACCCAAGTTCAGTCAACCCAGTATGAATATTTCAACCTTCAGTTAATCACAACCAACAAAAAATAATAAAACATGTCCAGAGAATATCTTATGAATATCTGAGATTGACTGGATTTATTAGGTGATTTTAGAGTGTAATGCACTCTCCTGCAATAGTGCAACCTACATAATATAGAAATACGCAAAAGGCCCAAAAACGTTCGATAAATTAGGACGTGCCCAAGGAAATACAGTTGGGGCACGAGATTCACTGCACGATAATTTATCTGCCTATTAATTATTACCCTTTATTCCAACAATTTGCATTCCATAAGAACCTACAAAGAAAACCTTTGTAAAAGTGAAGTAATTGATAGAAGGTATTTCATGTTTGATGGCGAATAATTTATTAGAAACTTCGTTATTTTGGTCACCTACCTTATCCGTGTTAGATCTAAATAGCTAAAGTTTCTTATTCAATCCTTCCAGATAATAGAGCTTTGTCGAAATAACTCACGTTCCTCAACGAAATGAGATCTCAATTTGGATGTTGGTGTTAACATTGGTATTTACCTTCCATTATATGAACATAAGTAAATAAAAACTATATAAATCCTAATAGTTGGGGTTATGGTTCTCTATTAGAGAGACCCCAACAATCGACGCAGTAACGACTGAGCGAACTAAACCAGTGGAAATTTTTCAAATCCTCAACAGTCAGATTCGGATGACGTCGGAAACTCGAGGGAGCGTCCCATCCCACCGGGGCACACCCACATATTTTCGCTTCGCTTTTTCTTCTATCGTTAGAGCTAGTAAAACAATACCTGTTCCAAATACTCAAGTATTCAACTTGAATTTTCAATAGAACAAAATTCGTTGAGGGCAGTGTTTTTTGCCTACTTCATGACCAGGGCCTCTGGGATTTTGATGGGGAAATTCCGGGCATGGTCTCTTTCTTTTGGCCAGCAGAAGGCAGTGATGTGCATTTTATATAAATTGGGATATACCACCAAGTCGAGGTTTTTTCGAAAACCGCATATTCTCAAGATACCCGCAATATTTGTGTTTTGTAGCCTGGGAGCCATCAGGCATAATCCAACATAATCCAGAGCTGCTGTGATGTCCATCAGTAATTTACCGCACAGTTCGGCCTCCTGCTGTTCATCTAACTGCCTACCAACGATGTAATCCACTTCTCCACGGAGCACACCTCTTCGACTCACTCCCAGAATCATTACGCCATCTATGGGTAACGAAATTTTAAAGACAAATGAAGAAGATTCTGACAGAGGCCGAACTGTTAGTTTTTTGGTTTGGTGATGGGTTGTAATACGTTTCAGTTTTACTTCCTGTTCCTATAGGAATGGAAGTATGGTGATACCTTCAAAAATAGGCGTTCGAGAAAACCATGGAATCTTCAGAAGTGCTCAAAACGAGTTTCTATACGGTTTTCCGCTTGATGTCGCTCAATACGTGCATAGCATGTTGGTATTATGCCTCAAAATATGGTATTTCCTCAGAATAAGGTATTTTTTCAGATTTTGTTTTTGTGTTATGTTCAGCTCGCTGAACCCATCAATTTGAGATGAGAACGAGCTTTCTAGGTGAAAAAATAAGGGAGCTGAGACGGGCTTTTCAAGTTTTGGCTTTTCAACTGCCGTAAAAATAGACCAAAATTGGGTTGGTATCAAAATGTCAACACGTCAAGATCACGCCTATTGATTTTGAGCTCGATCGCATGTCAATGGGTCCAACATGTTAGAAAGTGAGATTTCTACGCAACTTTATGGATTTTGACCGAAATGGGAGACCCCTGCCACCAAACTTGTATGTTTAAGAACATGGAAGTATTGTGTGGCAATCTCCACAGATTTTGTATGTTATGTCTCGTATCCACCTACAGAACATAACTGTTTTATTTTTTCTAAGTATATCGCATCTTTTGATTTGTTGTAATTTTGTAGATTGTCACACCATGATTGTGTTTGGTTCAACAACAAAAAACTGACTGACTTCACTTCATTCGTTATTGAAGACGCTACCTGTATTTTAATAATGTGAGGGTAGAACGCTTATACAACTAAATACTAAGTAAAGATGAGAAACAAATTGATAAGTCACATAGTTTGCTGTTCCAATGTAAGGCGAATGACGATCATGTTCTTATCACTCCATTCGTCGTAGTAGATGTCTCGTTATGTTAAGTAACCACAGCTAATGGACGTCCTCATTGATGAACAGCGCTATTCTCCAAGTAGACGGGTAAGTGCTCAGTTTCGTTCCCGGTCTACTGTTCACTGTGGAAACAATCGCTAGCATTTCACAATCTGTTGATGGGGCAACGGCCCGCTGCGCTGGTCGGACTCCAATCACCCTGTTTACATTCACATTCGCAAACAGCTTATCAACGCAGTTGCAGGGATTCGGCAAGAGTTTGTTTGCACTAGTTTGAAAGACTACATAAGGCGTTCATTTCTTCACCCATTCTTACAGCGGCCTCGACAACGTATATAGGTTACTCGGTAGCTGAATTAGCAGAGATGCTTCATAATAACAAAAAAATATAATTATGTGATTCTTTTGTCTTCCCGGTAGGTGTACACGAGGCTGCAGAACCAAACAGGCTGAGGAAGCAGTTTTAAATGGGCGTTTCGTTATAAAGAGCTTGCAGCAACTTCTCGCAAAAACGCCTGTTGGAAGTGTAAGTACAGGATATTACACATTTACTGCCTCATACACTTCGTCCTACAGGTTTGAGAGACAAGCTATGTATAGGGAGTGTAAGAATCCGTGGATACTTCGCAGTTACTCAGAAACACACATCGAGGATAACATGGCAGATTACTAGACGGTAATTACGTTTGTGAGTAGATAATTATCGGCGCCATAGCTAGATCGTTAAGATAAATGTGTGAGTTAGAAGTAATGCAAGTAATGCTGGTAATTACAAAGAACGACCTATTGTTAGGTGGATTGTTTTCTGTTCGAGCAGCGGAAGACAAGAGTATGACCAGCAAATGATTTATAAGTACTCATGTTCAACAGGCCATGACAATTATCAAAGATCTGAATACGAAGAATTTAACAACAGGTATGTTTTTGCGCAGAGAACAGCGTTCAAAAACGTAAGATATTGTCGATTTCATGTTATAAAGCCCTCTAAACCTTCATTTCCCGAGGAGGATCGTAAATCTGCAATTGGCTGATTTTCCGCTCGAACCGGTTTTCACGCGGTTAATGAATGAGGAAGGTTCTAATTGGTCGGGAGAAATCCCCTCCCTATTTGAAACTCGTTTCAATATGTAGGTGCCTTCAAATAATTTTTTAAACTTTCAAATAATTTTTTAAACTTTCAAATAATTTTTTAAACTGTCTTTCATTTAGAGAACGACGATCTTCATCTGCAAGTTTAGTATTCCGTGGTACGTACTACAAAAAAAATAAGTTTGGCATGCAACGGTAATCTCAGCTGAAGATTTGGCTCGCTTTTATTTGTCGGTGAGCTGTTGCACGAATGCAGGTACTGAAAGTACTGAATAACTGAAAAAAATGAAGGAAGATTTTTCACGCGACATGCAAAGATCGCGGATACTCATTTCGTAGTTATTATTAGCGTTAGTCAACAGAGGCTATTTACTGGATTTATGGATATCTTCGATTACTACCGAAATAATATGGTGGTGGCCCAGGGACATTATTTAGGACCATTTTCATTATTTTAAACACCATTGTCGAAACATATAAACTTAATATGATCGTAAATATTATTGATAATTCCGCAAACACATCTTACGACATTGCAGGTATTTGAATGCCGGGCAAGAACATTGTCGTGACTTCTTAAAACCGACTATAGCTTCCAATCAAGTACCTATTGAGGTATTAAGAATCCTTAACTTGTAGACTGCCTACCCAATACAATGAGAGCAGCTGATACACAAAGTAGGGACAATCTCGTACATACTCATTTCACTTTTCACTAAACTGTATAGGATGAAACAACAGTGATAATTTAGTGCATGAAGCGATCTAGAGCGTGAAGGGGCATCCGAGAAGACTTTGAGTGGGCCTTGAGAGGAGCTTCCATATAAGACCATGAGCGGTCTACTAACGATTCTATTTGACGCGCCATAGACAAAGCGTGATGTTTGAGTACCGCACGAAAATTAAAGTCAACTTCACTACATAAAGGCCAAACTAAAACCCTATGTAGGTACCCAAATTCCTTCGTCCTCACGAGAAAATGTACACTAATCTAACAAAAATTGGAAATCCAAATTATGCAATGCAGTAGGTACTGCAGTCTCTATCTCGCTAAGAATATATCAGTACTCGTACAATCACTACCTACCATGTTTTCAAGTGATATAATTTAAATAAAATGCGGCAAATTACGTAAGTGGAATGTACCGGTTTTTCAATATTCGTTATGGCACTGATTTTCCTAGCCAGTCGGAGGAGAATTTCACAATATAAAATTAAAGTATTCGTACTTTAACGACTGACCACAACAAAATATTGAATAATCAGACTGCCTTTCTTTCTCCAAACAACCAAATGACCAGACTGAAAAATGATGAATAGTCAGTACCTAACTATAAAAGAGAATATTCTCGCTCGACAACTAACTTTCAATTTAATGGGTAATTCCGTGAAAGTAAATAGGTACGTATTGGTTGATGATTTAGTCAAACATTTTACAACTTGACTTTGTTTTATCAACGCATAAAAATATAACGTGTATAAAAACACAGCATAAGAAAAGAACCAGAATGTAATGATAAGGATGAGGCAATTACTTAAAGATAGGTATATGTATTGTATCTATCCAATCCATGTTATCACTAGAAAAATATTGGAAATATTGGTCTGGAAAACTCTTTTATTGTCACAACAGATGGTTATCATGATTGGTCATGTTCAAGAGAAACATGGTAATAGGAAACGTTTTGGTGAGTTAAATCCCCGACCTACCAAAATCCTAATATACTCACCAATAATAAATTAATAATTTATCACCGAAACATTCGAATTTGTTTAAGGTATTTTATTCGAAGAGAAAATGGAACTGATTTCCTCTTGGGGTCCCTCAGGTTTTAACTCTTTCATCACATTAGCCAACAGAGTTAGCCTCAAAGATACGCAACAACAACAACACATTGGATTTGTTTTTGAATTCAGAGGGATAGAAAGAGTTAAAAACTATTGTAAGTTTAGTTTTGGCTTATTGCGGAGTGGCAGGACTCCAACATCAGATATCATCAGATCTCATCGATAGGTATCGAACCTCGAACCAAGCTGACTTCAGCTCAAAAAACGTTACCATAATATTAATATGACTATTATGTTCATATCATGAACATTAAAGGATAAAACTTAGCTTTGTATCCTTCTTTATACTGTTTTAGCTTAACCAAATATACTTGTTTTTAATAAGCGAAGCTCTTATTAACAAGGACGCAATAACGTCGTGACACTGGAATCGCGAAGGAGGATGCATTGCTGATTACGATTCCTATTGAGAAACCCATATCTCCTGTATCTTCGTTCGATGCTAACCTATGACCTCAGTTGAAAATACCGGAGAACCAATCCGAATGAACAATAAGAATTAATAGGTACGAAACTCCTACAGTTTCCCACGGTTTCAGCCAACGTATCTCACGGAAAGGATGTTCAATGAATGGTGGGTAACTCAAAAGAGATAGAAAAGTTGAAGTGATCAATGTTGGAAACTGATTGAACATGTGACGAAATGCAGTCCTGTCGCCAAATATTTTCCAAAATATCAAAACAACGCAGAAGAAGAAACAACGATGTAAACGAACAAAAACAAAGTTGTTTGCCTAGTTATGACGCGACGGCAGAGATTTACGACACATAAGTTTGAAGATTTTTCTGGACAATCAATTCAGTTTGAAGGGATTGATAAGTTCGGCTCTACAGAACCTATCTCCTTCATAAAACCATTGATTACTTTCTTGTATAGATTCACAAAAACGAATGTTCATCAATGATGAACGAATTTGAAATGTTAATTTGCGGAATGGAGTTGATAAAAATGAAAAGCCTTGTGGATCTTCAATAGGTGCGCCATTGATTTGCGCAATGACTACGAGATTCGAGCTAGAATGAAGAGCAACCAAGAAGTACGGAAGGTAGTCCAGTCAACGAAATGTTGTAGAGGAAATGGAACGGACCCAATTTCTGACTATGAGACGTTGTGTGGACTTGCAAGGAGGTAAAATACTAAAAGCCCCCACTCTTAGGAGGAGAGAAGGGTGCAGGGGCACGTAGTAGGTCCCGTTCTTCGGTTTTTCGCTTATGTCTCGGAAACTATGCGTTCTAACGATAATACCAATCTCCGAAAAATTAAAGCAGACAAAAAGTGCTACAAGACAGACTCTATTTTTTTGCTCTCGTATAGTTTCCGAGATATCCGCGCTCAAAAATTGCTAATTCTGTTTTACTTTGTTTGTAGTTCCTTCCACTTCACCCCCCCCCTCCCCCCCCCCCCCCTAACACACCCATTTGAACATTCATTGAATGGAATAAGGCAGACAACCGAACGACTGGAAAGTTTTAATAGAACGAACTGAAGTTTCAAGCGCCTTAAATACTTTTGGGTTATGGGGATTTATGAACCAAGAAAAGGTGTAAGACAAATGAATAGGTGTACGTGTAGTGAATATGCAGCACAACTTATATTATCCATTCTCTCGCGAACCACACCAGCGAGCCGACTAGCGAGACGGGGAATTACTAAATCCACAACACGGCATTCAAGTCCATCATTTTGGCTTCCAGAAATGCAGCTTTCTACGAGACATTGGCCACTCGAGTTCGGAAAGTATAATGACCAGAACTGTTATAATCCCAGTAGGAGCTATTTAGCATATTAACGTGCTTCACAAACCAGTCCAAAAGTGGTGCAAGTTCCTGGCGCCACCCAGGAAAACGAGACCACAGGCTCAGTTTCAACAAGCGGTTTCACATAATAGACGGAAACGCAAAAATCATAATGTCGTTAGGTTTTAAATGGCCCAACATGATAACAGGAATCACGAGATGAAATTATCAATACGACCAACAGTGATTCAACAGAGTAGAGGCTCATGGCGAGGCCCTCAAGCCATTATGAACTACCATTTCGAAGCTAAATTGCTTACGGAAGACAATTAGTAAGACACGTACCGATACAAACACCGATAATAAAATCTACTTGAAGGAGATCACGGCATTCCAAGATAAGAATGGATCAACTAAAACAGGATTTGGAACTGTATATTGTCAAACGCAACATCTTACACGTTTGTTAACAACAGACACACATCTATTCAAACAGACTGAGAAAACAGTTGGTTTTTGGGAAAATTGTATTTTATATTAGGCACAAAAATCATGAACTGAGTAGGTAACTACCGACTTAGTTTTAGGTGATCACGACTAGGTACCTGCGATTCAGTATCTCTAGGTAGCCAAATTCACCGTAATAATGACCAGTTAGGATGATAATAATGGAAGAAAGATTGGAAATACGAGTATATTAGCGGACATACAGAGCTTCGCTCTTACAAGCCCATCAACAAGATTCAACTTTCGAAGGATGATAATTTCAAAAACAATAAGTTAGGATTTCTTATTAGGTATTCAACAGTAGATGGTATTTGAGATGCGTCAAATGAAGGAATTTCGCAGTGTAATATGCCATAATTGGTTATTTTGTTCAAACAATTTTATTGGCGATTTATAATCACATTGTAATGCCTTGTGAATGTGTGTTGGAACGTGAAGTAGCCGTAGACTCGACATTCTGATGACCAAATCACAATGATTGGTGGGCGATCTTTTACATTAAGCCAGACAGGTAGTATTTATGATTACTATAGGTACGGCTTATGATTACAATAGGTACGGAACGAGGCATAACAGATTGGTGGCAGCCATAAACAAGGAGAATGTACTACCAACACGGTCCTACTTTACGGCAGAACCAACTGGTTCTTCTTGAGGCCAAGCGCTCACCTAAAATTTCAGTTTGATAAATTTAAAATAAAACCGGTCATGCAGCATGGCTACAAGAGCGAATTTTCAAAGAAATATTCGCACTATTGTGTAAAAACATGATATAGCGAGAAACCACACCTACATACCACTTTTCGTAAAACTATCATGTTTTCGTGATTTTTAGCTATTTTTGACCCTTATAAAGTCAAATCTGACCCATTCATTTCTTAGAAAACTACTTTTATCATCGAACTAGTCCCTCTTTCTGTCGTGAATCACCAACCCACACAACGTCAGGTGAATTAATATTGATTTTAGTTCTTAATGACAATTTTTTTTTACCCAAAAAGCCCAGACCTGACCCCCTATTCTGTACGAAAATCAAGTGAAATGGTATTTTTCTGTCTTTAGTCCTCTTCCATACCACTTTCAGCGATTTTATATTCAATGTTCGCGAAACGTTTTTACAGATTTCTGACCCCTAAAAACTCAAATTTGACCCCAACAGAATTTTTTGAAAACTGCTCATCGTTCAACCCCTCCTTTTGTTTGGCAATACAAACATCTTGGCGATATCCATGTCAGATATCGTCTGTATCGTTCTATTTTTTTTTTTTTTTTAGTGATACACATTTAAAAAAAACTTTTACACCGGTTTCGGTTATCTAGCGATCATCAGTTTTATTACATTAACTTTTCTGTGTATTAGTGGAGACGTCTCTTCTCAATAACTCAGTTTTATATTTATTTTTGAAACGGGTTTCCTCGATTTCATCTCTGAGTGATTTAGTTCGTTGAAATAAACATATAATTTATGACTCATCTGTAAAGAACTGAACTTCCTATAGGTAAGTAAATCGATTCATTTGATGGCGCTGTAAAAACTCGTTTCTAGTTTGCTGTTTACCTAAATTCTGTTCATTTTAGGAAGGAGTTTGGAGCCAAAAAATGGACAAAATCAGCGGAGGCTTGATCAACTATCAAATGAGTTCAATTTCAAACTTCTCAAAACGACTGTATTCTACCAAAGGAATGTGGGTATATTTTCAATATTTTTAATATTTTGGTTTATTATTTTCAATAATGAACCATTGGAATCGAGCATGAAAAAAAAAAATTCTTACCCCCCCTCAAAATTTGATGGTTTACGTTTCAAGATATGTAGAATCCAAAACTGCAATAAAAATATTTCTGTCTGTCCGCCGTACGCCGTACGCCGTACGGGCCACTTTTCTTAGTTACCATGAAAAAAAATTGATGAAATTCGGGTTATAGGTTCCGTTCGGCGTCTAGTTGGTCCTCGAAGCTCGACGTTACTGTGAGTCATCTCTAAGGGGTTCAAAATAGGGGTTGAAATTTTCAAAACGCCTATACCATTTTTTTACGTAAATATTTTTACGGTTTTAAATAGTTCTTGAACTTGCGAGTTTTTTAAGACCATCCGGAGCATCGTACGTCCAGCCGTTCGTTCACAGTAAGGCCCCGAAGTTTGCACCGACAGGCATTTTCGACTCCAGTGTGAATGAAATTGTATACAATCCAAACCAAATCTCGTAACCAGAGACGCGCCCACAATAGGAATTTGTGAATACGGCCAATCATTGGTAGGGATCACCTGATTATATTGGCGGAGTATGAAGTCGAGTTGGTTGTTCTGTGATATTATTTCATTTGAAAAATGATGGCTCTATTGGAGTTTGTTGGTAGGTAGTGAAACTTGAACAAACGTTGAAGTATTATTGATGGGTAAATTATTACTACGGTAAATCATTACTCAACGGTAAATTATTACACAACGGTTCAGTATACCATCTACGTAGAAGGGGCTGGAGTTTGTTGGTAGGTACTTTTGCAACTTTTTTCACTCCTCATCAACAATTTCTTTTCAGAACTTCATTATGTGTGTTTCTTTTTGTTAGGTACTGTTTGTCATCGGCAGAATTATTTTAGCAACATTTAACTCGTGATTTAGGTAGGTACCTAGTAACGAGTACGGGGTTAGGTACTAACCTACGGAGAGTCTGCGATCTACATAATATGCATATAATAGAATAGTACATATCATATTATATAGACGGGTTATCTATACATAGAGCTGTGATCTGTAACAGAAGGGTATTCTATACAAAATAATAAACCGTTGTGCAGGGATTTAATTTTACAGTCCATGTCACCTACGTCTCCAACACAACTGAAAGCAAAATTCCAAGGACGTTCCTACAATGGACAGGCTATTGCAGATGATAGATATTTGCTAGAAATGAGGTAAGATGTAAGTAGATGAATTAAATTCTATTAAATGCAGTTGGGTACCGTTGCAGGCTACGACTTCCGTCTGAACGGCGACGTCTTGTCTAGGTCGCTGACCCATCACAAATCGCACAAAACACCGCGATTTCGAAGTCAAGCACGCGAAGTTGATAAACCGTATGGAAAAACCGATCAGTCGGTCGATGTCGTACGGACTGGATCCACGAACGCGCTACGTGAAACAGTGCGAACTGGCGTTTGGAACGGACAAGGACGGAGTCGGCGGTGGAGGGAGGAGAAAAGCGGGTTTGTAGGTGTCAGGACAGGACCCCCAAAGGCCCCGCTGGGAAGGAGCGCTGACGACACGTTAAGACGAGTTACGTCATTCACCTGGTCGACGTCTGAGTGATTCAAACCTAGAAATAGATTGTGCATCCGAGCTGCAACCAGATGCTGAACGGCTGCAATCCTTCGATAACTACGCACAACGCTGTCCGTGGATATTAGCGAATATTCAAAGAAAATGAAGCTATTGCGACGGGGGTCCAAAATTTTCAGAACATGAATTTTCGAAATTTGTTATAGGCAAATCCGTTTCAGAGCATCTTGAATTCATCCAGATTTTAACAAAAATTTATGGTACCCGTATGGTAGGTATGCGATCCTGATCTCTTTCGGAGACCAATACGCGATCTCACCGTTATTGCACCATATCCTCTAGTGTCGCGCTGGCCGGGGTGAGATCGCTTACAACATGGGCACCAAATTTACATATTTGTTTGTGTCACTCCAGACGAGATCTGTGTCCTTCGGTACTTACATTATAAAAATTCCAAATTTCGCCAAAACGTTCGTATTGCCAAACAAAAGGATGAGTTCGAAGATGAGCGATTTTCAAAATTTGAACTTTTAGGGGTGAAAAATCGGTGCTAACGGCTAAAATCGCGAACAATTGATATAAATGACAGCGGAATGGAAGGGTGATTAAAGACAGAAAAATACCATTTCACTTGTTTTTCATACAGAATAGGGGTCAAAGTCGGATTTTCGGGGGTCACAAATTGGTATTAAGGGCTAAAATCAATATTAATTAACCTGAAGTTGTTGTTGGATTGTGGAGTGATTCACGACGGAGGGAATATTTCGATGATGAAAATATTTTTCTCAAAAAATAGTGGATGAATAGTGGAATGAATATTTCTTTGAAAATTCGCTATTATAGCCATGCTGCATGACCAGAACTTTTTCTTTTTTTTACCGGTAAACTGGGCGAGCAAACATGATGAGCGAATTTTTGAAAAAAAAAAGAAGCTATTGCAATGGGCCAAAAACATGAGCGACTTCATGAAAAAAAAAGAAGCTATTGCAATGGGCCAAAAACTTTAGTATCCACATGAATTTTCAAAATTTATTTCTATACAAATCTGTTTCAAGAATATTTTGTTTCCAACACTAGAGTTCAACAAAAATATATCAGTAAGTACCTACATGAATTATATACTCGTAGGTACCAACACGTACATTAGTAGATGGATTAATTCAAGAGGCTACCTCAAAAAATTCCAAATTTCGTCAAAATACTTATACTGGCAAACGAAACGATGTGCTCGAAGATGAGGAATCTTCGAAATTAAGGAGTTTGGTTCATTTATTTTATTTTATTTATTTGAAAATAACATGAAGCAAAGGACTGCGTCCCACTGAATGCAACATACCTACAAAGGTACAAAAATAAAGAGCCGCTGAGATCAGATTTTACAACTAAAAAAAATCGAATACATGAAAGGGGAAAAAGATGAATGAAGAATAATGCACGCCGCAATCGTGCTAACGATGGAGGGAAAAGAATCCCCAGACACCTTGGGCGACTCAATGAATTACCTGGACGAGCCATGCACCTGCATAACGGTTTTAAATTTGGACCATTTACCCTTTTGTAAAATTCAACCAAGTGAGCTGGCAAATCGAAATACGAGAAACTAATTAATTAAAAAAAAAACAGTCATGCAGCATGACTTAATGAGCGAATTTTCAAAGAAATATTCGAATTAATGGCTATGGTTTTGTTTTGCTTCGAACTCTCGTCTTCAATTAATACTTCTCACATTTTTCAATCTGACCACTCTAAGGGGGTGGGGGGGGGGGGGGGGTAAGAGTTTAAAGATTATCCTAGTTTTGGGTAATTTTTGCGCACTTTAAATGCTCTAATTTAAGAACGGATTTAGATATCTAAAATCCGATTTCACCATCGTGTTCAGCGTGCAAAAACCTTTAAAATGAGGGGTCACTTGTTAGAAAATAACATTTTGGGGATTTTTGGGTAATTATTGCGCACTTTAAATGCTCTAATTTGAGAACGGATCAAGATATCTAAAATCCGATTCCACCATCGTGTTCAGCGTGCAAAAACCTTTAAAATGAGGGGTCATTGTTGGAAAATAACATTTTGGGGATTTTTGGGTAATTTTTGCGCACTTTAAATGCGCCAAAACCCTCCTTAGAGTAGGCCAATTTCGCCCATATTCGAACTTAGCCTTTCGATTGCCAAGATAGATTTTTTGTGCAAATTTGAGCTGTTTATCTCAATTCTATCGAGAGTTATCGTCTGGAGTGACACATATATAAATAAATATATATATATATACATATAAAAAAGTGTTAAATTTCAGGAATCGTTTTAGAATGGTCTGAAACGGATTTCTATGAAGAAAATTTCCAAAAATTTATATTATTTAAATTTCGAAGCCATTGCAATAGCTTCATTTTCTTTGAAAATTCGCTAAAAGAAAATTACCAAGTGAAAATGGGTCAAGAATCGCTTGAAATGAGTGAAAAATCACAAAATTCAACATAAAACCACCATAAATTATTACGTGGCACCTAGAGACAAGAAAGACTGTTATTCATAGCCAAAACTGTTTATTGGGTTGAATTCTTGTTTCTGGGGGTAAAAAAATTTTAAGTAATTGAAATTTCGAAAATATGCTCACATGAACAAGAACTCTCACACAAGAACTTTTTTTTATTAATGACGTCGTATTCAAATGCGACACCCATGTTGGTAAATGTTTCATGCAGTGTGCCCATGTTTCAGCAAGCTGGACTTAGTGGTTTCATTCCATGATCCTCCATTTCCATGGATTTAGGAATACTTATTTATGAATCGATCGTAACTGAAGAATATGGTCATAGAATAGTAGTTATGAAAATGGGGGAAATGGGGGGGGTACTGGGTACCCATGATTCTTTTTATTTACTAAGAATTATTTTAATTGTTTATTTACAATGTGATTTCATTTTTTATTTACAAATAAAATCACATTATTTGCAAATAAAATTTCATTTTATTTACATGACTTTAATTATTAATTCACAATGTGAACAGTTCACTGGTGCATGCGTCAAATTGCTGTTGTTGTATGTTGATAGAATCATGGTGGCCGAACTATATTAACTACCTACTTGTCTTGCAGTTGGCAAAACTAGGCAGAACTATTCAAATTTACATAATCTTAGTGAATACTTGTTGATTGAAACATTTGAGTGAAATGATTAGGCATCCCCGGGTGGATCTACCCAACAAAAAACACCCAAAAATGAAATGAGCTGATGCTAACAATCTTACATCAAAGTGTGCAAGCCTCAAGTCAACAAGCAAGTCGAAGTTATTATGTTAGCATCTAAATACGATACGGGTAAGGACTACGAGATAAGCCAAACCCACCAACGCGCTTTTCAACTGAAATACATACCTAGAGAGTAAGAAACCATACAGAAAAGCTATAATTTTTGTTCGCAGTGACCATCAGAAAGGTAGGTATTGGACAGTTCGCAGTCATTCTCTGACTCTTTTCTGACAGTATAGTATCCATGACTGTCTGACCGTCATTTCAGTTCACAGAAAATCGGGTGGCCCAGAACTGGCCATGCACTGCTTTCTCGATTCCCAATCATTATCAAACCCTTGTCAAACGCTTATCAAGACGGTACAGGACCATGGATGATTTCTTACGTTTTCTAGGAGTCAGTTAACCATAAGAAAAAGCCGGTGTTGACGAAACTATGTACTAACCTGCTATTTCCTTATCCACCCATCCAGATTTTCTAAACTCCCTCTCAACTCTCAATTTTCTCAAGTGCCTCTCAACTCCCGATTTTCTCAAGCTTCTGACAAAAACTTACCGTTTTGCGGTTTATCTGTTGCGTACCCTCATCAGTGTTACCAACATTAATATAATATATCTATGTTAGCATGGAGCTTTTGTCAAACCACGAACAAGGTTTTTACAATTTCACAGAGAAGGTTTCCCCTTTACTATCTCCATGAAACAAACGATAAGGTCACTTAAATAACAATTATTATTTCATACCTAAAGGAACGAGTCATGTGTTGCAATAAGTAATAAAGTTCACTGTGTTTTCTTAAATGTTTAAAATATACTTTCCTATAATAAGTTACTTCGCCCTAATTCAATTAAAAAAAGGGTGAAAGTATTCTGAGTGCTGTAGTTCCGTTTAGATATTCCTGACTCGAGTTTTACACACCTGCTGAGACGTAGAAGATCTGCTGTATATTTCTTCAAGCTTCACGTGAATTGGGCAGTGAGTAGATACAGATATACACAGATATCAACACACGAATAAATTGTTACTGGCACATAACTTACCTCTCAATTCCTTGCATTCTTGTTCAGACATCAGTGACGTGACATCCTCCAAATTCTCCAACACGACTTTAAGCACCTTAACATTGTCCTTGCACGTACTCACTAGCTCAGCCTGAAAAATACAATGAACGCAAATTGTATAATTTATTTATCAAAGCCATAGATCAAATCAAATGCAAGTGATTGATACGAAAGGGACTAAAGATTGTGATCTTATCTTAAATCAATTTTTATTCTCCATGAATTCTAATATCTCTTAGATAACAAGATAGGTAGCATTTCCACTCAATCTTGTTTTATACAAGCAGCCTGTATGCAACATTAGCTTGGAATTCGAAACTTAAAGCAGCAAAAACTAACACACCCAAACTCCCCCAAGTTTTGGTGCATTTCCTTAAACTGAATTGTGCCTACCTTACCAGTACGTATCATACTTGTTCTATTATTGAAATGGTAATGGTTCAAAATATAATTTGCAAAGTATTCACGAAACCAATTTTCTCGGTTTCGTTCAAATCGTCCCATCAAGACCATGTTTATTTGACAAAAACCATGCCCATAGCTGCTCTTCAATTAAAACCTACTGTAAGATTATCAACAGAATTAGATTCTTGAGATTCCCCAAGTTCATTCAGATCGTCAGAAGTAACAAAGAACAAATGAATTCAGTAATGATACAAGTAGTAAAGCTAGGTTCACATGGAGACGCAATTCCGGACGGCAGTCCGGCACGACTACGCATTCTGCAATTCTATTGGCCAACGCAAAATGGATTATTGCAACGCAGTGCCTTGGATACTATATCAAAATTTCCAGATATTTTCCGGTCGGATCCGCTGCCGTATCTGCGCGGAGGTTACTGCGCACACCCCTCCTGTTTGGCTGTTCAGCCACATTGAAATTCGACATATGTGGTTGATTTTGTGGTTTCGAGTTCGAGCAATTGTTTGTTTTTTGCGATTGGTTTTGTTATGATTCCACTGCCTTGTGAATGCCTCCGCGGCAAAAATTCCGGCAAATGCGTTGTCGTGCCGGATTGCCATCCGGAATTGCGTCTCCATGTGAACCTAGAGCTTAACTCAGCTATGGATATAATCTTTAGAGCGTTCAATTGTGGATCTACCTACAACTCAACTTCAAGAAAGTACCAAACCTGGACTATCGATACAGCTCTACAAGGGGTACACAAAGGGGTTCACACTCTAATTCTGAACAAGTTTCCTAGGATATGGAGGTCATTTTTCACGTGATGTGTTAGGAAAACAGATGTGTCGAAAACATCGTAAACGGCGGGAATCATGAGGTCCCCTGGGTTAAACTCTGCTACGGTAAACTTCCTCATAAATAGCTGATTTTGTGATAACAGGTGTGAAGAAGAAGAAGGCAGGGCCTGAGGCAGATAAAGATAGCACAAGAAGAACAAGGTAGACATTTAACTCGCATTATGCTGTGTGTTTGAGCATGAGCTCACAGTATTCAGCTAGCTAGATATTTATCTACTTATCTACGTACCCGAACCTCCAACCAACCAGCTCAAGCTTAATCTGAAAAGTTATGGACTTTGACTGGCTGATACAAACAGGAGCAAAAGTTAGAAGCGACCAGAAACGTGGTAAACAGTTTCAGTAAAAGAGTTCAAGATTCCTTCCATATATTTATTTACATGAAGACTTCAAGCTGTAGTTTTGTTTCGATGGATATACTATAGCATACATATCATCATACACATTTTGATAAGTATCAACGTAAGAGGCAATACTTACGAAATCCGATGCTAAAACAAGGTGAGGTGACGCTCTGGACAACTGGGTCTTGAAGACCTGTTCAGAAAAGTGAAGGCGATCCTTAGACGTGTTGATGAGATTCCACACATCGTCAAGATCACTGTCAGTCTCTCCCATCTGAAACCGAATGGTAAATATTATTATTATTAACCCCCTCCTGCTATAAACCCCCCCCCCCCCCCCCTTCAGCTAGTTATTTTGCCTAATAAGGAATATTGTGAAACGGGACAATATTCAATGTTAATGTTCCTCTGAGGTTTCATTGAGGATAATTATGAAGCAAGAATAGAATAGCGCAGCAATCACGTCGGGGTCACCAATATAGCGTTGTTGGTAGTGGTTGGACACAGCAACAAAAGCTATTTAAATTCCGACTTTTATTTAACAGACAGTACCAATTAAAAATGACAATAACCAACTAATTAAAACTCGTAATATTATCGGTTGGAAAATAATATATGACTTCGCGTAGGAGCGGACGAAGAAGAATATCTTGATATCTGCACTATCACAAAAGGTTCGGACGATTGTTGGCAAGTTCCACATAATACACTCCATGTGCACTCGCAGCCGCCTCCGTGGGTGCAACAGTGTTAGTTGCAGTAGCGTCCGTAGGTACCGCTACAATACCATGGCAACTTGCGCTTTAGTGACCAAAATAAACTAATAAGTATTCCAAGAAACTTGGGACACCAACTTCCCTACTTCAATCTAAGCTCATGCCTTACGAGAAAACTCCTTAAAAACCCTCCTTCAAAAACCCTCATGTACCATTTTCCCATTTTCAGCAGCAAACTCTTTTTGTCCAACATGAAATATAAAAAGTATGTGCGAAACGGTGTGCTTGACGTCACTAATTATTATGGCGTTGAAAAATGTTGGTTACGCAGTTTGAAAAGCATAACTCCAACAGTTGAGGCGTAAAGGGGTGCCTACCTTTCAATTACCCAACCTCTAGTTTTCCAGTTTTACTTTCAGTGATAGCAATGATGGCAATGATAGCAATATGATCGATGTGCCCACACTGCATTCGGAAAAATATACCTATACCTAACTGAAAGTAAAATGAAGAGGAAGAGGGTTTTCTCAAGTAACCCGGAATGAATAATGATCATTATGATATACATACCTACCACTCAAAACTCTGCGGTTTTCAAAGTTTGGTCATAACTATATAAATAATTTGGCAATGAACCGCCAAAAAGAATCTAACTTTTCTAATACTTAGGAGCATAACATGGCATTCTCAACCAATCTCGGTATGTTCAACTCAAAATGCAGTGAACGAAAAATATTTTCTACGTTGCCACTGAACGTTGAACCACTCAAAACGTGAACTTACATGCTGAATTTTACGAGGGCGCCGATGGAAAGTGTTTCTCCCAAGGCTGGACGAAGCGCAGTCGGACTGGCTGTCCAAGAAATTCCTATAATCGTCACCAAACTCCAGGAGCCGGCGAGCGGCTTCAGAGTCTGGAGGTTCCTCACTGTACGGCTCAGACATGTACTTTTCCTGAAGACGAAGCAGAAGGAACAATGAGAGATGTACAAGGCCGAATAAGTACAAATAGGGTGAAACTCATGGAAATGTGTAAAACTGGAAGTTATGCGGAAGTGCCAATAAAAAGGTGCCAACCTGATAATTATCCCAGGCCTGTTCGGAGAATGAGCTGTCGTTGGATACCGGGACTGGTTTTCTGTCCATAGCGTAGGAAGACAGAGTGTGAGCAGGACCGATTTTGAACGACGGCATGGCCGAGATCTTTCTGCGCATTTTGACACTGACGTCGCTATCAGCATCAGAAGAAGTAGAGCTGTTACTCGCCGGGCTTTCCACCTTGACACATAGGAGAGATTTCGATCAATGTAGCAACTAAAAAATCTAAGAGAAAGGGAGAAGTAGATGGAGCTAGCGACGCGCGATGCTGAAAGTATTTTTAGGTATCGAACCTTGTCTTTCGATACAAGTACTGGTATTGAGTATTTTCTGCAGTATCGAAAAAGTACTCAAACGGAAACTGAACCAGAATTAAAACGTACGTACTTGACTAATATCAAATATTTCTTTCGATACCTACTATTATCGAGGGAGTAGGGATGTGGCGTTCAGCACTGAACGGATCCGAACTGAACGGATTTTTCAGTTGAACGTATCCCAACTGAACGGATGACCAAAGAGTTGACGTTCTCGCTGAACAGGTGATCCTAACCTCACTCCATTTTCACTTTCCACTTTCAACTCCTCATATCAGTCCCACTCCCACCAGTTCATCCGTTCATCAACCCCCTTCCCATCAACCCATGCCGTTCCCATCGTTCTTCCCTTCCCCACTCACCGTTCTACCATTTTCACAACTCTTCAGTTCACCCGTTCAGCCGTTCTTCCGCCTCACCCGCGTTCCTGACTCCTGGCATTTTCAACTCCCACCAGTTCATCCATTCATCAACCCCTCCCTTCTCCACTCGTTGCTGATCGTCAGTGAGGCTTTTTACTTATTAGATTCCAGCAACCGACATTTTTGGTGGTGATGGATTTTCCAAACCATTGTGATTTTGAATGAAAATGTATATTGTTAAACTATTAAATTTGTATAAAGTTTTATTGAATCAAACCTATCAAAATCCCGTTTTCGTGATTTTTAGGTTGGGATAACTAGAATTTGGATTAGGGACTCAGTTGAACTGGTGAACCGGTGAACGTGTCCCAAAGAACGCATCTCAGAACTGAGTGAACTGGTGGGAGTTAACTCCTGGAACTGAACGCATCTTACACACCTCTACAAGGGAGTAGGTATTTGCTATTCTCTGAGAGGTTGTCAGCTTCAGTAGTTGCAGCAGGAGCGTATCCTAGCGACTAGATAATGGCTTGTCTACGAGAACCCACAGAACTTGAATGGAGAGGATTTCGGTAGGTAGGTATCTAATGAATTATTTTCATTTGATGAGAGGGGGCTAATCGAACCCACCATCCCACCCCATCATTCCGCTATTTTTAATTTTTTTCCTTGTATCAAGCATCTATTCATTTTTTTTAAATTCTACATATATGTATTCTTATTCAAAATATTTTTGAATATTTTTATATTTCACCAAGGTTTTTTGTTTGGTAATTTTTACATGCCCACTCAAAAAAGAAGAAAAAAGTAGATACACAATGGGGTACACACGTATTTATTTTATTTTCATAAATGAAAGCAGATTCCATCCTGAGAATTTTGACACCAACTGCACTGTCCTACGGTAAGTAGCTTTTTTCTGTGATATTTTTTGGAAAATCATAGAAAAAGAACTACCTACTTACCGTAGGACAGTGCGGTTGGTGTAAAAGTTCTCAGAAGGAATCTAGGCATCGAATATTCTCAAGTATCGCGCGTCACCAGATGGAGCTCCCAATCATTCGATTATTCATAATCACACGTGCTGAGGTGCCTGTGTTACCTTACACCAACTAGTAAACACTATACGAGTGAATCGTTCTTACAGGAGGCACATAGCGCCTATGCGGCGAATCTGAAGTTTTGTCAGCACTCAGCCTGCGAACCGAGCACTTGAGAAGAGGGTGTTTGGCCGGCGAACCAATCGTTGGATGGCTGCTGTCAGAGTGCACCAATAATCCTTCAGATCCAGATTCGCTTTTACGAACCTAGAAATAACCAGATGTACAGTGAAAAAGAGATGAAAAAGATCAGTTAAGTGTAATTTGTGATTAACCTGTACCTATAAAAATATATGGTAGTGTTGAAGACGGAATGAGTGGTACAGAGACTGAGGACCACTTACAATTTATTAAACATTTACCATACTTGACACGCCTGGATTGCTTACCCACGAGGAAATAATACGTAATGCGTTGCTTTCAAGGCGAAGACTGACCAACGGAATTCACGGTAGAAGATCTGACACTCATTAGATAGGACAATATTGCGCTCAGTAGAAATAACTAGTCCAGTGTCTGAAGCCACTTTAGTTCCGCGAATCACCGTGATTCGAGCATTCAATGCAAATAAAAATTATTACACATAGGTAGCTTCAAATAAATCTACTAACAGCTGTTGTTCTCTTCCGCAACTTGATTTTCCTACGTCGCAAAGAATTCGAGCTGTAACCGCCTCCGCTTCCTTCTTGTGTGTGAGTCGTGTCTTCTACCGTCGAGGACGACAAAGTACTGCCGGTGTGCATAGATGAGTCCATCTTGACGCTGAAAGACAGAAACAAAATAATGATGTATTATTGAAAAAATACATTACATCTGCCAAAACCTTCTACCAACATTTACTTTACAGCTGCGACCCTAACAACAGCAATAACGTTTTTGAACCAATTTGAGCTTATTATTTGTCTTCGGCATCAGGTACCAACTACCTTACCTGTGTAGATATCAACTCCTTGTTTAAATAGCCCGAAAAAATGGACAAGCCGACAAATTTTGGGAATTTCATGTTTGATCTGGAGGATTCCGAAATGTTTACATTTCAATACGAAGACTATTTCCAATGAAAGTGACAATCTTTGTATCGATAATCTTGTATCTCAAAACCGAACGTATCTCGAACTACATTATATTCGAGATGGGCAGTGGAAATATTCAAACCAATCACATCGGGTTTCTCTACCTACCTACTTCGAAAAGATTCAATAAAAGAGACGCATATTATGCAAAGTGCCTATACAAAGGATTTCTGATAAATACCAAGGCGCTGTCGATGACATCTCGTGTATTGCAGATTCGGAGATCGAATGAGGTAACTGAGTTAGCTCAAAAGCAGCGTCGCTGGCTCCAGAGACACTCCACGGTCTTTGTCCTCTCCCTTCCTTCTTTTTAGCTCTCATAACCACCTGAAACTTCAAATTGTACAGTTAGTTTATAACGAACCCCAAACCTACTATTCAGAAGACGACGGAACATGATCCCTCTCATTTTCTTAGCCCCCCTCCCCCTTCCAAAATTAGTATGTTTGGTGTTTATCCGGCTTCAACAGGTGTCAACTTACACCGCACCAAACTACAGGACACATTCAATGCACGTATATGATTCTACCTTGGAAGACTCGTTAGCTGTGCTCAATGACTCCGAAGAACCTTGTTGAACAAGTGTGGTGTCCAGATCTTGGTTGAAGGAGTCAGTGCTGCCGCTGCATACCCTCGATTCCAACTCATCGTCTTCTGTCGTGTACTCACCACTCGCGTCACAGCTGTCACCAACAGTCTTTAATGCAAATAACCATCATCATTAATTGGCAAGTTAAGTTCAATGGAACTTAACAGAAAGTTAGGAAAAATTCAGCTATTAGTAAGTAGCAAGAAACATGATTCAACGTTACCACCATGACAGCAGAAACTTGATACCGTATCGAAAAGAATTGGAATAAAGATGATCCCCCTTAAAAGGGGGGATAGAACTGTCTAGGATTGAGTCCAGAACTGTGACGGTCCGGCGCGTTGATGATTCTGAACGGATAACCTGACGCATTCTAACCTTCCACATGAGCTGGAGGTAGAAGCATCGAGTGCGCATGTGCAGGATCAACAGTCCTCGAAATAATCCTGGACTGCTAGAACTAGTTCAGAACGGTCCTGGATTGTCTGTCTGAACAGCCAACTATCGATCCAGGACCAGTTCTGGTGCTGTCTAAACGCACAAAAAGGGGCGTGGCTTGAATAGAATGGACTTGAATTGGTCCAGGACTGTCTGTCCGAACGAACCTAGTCTTGGAGCCCACCATGAAATGGAATCATGACTGTAGCATAATTTTATCTTGCCTGATATAAAATTCAATTGCAATGGAGAGCAGTTACAACCCTATGTTTCGACAGACAGTTGAGTTTAAGATTATCTGGGAGCAGTGGGAAGTATCCACAAGGAGCGGCTACTGGCCCAATTGAGGTTGGCTATAACAAACCCAGAAATGGGAAGAATCAGGTTCTGGCACAGACGATAAAATGTGAGGTGGCCAACATGCCGAACTATGTGTAACCTGAAGGTTACAGATACCCTTCTCGACATGCAGCCTTACAGATCCCACTATCTGGCGAGCTACACCCAAGTAGCATACCGGGACAACAATGCTTCTAGAGAAACAGTCACGTCTAGGCTACTGGATATTGGCAATCATCGCAGGAAGATGAAGGCTTTGTACCAATAAATTTATCTCCAGGTGGTTGATACTAACGGCTTTCACGCGCAACGAAATTATGTTAAAAAACTCATTTAATCACTGCTGAGAAGCCTTCTGCAAACCAACAAGCTACATGCACAAATTCAAGTATGAGTATAATTGAATTACTATAACTATGTAATTTTTCATTTTATTTTGAATACCAATGCGTAGAGAGACCAAGTTGATTCCAGAATAATCTGAACTATGCAAACATAAGTGACCATAGTTAATTATATCACATCGCAATTACCTAAAAATCGTGCGACAATCATTTTAATGATTTTGTGAAATAAAATTCTTGACTGGTAATTTGATCTTACAGTAAATGTTTCAAAATTCGGCTGAATTGCAAACTGAATAGGTATCACGATAACACTCCGAACTGTCCTTTTTCGATCGGTTTTTGCGTACCTATTCCTGTGGGCATCTACCGATAACGATATTCAAAACCTATTCAATCGGTCACTGAACCGTTTCCTGGTAGGCTCTGGGACTAAAACAGATTCTCAGTACCTTCTTCGTGTCTATATCAGGCCTCACTTATTTCAAGATCCGTCGGTTTAAAAAACCGAACAATAATTTAAGAAAATAATGAAACTAAAGAAAATTATTACCTTTTCTTCAGGATATTGCAGTAGCCACTCTTCAACGAATGACTTATTGTGTACCCTCTGTGGCGAATGTAGAACCAATTTCTCCGCTTTTTTAACCAGCTGTTTGATCATTTCTTTGGGAGGCCGCACAGTTTCCGGTAGATGGTCGTTCGTTTCTTCGTTATTAT
Source organism: Leptopterna dolabrata (assembly GCA_954871275.1). NCBI lineage: Eukaryota > Metazoa > Arthropoda > Insecta > Hemiptera > Miridae > Leptopterna > Leptopterna dolabrata. The sequence goes on along the minus strand of OX940980.1, from coordinate 20,220,057 downwards.
TCGATTCAGTCTGGAAGAGAAAATAAAAGAACAATACATACATCACCAAGGGCATCTTCAAACATTGTTATAAATCGACAAAACAATAACAACAATGTACCATAAGGCTCGACCATAATTGATATTTCAGACCGTAAAGCTGTTCAGTGACTGTCATCGTAGCTCTGCTGGCACTGGGCTGATTGGCATAGCCCTTTAAAAACTACGGATAACAGGTTGCTGTGGATAACACAGATTGCATGAAGAGCCCCTTGGATTTGTAAAACGAAACAGCAGCACTAAATCGATAAACGAGCATAATTCTATAGATCAGAATAGGAATGGAGTTGGATTTACTCATCACAAAATATGTCAGTAACGTGACCCTGGTTGCTGGTAACCTAGGGCCCAAGGAATAATTTGTGCCTGTGTATGAAATAGCCTGAGCATGATTTCAGAAACAATGTCAGAGATCGAGAAATAGCTACATGAAATAGCTACTAGGTGCTCAGGGCACAAATAAGGGGTTAAAATGTTTCACATTAATTTAGGGTACCTTCTTGGCAACGCACAAAACAAATCATAATTCATGACTATTCTACTGGAGGATAAGTTTTCTATAATTACTAGGTTACATTTTCACATAAAGAGCTTCTTTAAAAGCCCTCTATAATTGAAGTAAGTCGTGGGACATAAAATTGATATGAGGTTGAGAACAGTTGACAGGAGAAAGCGTCGAGTACCTATCAACGCATTTCTTTATCAGGTATATGTAATAATATATAGTGACTCATCGGTTTGAAGTGTTTGAACGTCCTTAATCTAAGGATGATTAGTTTTTGTTTGCTCTAAAAGACAACCTAATGGGGACGTGACGTGATGTAGATATGCCGAGTTTATTGCGAAGCAATGGGATTACGAGTAAAAAACGCTGCAAATCCCTACACAACGGTTTATTATTTTGTACAGAACACCCTTATGTTACAGACCACCGCTCTCTGTATAGATAACCCCTCTATATAATATATGTACTATTCTATATATATTACTTATGTAGATCGCAGACCCACCGTAGCTTGGTACCTAACTCCGTACTCGTTACTAGGTACCTACCTAAATCACGCGTTATGTTGCTAAAATAATTCTGTCGATGACAACCAGTAGCTAAAATGGCAAAAACAAACACAAATAAGTTCTGAAGGGAAATTGTTGATGTGGAGTGAAAAAATATTCAGTCCCGGTAGAGTTTTGATCTCCAGAACTTTGGCGTATCAGTCGGTGAGATAGACCACTGGGCTATATCGCCCAGCTAGCCGGGAGACCAGTGATGTGCGCTCTCAACCCAGCTTGATGCCTGCATAAACCCTGCTCTTTACGGCGAACACCGTAGTTTTATGGCAACATCGTAGAACGCTCCGGATGGTCTCAAAAATGCAGAAAAAATCAAACTATTTAAAAATGCGAGAATACCCACACCTCAAAATACAATTTTCCGAGATAGGGATACTCTGGATATTTCAACCCCTATTTGACAGTAACGCCGAGCTTCAAGGACCAACTAGAGCCCAAACGGGACCCACATACCAAATTTTGTGAATTGTGGTTCACGGGAACTTAGGAAAAAGCCGCTCATGGCGGGCGGACGGATTTGTTTAAATTCGATATTCGTATTCTACGTCCCTTGAACCTTATTATTGAAAATAATAAAATAAAAAGCGCAGCCCAACGTCGTCAGAAGTAGCAAAACACACTGAATTGTTGAATGCCACTGGTTCATATTGATTCACGTTCGGTAGTTGCCTTTGGGTGTTTATAGCGCAATTTTGGCAGTTTGTGTTGACAAAACGTGTCATTGACACCGTACGATTCTCATGTTTTCATATATCGGAGGAGAGCTGACCTTTCATCACCTCTTCATATCATTTATTAATTTTCGTCTCTCGCGGACCTTCCCTGCAGCAGGTATTCTCTCCGGTAATAACAATGATTTAATCACGGATGCTAAATCTCGTTTGTTTTAAACCTTGACATACGCTCTATCACGTTTGAATCTCATAACTGTACCTGCATCACGAATGAGACTCAGCTGGTCATCTGTCGAGTTACCCCTCATCACCTCTTCGATATTATGGTTATCCTGTTGACTAGACCCAGGAAAGAAGGCATAATAGGTGATAACGTCCCTCGGTATCAATGTCAATGTTTAAAACGAACGAAATTTAGTATATTATTACCGGAGAGGATACCTGCTGCAGAGAAGGCCCGAGAGATACGAAAGTTAGTGAGGTTTAGAACAAACTAAGTTTAGCATAAGTGCTTAAATAATATTGTTATTACATGAGAGGACACCTGCTGTATGGATGGTCAGCAAGAAACGAAAATTAATAAATGATCATCAGTCAATGACACGTTTTGCCAAAACGAACTGCCAAAATTGCTATAAACACCCAAAGGCAACTACTATTTTCATATATTGAATCTGAAGTTAACATGTCCCGTTTGATTTCCAAGTTTTTGGATATTTTCAAGATACAGGGTGGGCCAGAAATGAAAGGATTTTAAAGCCTTGAAAAATTTTCAGTTTTGAAGGTACAGGGTTGAAATAAGCAAATCCTTTACTTATACGTCATTTCTCTATCTTTCCACTGATTTACCGCCCACTTTCGATCATCTGATACCCCTCATATAGCACCTTTTCGAAAAGCACTCGCCGAGATCTAAAACAAAATAGGTGAAATTGCCCACTGACTTTTTTCCTTGTGTTAATAACATTTACCGATTTGCTTTACACTTTGTGCTTTTTTCAACCATGTCCCTTCAATGAAAATTTGATCAGGTTTTAAAATCCATCCCTTCCCAGCGGCCCACCCTGTACAACTACTTGGTTAACGCTATCACCAATCTGGTCTCTGTTTTAATGATATTCAACTCAAATCTGTATTTTATGTTATTTTATTTTCTTCATCTCTAGGCGGGAGCTACTTGGCAGCTTACCTGAGCTGTGTAGGTCCATTCTTCCTCAGAGCTCTCCTCCGTCTTGGCGGCATCAGGAGAGGTGGCTCCCCTCTCGCCACGCCCACCGTCCGTCTCCGTGTCCGTGTCTTTATGCATGAAGTAAAAAGTGCCGACCCGGCCGTTACAATCAGACCTATAACAGAATATGAAATTCAACAATAAGAAGACAGACACACGTAAAAGCACTAACCTACCTATCGTCGACGCCAAAATCTTCAGCCAGACATTTTAAATTTCAAAAATAAAGCATAAGTACATCATCGAGTTGATTGAAACAGACAAGTTCAAAACTAAGTTTAATAGGAGATTTGCAGGGGCACACCAAGTGATTCAATTGAAATTGTTGTGTTTTGTGCATGAAATGAAGCAGAAACACTCGGGACATACGTACAAACTTCTGCATGGAATTTAGCCAAGTTTCTGTAAAGAGGAAAAACGGAAGCCTATTTTACTACCTGAGTCGCTAAGTTGGCATCATGACGTTGGCATTATACCGCGAGCTATAAAGCTGTACGGTTTGGCGTACCTAGAGTCATCAACCCCTCCCTAGTTCATTTACGCCAAATCATTCTGCCACATCTCTCCAAATACCGATCTCCATTCAGCCTGACTCGCTATTATATATTCATAGAGATATCATCAAAGACAAACCAAGATGCGCCTATCGTGAGCATCAAGGAAGGGAGCAGAGTTCTGTATAAAGATAGTAAACAATTTTACACCCAAGCGGTGAAGTGCAGGAGCGTACGAGAAGTTTATCAAATAAGAAGCCTCATCTCTTTGTAATTCCGAGATTAAAAGTGATGTGACTTATTTAATTAAACCATTAGAGATGAACCGCAACGTACTATGCGACAGAAATGTCAAACACGGTGTACTGTGAACGCTCACACCTGGCGTCAAGGGGGAAAACGCTGTAAATTATTACACAACGGTTTATTATGTCCCTGTATAGATGCCCCTGAATTCCTATAAGCGTGACCTGAATTATTAGGGTCGTTTTTTGTGGTGGTTACTCTCTCACGTTTTTCAATAACAGTTACTTTTTTGTTTCTATCGCCACCATCACATTTAACGGGCCAATTCGGCACCACCCGGTCATTTTGGAAATCCTGAGGGTCTATAAGTAAACCGTCAGCATGTTCCCCCCAAACTTTCACCTTATTTGGATGATTCGTTTACCGTGAACAACAAACATTGTAACTATCAACCAACAGGTAGAAACGCACCTATCAACAAAATCCAAAATAACCAACTTTCTTCAAATTAAATAGGACTAACACCGAACAACAAACTCGAAATCGTAAAGCCATGTGTGATTATGATCCGCTGTTCCGTATCAATGATATCTGGGCTGGAGTTATGTATACTGTATACTTAATTCACATTTGTTGAACTTTTCGGTTCAAACTTCAGGGGTTCAGGGCCTCACTGTGGATGAACGGCTACACACCGGGTGGTCTCAAAACATCCCCAAGTTCGGAATCAATTTTTTAAAAGTCATACAAACCAATAATAACCATACCCTTCCATTTCGAGCTACGGCGCGGCGCTTTGAAAACAAGGCAAACGGGCTCACTACCGGGAGGTAGGGAAGCATTGATTCGCGAGTGAGTAAAAAATTTGTCTTCCAAAATGAAAATTTCCACTACCATTTTGCGCGTTTCAAACGTCAAGGAACATTTTTGGCTCCGTGCCTGTCTGTTTGTGTCAATTCCTTGTAACGCCCATAACTACCCGAAATATCGCTGAAATTAGTTCAAACTTGGAGGCTTGATCAGGAATAATACTTTGATAGCTCCACATAAATTTAATTGTCTGCGTCTGCGCATGCGCGAACAAGAAATGTTGACCATTTCCTTGTAACGCTTCTAACTACGCGAAAAATAGTCGTAGAGAGCTGACCCCACCCAACTTCAAGCGAGGAGGTTATACTGTCTACTCGAATTGGCAGACGTGCTATTCCATTTTCGGATTCTATGTACCTTGAAACGCAAACCATCAAATTTTGACGGGTATTCTCCCCATGCTCGATTCTAAAGGTTCATTACTGACAATAATAAAACAAAAGTACCGAAAGATAGAGTCCGCTGGTGTGAGGATACAGGGCTGAACCGTCGATAAGATAAGGAAACACACAGGAAGGAAACATCCGACTTTCCATGTTGGGGAAAGACATTTATTACTAGTACCCACTTAAAACTGATGAGACACGAAGCTCGTTCTGTAAGGAAACTAAGCAACATTTTGACAAGATCATCAGCATACCGGCACGTGGGAATCGTGGAATAAAGAAGTTGACAGGAAGGAACCATGATAATTCCGACTCAGCACTCTACGACTCTACACTCTACTCCGATGACTTTACAGTACTGTTAGACCTGGTACTTCTGACTTTTAAAATCTCGAAAGGCTGTCATTATTTGATAAACGAATATTCAAATAATCAAGAAACGATAGTTCGCAGGAATCTTTGGGCAAATTGAAGGATGAAGAACAACGTTGGTTACTAAAATGAATAAAATGAGTCTAGGTCTCCATGTGTATATACTTCAATTTTCAGCCTCACGGGTGCATGGAGATACATGCAATATGCAATATTCTATGATGAATTACTAGTGCTGGATTCAAAGCGAGGTAAAATGCGAGCTCCACCCATTTGGAATGAGGATAACTGGACAGGTAGGAATTTGTTGCCAAGCCATTTCCGAAAAAAGGAAGACGTTTCTCGTCGTCAAATGACTGGAGATGATGAGGGCGGAATGTTGGTCATGAGCCAGAGGCGGCCACCGGCCTACCGACGGTTATATGTGTCACGGTCGGGCTAACACAGGTGGATATGATAGGAGGGGAAATTGACAAGAAAGTCAACTGAAAAAAGGAGAAGTGCATATCGAAGGTTAACAAAGACTTGTTTGAAACGTTTACGCCAAAAGACGAGGTTGCCGGGTTATAAAAGGCGTCTCAAGGCTGAATACAGTCTGGGAGTGATGCACCAATTACGGCAGGGCTTCCCAGGCCAACGAACCAATGAAGGAAACCCAGTGACGGTTAGGAAGCAGAGTTGGACGGTCGATGCCGTGAAATACGGCGTTTTCAGTTCGAAAACAGACCCATATAAGCTGAAATGGTGAAAATGAGCTTTCGATACAGAGGTACGAGTAGAGGAGAGCAAGCAGAAGTTGGAAAACGAGTAGATCAGGCGCTGAACCGCCTGTATAAGGAAGCGTGCGTACAAAATACGTATTGACACTTTCACAACCGATTCATCATGGTATGAGATTAACACACTTACGAAGCATGACTTACTTGCAAGCGAGATAAAGTCTGTCCTCAGCCGGTTGAACAAGACGTGATGTCAAACTTAATAAAGAGTATATCGATATTGTTGGAGGTGAAGGGCAAATGAAGAAAGCAACAGATAAGGGACAAGTTCACCTCCCACTGCGTCAACATGTGGCGAGTGGTGACTAATAACGGACGTCACAACCACACGGCTGCTGCGTGGTCTAGATCTAAACGCTTGTAAGGCGCTTTCCGAAGCAACTATTAATCACTTTGAAACCACCGAGTACGATTAACATAGGAGTCAAGGCTCCCGCTCTAGAGGCTCGCACGAGACTGTTCGGCAACCTATGAATGTATATTTTCCACTAATTCACATTTTATCTTCATTCCCTCCCACGACATCCCACTTCACACCACAATAAATTAAGGAGAACATACGCGGGATGGGGAGGGGGGATTTACACCAATAAACAGTTCTTCAGTCAAGCAGTACGACGTTTACCGAATGTTAACCAACCAAATGTTAACCATAAAATGTGTAAAGCCATACAGAACTCGTCCAGTAAACACTTACACATAAACGAACGGAAGTGAGTGAGAATGGAGACTGAAAGATTAAAAGCGAGGCAAAGGGGCGTGAAAGAACATTCAGTTTCCCTCCACAAGACGTAATCGGGGTAGGGGATTCCTTGAGTAGTAGAAAATAGCCCGCCCGTATAAATAGGCAGATGTTCGTCCCAGACTTCGAGCCTACAGTGGTACTTCCTGAGGACGCCAGGGAACGCTGAGATCGTTGGGTAAAAAAATTTAGTGGAGTGGGAGGTAGACTAATTCAAAACAAATCATCATAGCAATGATGTAGGTCCGTGAACCGTAGATAAGTGATGAAGGCAGGTCAACGGTTGGATGCAATACCCAAATAGTAAGCCAGCAAAATTGGCAATTGGTTATTGTCAACATTTACCCTAAGGGAATGTCCTCATGTGTTACTTTAGTCAAAGAGAAGTACCCACGACTTCTATTTATATACTTTCCAATTTTCAAAGAAAGCAGATTAGAATCTAAGAATTTTGAGACCAACCGCACTTTCCTACGATGACGTTTTCTATGAGCTTTCGAAGTTTCGGCAACGAGTGACGTCACAGCACCTCTCCCCCCTACGCGGGACCCCGTTGCACAGGGTAACGTCACTCGCTGCCAAAACTTTGAAAGCTCATAGAAAAAGAACTGTTCACCGTAGGAGAGTTCTTCACTTTCATTTAAGAATATACAAAGAAGTCATGGTTACTCCTCATTCAAATGTGTGTGTGTAATTATTGCCTTATTAAGATTTTACTGACGTTAAACAAACTAAAACTTAGTGCGTCTCTTCCGGTTTGAAATAAGTGTCACATAAAATTTGCAAATTATATGAACGTAGGTTAGTGTATTGGAAAGTAGGTAAAAGTGAGTTTAATTAGCAAGTTGAATCTAAAAAAAATCCATGAAGGTGAAATGGAATGAGAGGGTGTAGCTGACTGCTTTTGCATCCATTGCCTCAATAATATGGACGAACACACTACCAGCAAGAACCAAAAATGCTGCAAATCCCTGCACAACGGTTTACTATTTTGTACAGAATACCCTTATGTTACTACAGATCACAGCTCTCTGTATAGATAACCCGTCTATATAATACGTATAATATGTACTATTCTATACATATTATGTAGATCGCAGACCCTCCACAAGTAAGTACCTAACCCGTTACTAGGTACCTTCCTAAATCACGAGTTAAATGTTGCTAAAATAATTCTGTCGATGACAATACCTACCCTCGTGGTCAAGTAAAATGAACTGTTATGTAATAACTTGCCCTCAATAATACTTCAACGGTTGTTCAAGTTGCAAAAGTACCGATCAACAAAATCCAGCCCCTTCTTGGTAGATGAACCGCTGTGTAATAATGTACCATTGTGTAATAATTTACCCATCAATGATACTTCAACGTTTGTTCAAGTTTAACAAGTATCTACCAACAAAATCCAATAGTCCATCACTTATCAAATGAAATAATATCGCAGAACAACCAACTCGACTTCATACAGCCATCCTTGATTATAATCAGATGCTCCCTAGTGATGATATCCGGGCCGGATTTATACTGACTGATTCACGATCGTGTTGACGAAGCTTTTTGGTGCACACGAACGGTTGGACGTACAATGCTCCGGGTGGACTCAAAAATTGTTTAGCTCAAGACAAATTTAATAACGTAAAAAAACCATACCCTTCCATCGAAAGTTTTCGAGATACGGCGTTCTAAAAATTTCAACCCCAATTTTTAACCCCTTAGAGATCACTGACAGTAACGCCAAGCTTCGAGGACCAACTAGACCCCGAACGGAACCTATAACCCGAATTTCATCAATTTTTTTTTTCATGGTAATCAAGAAAAGTGGTCTGTACGGCGTACGGCGGACAAGCAGAAATTTTTTTAAATGCATTTTCGGATTCTACATAGCTTGAAACGTAAACCATCAAATTTTGAGGGGGGTTAGAATTTTTTTTTCATGCTCGATTCCAATGGTTCATCATTGAAAATACGAGTAATAAACCAAAAAAGCCCCCTGGACCCCCGGATGCTTACTGCTTAGAGCCTACGGCTAAAATTCAAGAAACATGGAACATGCTTTAGCCGCGTAGTTTACTACAACCAAGTGACAACCAAACAAGCGTCATTGTTTACTATCCATTTACAACATTCATTTATATAGTTATATTATGAAACTAGGATATAAATACCAAGAACAAATACGAAATACATTCGTGATAAATCAAGAGCTTTCCAACGAATGGAAAACGATTTTTGTCCGATGAAAATGAAAGAAGTTTCATTTCCCTAGCAACTAATCGGTTGTAAGTGAAAATCATTGTTAAAATTTCGTTCCACTTCCGCGTCACCCATCCCGTATAACGTTTTTCGGCTAGTTAGTCCAAGGCTAAAGCATGTTCAATGCTAAAAAATGAATAAACTATAAACAGTACCTATCTACCAGGAATTTCATAAAATGTTAAATCAAAATGGGCTTGAAAAATTTGAAAAGTTTCATTCGTTTAGATTCTGTAGCAAGGGAAATTACTAAAATTCGATCAAGAAAAACCGTGGATGTATGTTATAAAACGTACAACCTAAATGACACAAATTGGTAGCTAGGCGACTGTGATACGAGTAAAAGGGTTCACAACATGAACTAAGCAGTCGAGTGGGGTGAGGTTCACTGGAAACCTCTCGCCATAGTGCCAGGTTAGGGCCTCGTGGTAGGTACCACCATATCCCCGACAAACTTGAATAATGTGAGTTGAGTATTTAATGTAACAATTTCGGGGACGTTTTCGTGTTGAATAATCAACACCTATCAAACAAGTAGTACCTACACAACTTCAAGCAGTTCCAAGTCACGACCGACCAACCCGCAACAGCCACTACAAAGACGAACGGGGCCAAAAGTAAAAGCAGATGTCCCTCACGAATCGAGCGGCTGGTGAGGTGATTGGCACCCCTGGGGAATGTGCGAACTCTGAAAGGTTGGGTTCAGCGAGATGGAAATCAAAACGAGAAACTGGAGATCGGTTACGGTAATGAGACCTGAGGAGTGAACAGCCGTGGCCAACAGAAAAGGACCTTCTCGGCGGCTCTGGGTGAAGTGTGAAGTATTTGGAATGGATCGACGATGGATTTATGTCTGCACTGACGGCCAGAGCCAAATGATTATGAACAAAACATGAACTGGTTCAGATCAAAATATAGGTGGAGACTCGTACCTATGGATAACGCACAATCCAGTTTGATCACAAAAGAACATCAATGAGCACTCTCATACCTGGTGTACTTGGCGATTTCATCGATGTAGAGTTTACGGTCATCGATGACATCCAAGGTGATGGGCATTTCCGGGCGGGGCGACAGATTGTCGTCGGCGACTATTGAGACGTCGGAGATCCTCAGCTGCACCGTCGGTTGATGCTCTGTCAGCGGTTGAGTAGTAGCTGTAGCATCTATAGCGTCCACTTCCACTTCCATTACCTCGTCGACATTCAGCGGGGTGGCGTAGTCTTCAGCATCCATTAAACATTCGTCTTCATCCTGAAATTGCAATGATCCTATATAGTTTGATGGTTTAAATAGACTTAAGAATTCAACAGGGTCGAGGGGCTGTGGTGTTGAATGGTTTGGCCAACTGAATAAAATGTGAGGTGTGTCAACGTAACGAACAAAACCCTGTATCAACCATGGTATATAATAAATATGATGATGAAAATTGGAGGTCGGCGGACACTCGGAACCACTCTACCTAATTTTCCGAAGACAGTTGATTTACCCCCCAAAAATAAAAATAAAAAAAATTAAAATTAAAATTTTTTAAAAATTGAGAACGCTAATTCCTTCAAGTAGACCGGAAATTTCTGTGGAACTCAGGTTTTTCGCCATATGTTTCGTTATGTAAAACTGGATTTTTTCCGCACAAAAATAAGCGCAACATGGGTGCAGGATTTTGAAACCCTTCGTGAAGTTTGAGATTAGAATTTCATTAGACGGGTTTATTCTTTCAACTTTCTGATCTCGATGCATGATATTTACGATATTTATATATTTCAATAATTCAACAACAGGAAATTCTTCTGGTTACCTTGTGTATATCCTGATACGTTGGTGGAGTGTCCGCAAGCCGCCTGTGTTTCTTTACTGGTTCCTCATCACTGTCGACAGGATTCGCAGACAGAGGGGAGCCCTGTAACACGAAGACGGGAAATCGTAAATGGCGAGAAGAGTATGACCTGATCAGGGACCGACCACCTGTCTTCAATACACATGGAAGAGCAACAACTTTTTGTTGTTGTAATATAGGTACTTATAGGAAATAGAAGAGCAAATAAAATGACGAATGGAACTAGAAAAAAATCAACAAATCTAATAAATTTAAATAATTTATGTTTTGTAGGCACAATAAAGAATGAACAGTTTGGGATGGTTACAAAGGGGAGCTAATGATAACTAATTTTACAGGGGAAATGAATCCTCAACTTGAGGATGATATTCTCAAAACGTTGTCCTGAGAGAAAAAATACGTGTGTGTCGTGCACCGAATCGTGAAACTGGGGTGGTCCAAATGAAGACTAGAAAGGCCAGTAATTTCGTTCAATGTGCAATTCTACACGTGCAGTAAGAAAGGACAAATCCTTGGCATCCATTACTCAATGTTGCGCGGGCGAGGTTGCACTGAATGACTATTATTATATTCAAGTATAGGGATGGAATTTGCAGGGGGTCTGGTCCTATGATACCGCATTTCACTGTGTCATAATCATTACGTTTCGATTACGCACGTAAGTTGATCACTCGAACTCACACATAGGAAGTAGAAAAGTACCATGGTGGAACCAGCTCCCTGAGTATATGGTAGATAGTTAGGTAGGTACCTCACCAAGCCAGCGAGGGAGTCAAGTAGTCGTGACGCCCTCTCGCTTCATTGTAAAGTTACCGAACGAAATGCCATAAAAGGACGTTGCTTTTGCCCTCCAAGCTTCTGCTGATCGAATCGGCCCCCCTCCCCTCAAGGTTATACCTCCTCAACCAAATCGAATCTTCTTTCGTTACTATTTCCAAGCTAATAGCTCATTACACTGAAGCACAGGAGGAATTACCTACCTACCCTACAATAATTATTGTGAGAAGCAGGCGACACCAGCAGGCAAGTTTTGATCATAAGAAGAAAGGGGATTAAAAATGAAAATTAGTGTTATATAGGCGCGAACAGTTACAGAAAAGTTTATTGATAACACATTAATAATTTGAAGTTGAAAATTGAATGGAATAAATACTAATAGAACTGCAAATAATAATAATAGGGAACAGACATGATTTGCACATAGTGGATCCCTCGGAGAGCTTTCCAGAAATATATAACTGCGGTTTAAAACAACAAGAGATGAGTGATTAGAGGTGGGGAGTTCCTGACTGAACTACTCTTGAGGAACTCACTCCGCCAACTGAACTACTCCTCGTCTTAGTTCACTTCACTGAACGTTCGTTCACTAGGACTACAGATTAAAAGAATCAAGGACCCAGTGCCTAGAGGGGGGGGGGGGGGGGGCTAAAGAACTATCGTTCTGTGCATTATGAACTAAGAACTAAAGAACTGGTAACTCACAAGGCGGCTGAGTTAGTTCTTGTAGTTCAGAGGAACGGTAGATACAACACGAGGAGTTGATAGTATCCATTGAACAAGTTACTTTAGTTCATTAGGTGTCATTCAGATGGGGTGAATTAGTTAGTACTACTTGAGGATTTTATAGTATCCACGGAACGATAGTTCCTTTAGTTCATTTAATATTGTTCTTGTGTGATTGGAAACGAAAAGGAACTGGAATGAACTACCGAACTAACGCATCATTCAAAAGAACTACTTCTTTCAAGAGTGAACTAACTGAACCTGAGTCACTCAAATGAACTACTCTTAACAATCACTATAAGTGATGCGGCGTTAAAATTTACTGTTACTAGATAAGCGAATGCCACTTTCTCGCACTCACAGAGAAGACAGACGTAACAAGGTAATGCCAAACTAGTACTAACGGGAAATTGGTGCTCAACATTTTGTAGCCTGGGGTTTTAGACGGTTTTGAATTGGTTTTGATGTCCAAAACTTGAAATTCCTACCTCTATGGTTATGTTCTCTATTTGCTATTTAAACTAGATAACTAAAAGATGCGAATATCGCCATGTTTAGGATAAGCCATTTTCCCTTTATAAGTTTGAGAAAGACAGATCTGCAATCTGTCATGACAGGAATGATGAATGTCATGTTGAATGTGGTATGACAATTTTCGTCGGGAATCTTCAATATAAGTAGTTATAATACCTTACTATAAACGCTAGTAGATACGAGGTACCTATTAGTAACTTCAGCTTGCAATCCTACCACAAGTGACCGAACTAAATGGATAAAATGTTCAGCGGTACGTTTAATAAATTTCACAACATTCTATTTTCACCGTTTTCAACGTCTTCTTCTTTTGGTTTATTATTCTGTGAATAATACACCTATGTATTCGCTCAGCAAAAAATTTTTATAACACCCCCTCAAAATTTTTTCTTTTCCGTTTCAAGGTGCGTAGATTCCAAAAATGCAATGTCCGTCCGCCGTACGCCGTATCACGTGTACAGGCTTCATTTTCGGTCTAAAAAAGTCGTTCTTTCGCACACATGCTCCATTTGGGCCCTAGTTGTGTCCCGAAACTTTTCAGCCCGATCGGAATATACCCAGGGGTGTTATGAGTGAAAATGTGTATAAAAATAGGTACTTTTTGCGTTTTAACAACATGTTAGTAACATGAGCTTTTGAGGTATCTTTTTCCATGTTTTTGAGGACGAGAAGACCGAATATGAAGTCGATTTTGACCAAAGACGCGGAAATTGAGGTTTTACCAAAGGTTCAGCTCCCAAAATTGGTTTTTTATGAGTCAAAAACCTGGAAAACTGTCTGAAATCACCATCAATGTGTACAATAACATTGGAAAAAGTGTAAACAGGTGAATCAAGACCATTAAATGCCACTACCAATGATCAAAGATGATCTTAAAAAAAAAAGAAAAAAAAGCGTACCTATTTCATGTTTTGGGGGCCAAAATTGGTGGAAATCATCAGAAATAGCTATTTCAATCATTCCACATGAAAGAAACAATACATTTAACAGCCAACAAAAATCTCTAGAACTCCAATAGAATAATAAACCCATGTGACAAGGACTTTGCAGCGTTTTTTTTTTTTAGCTTTGCGTTCACCATTTTCTATTATAGTCAATGTTGGATTCATTTGGGAATGAAATTGGAAACATTTTTAAAACGTCAGTCTACTTTTTTCTCCGAAGCCATAGGTACCTTCCAACGTTTTTCAAACATACTTACTAATCTAAATCATAACCTAGATAATATTTTTCACACTTACCTAGAAAACTAAATAGAGGACGTACGTTATAACTAAGTAGGTACATAATTTTTTGGATAAACTATTAAATCATCAACATCATGTGTAGTGTTATTTGACCTGCCGCCAACTATTCGTGATAAAAATGTGGTGTAAAGCGACAGTTAGGGCCACATGAACTTTACGAATGTTCACCGATAATTCATAAATAATGGAAAAGAGTGAGTTTCAATAATTTAAAAAAACTCCCCGTCACAATGTTGATCCAAAACCCTTTTTTTGACTGGACAAATTAATAATTAAATGAATTTAATGAACAATTGAAGCGATTAACTGAGAGCAGCAGCTCTCCGCCGGAATGTTGGTACAAAATCCTTTTTTGATTGGACACATTAATAATTAAATTAATATAATGAAGAGTTGAAGCAATTTACTGACAGAGTAGCAGCATTCGACCTAATCACCTAATCCACTTGGGCAGTTAGTTACCCATTACGTGTCAAACGGAAGCTTGTGATCGGTACAAACCAACACTTCCACATTACTCACAATAACCTCAGAATGGAGATTTGCTTAGGTATGTACAGACTGAGCGCACGCGTCGTTTTCAATCACGATGCTAACAGCATCTAACGGTAGGAATATCGTGAAATATGAGATGGTGAAAGGTTCCACACGAGATACACCGGTTCTTTATGGCCATCACCCTCTACAATCTTTCACTCAAATCGATCCTGAACCCTCTCAAAATCACTAATATCTTTTACGACCTTGGAGCCTCGAGAACTTCATTTTTTTCGAAAGGTAGTAGAATTTTTCCTGTTGAAAAACGAAGCTGGTGGTCGACCATATGCACCGACCGGATGCAGCGTTGGGGCTTTTAAAGACAAAGAAACAAAACCTTTGGAGTAGGAAAAAACCAAACAGTTAACACGAGAAGCTGAAGATGAGAACAGAGGCCATATGGTCGAACATCATACAGCCCTTGAACGGCATAAAACGAGACTCCTTATAGAACCGGTTTAATTTGGGTGGTTTTCTCAATCTGATCCCCCACGAAAGTCAATTTGGTTAACGAAATTACAAGATCGAACTTTGAA
Source organism: Leptopterna dolabrata (assembly GCA_954871275.1). Classification (NCBI taxonomy): domain Eukaryota; kingdom Metazoa; phylum Arthropoda; class Insecta; order Hemiptera; family Miridae; genus Leptopterna; species Leptopterna dolabrata. The sequence continues at coordinate 20,204,709 of OX940980.1, read as the reverse complement.
TAAAAACTACTTTCGCTTCGGCTGGAGGCCTTGAAGGCGGTCAATGAACGTCTTGTACTGGATGGTAAGTTGTGCTGGTGGCTGGGGGTACATTTACATGACAAGGTGGACTTGGGTGGATCCCGGCGGATGTGATTTAGGGCAGCAAATCGACCCATAGTGGGCGTAGAGACGATATCAGCTGGAGAAAGCGTTGCTAACGCGTCTTCAAAGATGAACATCTGCGCGAAAATTGAGGGTTGGGCAAGTCATAAAATTGTTATTATGAAGGTGATAGAACTACTGCCGGTTTCTCTCACACTCGTAATCAGTATATATGTCATTACTGGAACATTAGCGCACACTCATGCGGCAAGCGGATATATCTTCGGCCCACTTTACAAGTCCTCCTCTCCCATTTTGCTTCCTCGCTACCGGAAGTAGAGAAGCCCTATATTCGTGTGGAAAAAAGTCCTCCAAAATCGAAATTTCCTCTTCCTTTTTGCATTTCAATGCTTTCTGAACAATTTTGGCTCCGTGTCAGTCTGTTTGTGGTCAATTTCTTGTGCCTACCGGGCCAAACTATATGAAATTATCGTATGATTTTGATTAAATTTCCAGGGATTGTGCAGGTTAGCCCCTAGACCTAGACGATCCCCTATGAAGTTCATCGCCGTCGGACCAATGGTAGCGTGTGCGCGTGCGCAAACATGAATTTCATGGGACGACGATTTCCCAGTTCCTAATGGACAGATTTTGCTCAACTTCGGAGGGCAGTTGGGGGCCGGCTTCAAGATAATTGCTCATCAATTTCGTCGCGGTTGGATAAGTAATAATCACTGCGCATGCGCAAGCCTGAAATTTGTTGTTACAGGCAGAACTCCAGAATTACTAGACTAGATTTTAGTGAAATTTTCAAGGATTCGAGTTTACCCCTAGACGGCCCTCTACGTATTTCACTGCCGTCGGACCAATGTCAGCGCTACAATAGAGATAATCAAAAATCAATATTTTACCAACATTTTTACCAATTATTGATTCTATACGTCCATGTTGCAATAAGTGAGGAAGCTTACTGCCCACCCATATTGGCAGAATTTTTTTCTTCTTCCATCCGGGTTTGAGTATTTTGCAGACTTCTGTGTCGTCAAGAAGTTCGAAAAATTCTTACCAATGCAACAATTCCGCATACAAAACATTGCGCATGTCCTGCGCAGGATATTCAGCCGATACAATGGTACATAAAGTATAGTTATAACAGAGGCTATAACAGTATAGTCAAAACTATTGTAAACTATAATGGGTTCTCGTTGGTGGACTTTTACTCGTCCACAGATTATGGATTATCTTCAAGAAAGAATTCAACTTATTATTTCCGGACTCACAGTCAGATTTAAATATTTTTTAATAGATGACTCTATAGCAACCGGATAGTTCATGCTCTGATGTCATTAATCAAGCCAAGGTTATTGGTTCTGTCTTGAAATTTTAATAACGTTGTGAAACCACCACCGTAAATAAGTGTGACCAAACAATGCTTCTTTTTTCAATCATAACCACAACTACTATACTTTTTAGTTTCAACGGCTAGCCAATCATAACCACAGCTACTTATCATTGATTATGAGCTCCCTCATAATTATGATGAACTTGGCAGAATGAGACAGAAACATACGGATTCGACTAGTTGCAATGCAAAATGATGTCGTCAAGTGCACCACGTAGCAGGCACCCATTATAATCGTAATGAATCCGTGTCGATTCGTTAATTCATTAACTTATAATAAATTCGTAAATTAACTCGTAACAAATTCGTGTTTATTCATTCATTAACTCATACCTGCATCTGGGTACATAAGCATCAAACTGCATAATTTTCAATGGCATTTCAGTAGATAAATCACAGTAACTCAGCAAGTAAGGAAAGAGACTTTCTGCCTTTCAATTCGATTTACCCGAATCGGTTACACCGAATCCGCACAAGGTCCCCAGACTATTGCAAGGAATCGGGACCAAGGACGAAAAGCAACAACTAAGTCAAAACCATTGCGAATGGACGTAACAAGCTTGAGACGAAACGAGAAAAAACTAAACCGAGAAAATGCACAAAGGTGGGAAAAAAGTCAGCACAAGCCAGGGAGTGTGAAATTTGACAAGGCTGAACTTGCCAACTGAGCTGCGTAATACATAGGACAAAGGTGGTTATGAATAACAAGGCCTTTTAACCAGGATAAATGAACAGAAGGTATCTGAGCCATGGGTACCTTTATTTATTACACTCAACGATCAACGCAAACTTACGCGGAATTTTACAAGTAATCGCCCAATTCACCCAAGGACTCAGTTATGTTGTTTTGGTTCAGTTAATTTTCGAGAAGTCACAGTACAGATTATGGGTATCTGGAAATTATTTAGACAAACAAATACTAAATAAAACTTGAGATTTCAACGCGCAGGAATATCCCACTGACAACTTATCATGTGGTTCTGAGGCATCTAGATTACAAAAACGCAAAATATTTGTACGACGGCGTACGAATCAATGGTGTTGGAAAGGGACAATCAATACACATTTGTAATATTACATTACGCAACAAGCATGTAACTGAATACACTTCATTCCAGCACAGTGGAATTCCACACAATCAAAATAGTTCCTCCAACGAACGTTCTCAAGACTTGAATAGGTAGACTAGAGGGTAGGAGTATTCACACAGGAAAATAATAAACCGTTGCGTAATAATTGGGTATAGTAATTTGCAATAGGTGAGGAAAAGCTATCAATTCACTTATTGAATTAATGTTTTTTCTCCATTAGGTAGTAGACCTATTTCAAATTACGATAAGTAGGTACCTAATTACTACAAAACGGTTTATTATTTTCCTGTATGAAAACCCCTTCTGCATAGATCACCATTTTCGTGGTCAATACTTACCACCCTCGTGCTTCCGCCAGGAAAGCCCTAAATCGAGTATACCCACCAGTAATCTGAGCAATGGGAAATTAATTCACCGGTTTTCTTTTCTTTTCTTAATATAAGTAAAAGATATCGGCGAGAGCTTTCCGAAAAGCTGCTGTTCGAGGGGTATCAGATGATCGAAAGTGGGCGATAAACCAAAGGAAAGAAATCGAAATAACGTCATAGGTAAATGCCCCTCATCCCCGCGTCCGCCTGGGTGGAAACCTCAGCGCCATCCACTTATGAGGTCATTTCGTTTTCTTTCTATCCGTTTGTTGCTCAAGCTATTCGGAGTTTTGAGATGAAAATTGGCAGTGGGGAGTTTCCAAGGTAAATCCGATTGAGACCAAAAATGAAAAATGCCTACCCACGAAAACTGCACATTCGTAGAGGACCATCTTAGGAGTTACACCCCAACTACCCACCTAATTTGAGCAAAATCGGGACACTGATTCGCGAGAAATTTGGTATCTCGGATTCCGATTTTCATGCGCAGTGATACCAATGATCCGGTCGTTCTTCCTATGGGCCATCTTTGGCCCAACCGCATGATCCTTTAAAATAGCAAAATCGGATCCGAATTGAGGAACTTATGCTTGCAACGACTTGCAGAAACGCAGACAGACACCGAAATGCAACTTGTTCAAGTTGCAAAAGTATCAACAAAATCCAGTGCTTCAAATTATATATATTAGAATACAATATATATAATGAATAATTAGGTATTCATAATGGGTAACTATGGAACTGTACAAAACTTTTTTTAAATTGTCCTTTCGGATTATGCGTACCTTGAAACGCAAACCATCAAGTTTTGAGAAGGTGGAGGGGGGTTAATTTTTTTTTTACGCTAGATTCCAAAGGTTCGTTTCTGAAAATAATATACCAAAATAGAAAACTGCGTTTTTAAAACGCGAAATAAGTTTTTACGATTTCGTCGCGAGTGATCAAGTTGAAATTAGTTTAATGGAACTGAGCGTGTATCAACAAACTACCATAATCACATGAGATGGTAGGTATATAGTTAACGAGGCTGTAATTCTATCTACGGCGTTTTAAAATTTTGCGTTCAACAATTATGCTGAACCTCAACTCCAACAACAGGTAGACTAGCTTCAAAAGGCAGCAATGACTAAGAGGTTTTTCAAAGACAATAAAGCTAAAGTAGGTAACCCTCATGCAGGACGGTTCATATTCTTTTGTTGTCTATGAGCTCTATCGTTTTAGGTTTGAGCTCTCAGTGCATTTGGGAAAAAACGTTATCCCGGACAACAATTAAAATAGATTGCTATTGTCGTTTTCTGGACTAATCTTTTTTACACTCAGCCACATTAAGCAATAACATTCTGGAGATGTATTACAGCGACGCCTGCATTTCTCATGGCCCAAATAACGTAAAATATTAAACCTAGTAAATCTCGGGGAAGAAATGTGGGATCCGATTGCAATACTGCCGCTTGCGGATACGCCCTTTTGTTCGAAGATCTAATGCACAACAGTGCAAAGGCAGAAGCACAGAACCCATATTGCATAAGCCCCACATAACCATAATACTCGTTTAATAACACGAGACCTCACCGGAAAGGAGACCATGATGCTCAAACTAATAAAACCTTTCTCCAGGAAAGCCTATTTCATAATGGCCAAGTTGACGGAACAGGTCTACCTGTCGAATCATTGCATCATTTTCGGCCTTAACCCAGATACCTATTTTGTTCGGCAGACATCATCATCAGCAGACATGCTACCGGTAAGCAAGCAATTATTCTGTTTTTAAAATACCTACTTTTGGTTTATTATTCTGTGAATAATACACCTATGTATTCGCTCAGCAAAAAATTTTTATAACACCCCCTCAAACTTTTTGGTTTATTATTTTCAATAATGAACCATTGGAATCGAGCATGAAAAAAAAAATTCTTACCCCCCCTCAAAATTTGATGGTTTACGTTTCAAGGTATGTAGAATCCAAAACTGCAATAAAAATATTTCTGTCTGTCCGCCGTACGCCGTACGGGCCACTTTTCTTAGTTACCATGAAAAAAAATTGATGAAATTCGGGTTATAGGTTCCGTTCGGCGTCTAGTTGGTCCTCGAAGCTCGACGTTACTGTGAGTCATCTCTAAGGGGTTCAAAATAGGGGTTGAAATTTTCAAAACGCCTATACCATTTTTTTACGTAAATATTTTTACGGTTTTAAATAATTCTTGAACTTGCGAGTTTTTTAAGACCATCCGGAGCATCGTACGTCCAGCCGTTCGTTCACAGTAAGGCCCCGAAGTTTGCACCGACAGGCATTTTCGACTCCAGTGTGAATGAAATTGTATACAATTCAAACCAAATCTCGTAACCAGAGACGCGCCCACAATAGGAATTTGTGAATACGGCCAATCATTGGTAGGGATCACCTGATTATATTAGCGGAGTATGAAGTCGAGTTGGTTGTTCTGTGATATTATTTAATTTGAAAAATGATGGCTCTTTTGGAGTTTGTTAGGTAGTGAAACTTGAACAAACGTTGAAGTATTATTGATGGGTAAATTATTACTACGGTAAATCATTACTCAACGGTAAATTATTACACAACGGTTCATTATACCATCTACGTAGAAGGGGCTGGAGTTTGTTGGTAGGTACTTTTGCAACTTTTTTCACTCCTCATCAACAATTTCTTTTCAGAACTTCATTATGTGTGTTTCTTTTTGTTAGGTACTGTTTGTCATCGGCAGAATTATTTTAGCAACATTTAACTCGTGATTTAGGTAGGTACCTAGTAACGAGTACGGGGTTAGGTACTAACCTACGGAGGGTCTGCGATCTACATAATATGTATATAATAGAATAGTACATATCATATTATATAGAAGGGTTATCTATACATAGAGCTGTGATCTGTAATTTCTTTTTCGTTTCAAGGTGCGTAGATTCCAAAAATGGTCCGTCCGCCGTATCACGTGTACAGGCTTCATTTTCGGTCTAAAAAATTCGTTCTTTCGCACACATGCTCCATTTGGGCTCTAGTTGTGTCCCGAAACTTTTCAGCCCGATCGGAATATTCCCAGGGGTGTTATGAGTGAAAAAGTGTGTAAAAATAGGTACTTTTTGCGTTTTAGCAACATGTTGGTAAGATGAGCTTCTGAGATATCTTTTTCCATGTTTTTGAGGACGAGAAGACCGAATATGAAGTCGATTTTGACCAAAGAGTGGAAAATTGAGTTCTACCAAATGTTCAGCTCCCAAAATTGATTTTTTATGAGTCAAAAACCTGGGAAATCGTCTGAAATCACCATCAGTTTGGATAATAGCACTGGAAAAAGTGTCAACACGTGGATCAAGAGGATTAAATGGCACTACCAATGATCAAAGATAGTTTGAAAAAAAATAATAATAAAAAAAAAGAAAAGGAGCGTAGGTACCTAATTTGTGTTTTAGGGGCCAAAATTAATGGAAACCATCAGAAATAGCTATTTCGATTATTACGCATGAATGAAACAATAAATGAACAGCCAACATTTCTGTAGGTATGTCCAGTAGAATAATAAACCCATGTGACAAGGACTTTGCAGCGTTTTTTATTGGGACCACGCAATCCATCGAAAAAACTTGAAATAAGAAATTTGGAACAATTCTGCGTCAGCGCAGTAACATCAATTTGCTTGAATACTCGTAATTCTGTTCCACTGAAAAGGAATCACCTTGGTTGAACAGTTTTGGAAATTACAAATTATAAATTAATACAAATTATGTGCTAAGAAATGGAATAAACATACTTCAGCAGCTATAGGGAGTATATTATTATTATCCTGATAACAGAGAATTTGGAAATGTTTTAAATCATGGAATTCGAGGGATTAACTAATTTAATTGAATGTTTGCACAAGAAATCGAAACATGTAGCTTAGCTAAAACATATTCATGAAGTTTGATTTTATGATGGCAATAAACTCAAGTACTTAAGTATTTTCGAATAACCTATCATGGACAAACCCTTCATTAGCACATCTGTCACCAGATATATTATTGAACGGATAACATGCATAGTGCTCACCAAATCTGGATTCTAGAGATCTAAAAATAGCGCATTTACAAATTCGAATGCCCATTAAAAAATTGTTTTGTATTTTGAAAGAATTTACTGTCACATGACCGGTCCTGAACCCCAGACATTTTTAGAACGAAAAACTCGGTCATCCTCTCGACGTTCATCAAGGCTGATCCTATTTCGTGAGCCTCAACGGAATTCTCCAATAATTACAGGTTTCCTACACCCCGAAGCCCCTCATTTGCAAATCTCCCGCTGCACATAAACCAATATAAATATTATTCAACTACGACAACCCCGTTTCGGGTCAGGTGGTAAATTCAGCAGGTGATGAGCTCAGCATATCAATGAGGATAGATTATGTTTACTTTAGCTCATCAAGATTAGGACGCTAGTAATAAATGAATAATTACAGATATGATTATTGATGCAATACAAGAAATGTTTTGGAGTGTGAGATCGTGAATTGTGGGTGTGGGAGGTGGTGAAGCATGATAGTCGTTCTGATGGTGAATTGGAAACAATTCAAATTGTTCTTGGAGAGATAGGTAGGTAAATAGTAGTTATACCTACCCACATCGTCTGCATAACCAAGCGGACCTCATCCAAATGAATCAATTTTCTACACTGACGTGCACATTAGTACGAGAAAGACATCCAATGAAGATCGACGAAAAATCGTAGATTTGTAAGGTTTATCACGACCATTAGCAGTGACTAGCGTGGGGGACAGTTTGTCTATACAATTCACGAGTTGCGAACAAATACGAGAATTATTATCGATGCAATTTATCCCGAAATCTTGTGAAGACAAACAATAATTTCTTAGACTCCAGCAGCATTGATCCAGTAGTCTTTTCTGGACTGTCAAGGTATAATTACCTACAACAAAACTTATTTTTTCAATGTTTACTCTCAACTTTTCACATATCTCACCGCAACATCTCGGGCTTAATCAAATTAGTCCTGAGATAATCTTCATATTCCCTCGGAGACATTAAGGTAAGATGACAATGATGGAGTATTTACCTACAAGGTGAAGAGGGAAAATAGCGGGAATAATAAAGATATTCCAAGAATACTAGTTAGCATCATTGAGTGCATTTTACGGCTCAAGTGGTGTTGGCAGAATGAAAAGAGATGGGTTTACAATAATCTGACTACAACGTCAAGAGGAGCACAACATAAGGTCCGGCCATCCACAGCGACTTCCCAATATGTTGTATCAAGCTCATAAATCTTTAGGGGCTCTTAAAATTGTTTCTTTTTTTGTAGGAGCAGCTCAGACACTTGAACCAGTCCAGGTAGAAAGGAATTCTAACAAACACAGAACCAAGGCATTTAGTATTGGATGACTACGGCAGACTGCTGGTTGTTATAAAAAGCCGAAGAAAATAATGTAAAGTAACAGCGATTTCAGCCTGGATCTTTTCGTCCGACTGCCCTGCCACACAAGGGAGGTCCGATGCGATCGTTGTCGTCAGAAATGACTAAAGAAACAAATGACTCGAAAGCCGAAGAATACGTTCCGTAATTAGTGAATTGTGCAGTAGGTGCAAGTTGTAATAGAATTGTGCAACTATGAATAAATCGACACAAAATGTTTTTATGAAACCAGATGAAAACCGATTTTTACTAATATCACAAGGGCTCTCGATCTACCAGTGAATGAATGAATAATAGCGTTGTTGAGGGAATAAATAATAGGTGCCCTCCAATATTGAAATTCCAACTTGTGTTTCCAAATTTTCTCTATGCTATTTTGGAGGCACACAGTGAGCTTGCAGTGTAATCTCGACTAAGCTAAGATTTTCAGTGCAGGCGCATGAAATTATGTTGATACAACTGAGCGTGAAACAGAACTATGTTGCATTGGTCTTCTGACTTTAATTTACAAATTCCCTCTACCTCGTTATCAACTCCACAGAATTCGACTGAAACAGGGAAACTTGAGGATACGTTACGTCTATTTGTAAGGAGCGTTTAAGGATAACCATATGGTAGGAGACGATTCATCAAGGTACAAATACATGTGAGGGACTTATGATGGAAGGCCAACCCCAGGGCCTTTTAGGGCAGCCGTTATCCAGGTTCCAAAATAAACGCCGGCTTTTGGAAGGCGATTCGGCGGCGATAAGGGTTTACTCGGGAGGGAAAGCTGGAGGTGTTGTAGTTACCTGAATGTAGTTCTAGGTTCGTTCGTGACGATAATAGCCATTATCACCTCGTTTAGTTCACCAAGTCCTGTAGAATGGACTGTGGAAACTCATCCTCTCAGAAATGGTATCCGTATACCGCGGCTCGAGAAAATCCCCGTAATTATGAGGCCAACCTCATAAAATTTACCGATCATGACACTAAATCGTGCGACATTAGGGTGATCAAACACTAGCCAACTCGTGGCCCTCAATCAACAAATTGCTTGTAGCTTATCAACAATTTTATTCCCAGCGAAAAAGTTTACACGCTGTAAAAACATTGAGCTAAGTAAGAGAGGACTTGAAAAAGAAGACGCCAGAATCTGGAAGCAAGCACTATGCAGTGAGTATACGTGGTATTACTACGTAATATTACGTAACGGTAGATGACCAATAACAAGCGGACAATAACTGGTGCCTTCTGTACCTTCTCCCTACTCATTTGATCTCACATAAATATAGAATGTTCCATCTCGCAAATGAATGTAGGTCCCTGAGTCTCTGTCTACATGTGCTCTCGTGCTAGTACTCTTGAAATAAAAGTAGAAAGCAATCCAAGTGAAGTTTTATAAATGTCAAATCTTGAAGAGTAATAATTATATGCGTTATAAGAAGGAGAAGAAGAAGGAAATGTTCGTTTTAGAATCCACAACTGAAACTGTATTTCAGACACAGGTGCAGTAATGAACATCAAAACCTCATCAACTTTGTTGGATTAAACTTCCGTGATAAAGGCAACACGGTGTTAGCGTGACAAGTGAAGTAACCCAAAAGAAGGGTAGATCCGCAGATAAAACTATTTTGTTAACAAATTACGGGCTTCGAAACTTCCTGTGAAAAAGCGCTGGGGAGTGGAGAGAGTGAGGAACGGTGTTTGGGTTGAAATAAAAACATGACGGCAGAAGCGTGGTTCGCTTTAGTTCTTCAGTGAATCAGGAAACCACGACCAGAACAGATGAAATCGCGATGGAAAATCGCACAACAATGATACCTTCGCTTTGGTATAGGAACACAGATAAGAGATTAGATCGGAGCATTGTCCGTCAGATGGAGGTCGGAGGTTTTTCAAGGCGGAAGAGAAAAGGGAGAAATATTGTGTTATCCCCGGATTTCAAGCTTGGTTCCGGTGCACCGGCTCGTTTCCTGTTTCATAGGCTTGCGTAGGGGCAGTAATTAACTACTATACGACAACAGCTGGTAAAGGTAACGACTTAACTCAGAGTTTCAGACTAAATCCAAATATGTCAGGGACTCACCGCGGTTCATCGCTTTATTAAACAAGATCTCAAACCACATTAGACAACACCACGGTTCGACTGCCCTAAACTCTTTCATGCTTCGAACTCTCAATGTGAAGGCCAATAAACAATACGGATGGAACCGGTTTTTACAGCATTTGAACTCGTTCATAACTTTAGTTGCTGGTTGGTCGCTCAATCCCTCTCTCATATACGCCAGCGGATTGAGCGACCAACCAGCAACTAAAATGATGAACCAATGAAAAAAATTTCACAATCAAAGCACAATCCAGGTTCGTTCGCAGTACAAATCGCGACTCTGTTTCGAACTCGAGGAGTTCTGGAAAATGGCCGCCGCAAGTTCTGAACGGGGTTCCGAATTCCGTAACACTGCGAACACAGTGAATCTGGAACTGGCAACTTTACTAGAAGATAACCTGCATCTCTTCGTGGATGACAGCCGGAGACAAAAAACGCGGCAAAGTCCTTTTCAGATGGGTTTATTATTCTACTGGACTTACAGAATGGGTTTACTATTCTACTTACTACAGAAATAAAGAAAAACGGAGTTATTGAAAAAATAGTCTATTTCCACTAATACGTGAAAAACGCAAAAAACACTGTTATACCGGTAACACACAATAAGTTATTGTGTGTTACTGACGATGGTTTGATCACCGAAACCGGTATAACAGTGTTTTTTTTTGCGTTTTTCGTGTATTAGTGTAAATAGAATATTTTTTCAATAACTCCGGTTTTCTTTCGTTTTTTTCTTTCTTTGAAATGGGTTTCCACGATTTCTTCGGGAGTGATTTAGTTCGTACTACAGAAATGTTGGCTGTTCATTTATTGCTTTCATGTGCAACAATTGAAATAGCTATTTCTGATGATTTCCACCAATTTCGGCCTCCAAAACCACAAATTACGCTCCTTCTTTTTTCCCGAATTATCTGCGATTATTGATAGCGCCGTTTAATTGTCTTGATGCACCTGTTGATACTACTTCTTGTGTTATTATACAAATATATGGTGATTTCAGACAATTTCCCATGTTTTTGACTAATAAAAATTAATTTCGGGAGCCCTCAATTCTTCATTCTTCCGTCAAATTCAACATAATGATCTTTCTTCTCGCCTTAAAAACATGGAAAACCATACCTCGCAAGCTGATGTTACTAAAACCTCAAAATACCTCAAAAACCGCTATTTTTACACCCATTTTTCTTCCATAACACCCCTGGGTGTATTCCGATCGGGCTGCCGTGTTTCGGAGCACAACTAGGACCCAAATGTGTTCCCAAATGGGGAGCCAAACTGTGTGCGGAAGAACGAAGATTTTATACCAAAATTTAACGTAAATTTAAGAATGAAACTTGGTTAGAACCTCAATTTTCCACTCTTTGGTCAAAATCGACTTCATATTCGGTCTTCCCGTCCCAAAAACATGGAAAACGGTACTTCAAAAGCTCATGTTACTAACATGTTACTAAAACACAAAAAGTACCTATTTTTATACACATTTTCACTCATAAAACCCCCCTGGGTATATTCCGATCAGGCTGCAAAGTTTCGGGACACAACTAGGGCCCAAATGGAGCTTGTGTGCGAAAGAACGAATTTTTTAGACCGAAAATGAAGCCAGTATGCATGATACGACGGACGGACATTGCATTTTCTGAATCTACACACCTTGTAACAGTGTGGGCTGTTCTCGATACATTTTTTCTTCCGGTGGAGGCGGGATCGGTTTGGGGAAGCCTAATCGATATCCCTTCTTAACCGGTGATAATCTCGCTGGTCTAGGAGGGGGACTCTCGAGGGTCCAACCCCACTGTTACACTCTGTCACAACCTTGAAACGTATAAGAAAAAATTTTGAGGGGGTTATAAAAAATTTTTGCTTAGCGAATACATAGGTGTAATATTCACAGAACAATAAACCAAAAATCTGGCCGGGATAGCTATGATAATCATTTCCCTCCTTAGAGCGCTCTTGTGCAGTTGTCCCCCAGTTCGAGAAAAAAACGGGAACTCCAGAACTGCGTTCCGAACGCGTTCGGGACTTGGTGGAAACATTAGTGCGAACAGCGAACTCAAAACTATAAGTAACTCCGAACGCCCGTTCTGCGAACGCTATAAACACTAGGGCGCCTGCGCGGAACTTGTTAGAACTGTCTGGAACTGTACGGAACTCCACTGCGAACGAAGCTCTCCTCACTTATCCAACCTTTCGAATATTTGAAACACTTCATCCAATTTAAGTTCAAGTTCACAAAGAAAAACGGAGTTATTGAAAAATAGTCTATTTCCACTATTAAACGGAAAAAACGCGAAAAATACACTGTTATACCGGTTTCGGTGATCAAGCCGCTGTTGGATGGAACCGGCTGGTTTGATCACCGAAACCGGTACGATGGTGTATTTTTTGCGTTTTTTGGTGTATTAGTGGAAATAGACTATTTTTCAATAACTCCGTTTTTCTTTGAAATGGGTTTCCACGATTTCTTCGCGAGTGATTTAGTTCACGTATCAAGTTCACAGTCTGATCGCGTGAATTTTCAAATCTGACTCCAAAAAAGCTTGAATGATTTATGATTGCTCCTCTCCAACCTTGTTGTGCCTATTCCCAAAAATAACTGGGCATAGAAAACAGGCACAAACAAACCGCGTTTGGAGACTCCTGGAGAAAGTTGGAAACTTGTTAAACCATGTGCTTCGAGCTTAAAACGAGAGAGCGCAATAAAAATCGAATTAAATATAGCTTTCCTCTACGCGGGATTGCGAGAAATATGGCTGTTTCAACCATTTTCGACGCCTGCCACCGTATACACAAGGATATAACGGCGCGAAGAATCGATATATTTTTCTGCTCTCTATTTATTACTTGTTGTTCAAATGGGTTTCTCTTCGCCCACTAAATGTTTTTCACTTCCTTGTTCTAACACTGGGTGTTTGAAGTTCGCTAGCAGCATTGCTTTTTTTACTAAACAAAATACGACGACTGTTAGATAGCTTAATTGTTTATTAGTCACTAAAACACAGCTACACACAAATTTGTAAGAATGGCAAAATGTGCCGTTTTTCCGAAGTATATTGCGGAAGCCACCAGCAAGAATCAAGCACACTGATCTGTATACACAGCAGCCCTTGCATACGTATACGCAAAGTAACAATACTTGCATAAAATGCTCCAAGACTAGAGAGATTCCAGTTGTTATTCCGATAGAGGTTGGACTAAAACCACATCAATCCGCTAATTTTACCTTGATCGAGTCAACACGATCACCACCATAACTGTGAAGCTTTTGGATGAAGTTCTAGATGTGCCTCAGACGTGAAATCTGGTTTAGTTTCACGAACTTAGCGATGTTTTTCAGTACAAAAAATATAAATGAACAGTGGCAATGTGTGACGGACGATGTTACACAACTTATATTTTCTGCTCCAATGGTAGATATGAACAATGTGGAACCAATTTGTAACGATATGTTTCATTGATGTGATTGCCCTTGGTATTGTTCACCGGAGGATCGGTGTTTTCAAAAGACTGTATGCCACGACCTTATTGTGACGTGAAAGGTTACGTGAAGGCTTTCGAATGTATCGATTATACGGGAGTCCTCTGAATTTCACTAGCTTCCATATTCAGCGTCCTCTCGAATCCGACGGAAGGTCGGCTTTTGTGAAAACGGTTTCAAGTCCCGTTACAGTTTACAGTGAGGTGTCAGTTTGCCCGATCGAAGTGGCTGTGGGAAGTCACGCTTTCTTGACGCCATCTCGCCAAATCTCTTTTCTCAGGACTCTGTCCTTAAATGAGCTCGGTCTCAGTATTTATCGCCTCCTGTCACCCTTGCCATATGGGAACCAAAGGACCCACTCAATGCGGTTGGATTAATCGTGCATGTTCTACGACCATGTGAAGCTTTCGTAGGTCACAAGCCTAATTTTCTAAAAGCTAATGGTATGGCCTAGACATACGTCCACAAGATCTTCATGACTATTTTAGGGTGAAGGCGGAGTGAAAAATCACCTTCACTGCATGAGAAAGGAGTGTCTATTCAGTGTTAGAAAAATAGTTGCTAAACTCGAGCAACATGAGCTGTGGACATTCCCTTTGTCCCCTTGGGGCCCCCCAACGTGGCCATCAAAAATAAACCAGCTACCCAACTGAGGTACCTACCTATTAATTTTGGTGGGTGTTCATGAACATGGCTACACAAATAATCCGTTTGTTCTGTGGGGCTAAGTTAATTCCCGCAATCATCATCATTACCAAGCCGTGTGAATGACCGATTGAATGAAAAATCCCACGAGTTTCCATAGTAAGATGACTGTAGCCGAAAACTGTGCCTTATAGCGGTAAGGTAATTGTAATCGTATTTTCACTCCTTCCCAGCATCTAAGATAGTGAAGGGCTAGATCGGTACGCTAGTTCATGCTTTGCCATTTATTTGCAAGTTACGGAATCAAAATGCAAATAATGTGAAGTGTGGTTTCAAAGGTTTGTATGTAGGTATGTAGTTCCAGCTTCCGAAGTCAATAAGACGGCCTTGAAAAAAAAGTTGGTTAAAGGCAACATGTTAATACAGGTAGGTATGTCTTTTGGACAATGCTTGAACCTATCTGTCATTCGGCAGCATTCAGATTTGAATAGGAGCTGAAGGGAGGCCCTGATAGACGATTCTCAAGAAGGCCGTGAAAATTGAGTGGATTGGTCAAGCTTTAGTGGCTTTATTAGCACTGGCGCCACCACTTGTCCCTTTTCAGACCATGTAGGATAAAAGTGTAATAGTGTGCCAGATTGCGGAGCTATCAGAAGTGTCCAACAGGAACTTCGGGAACTCCTCATATCCACACGATGTTGAAAACTGGATGAACTAGACGATAAAATGAATGCAAGGTGATAATAGCTGATTCAAAAAGACAATATCAATAAGACTGCAGCACTAACTCCTAAACGACTCCATGAGAAACTCTGATCTTTGCTGGGAATATGGGTGTTTGGTTCGTTTGCTATAATTCGGTCCGTTGAATCATCAATCTCCGAAGACAAACCGGTATAACGGCCAAACAATCCGACCAGAAAAAAAACTCGCGACAGAAAGAGGGAGATACAGCGTTCAAGGACTCCCAGGATGCTGCTCGGGAGCGACCAGATGGTTCGTGAGAGCATGTGTCCCACACGAGACGGCGAGTCATAAATGTGTAGGCGTGCCTGAGTTCAAGTGCCCCGTCTAGCCCAGAGGACCAGACGCCGATACAACGCTCCTGGAGGCTGGGTCCAGGTATCAAAGTCCTCACCTCCCTTTGCGAGAACATTTCCAAGTGTCCAACCCATTAAAAACGTTGTCTGACTTATACCATGTGTCCAACACAGAAACCAAATAATTAGCGTTCGTAGAAACCCTTGAATACGATATATTATGTACCTGTAAAAAAAGCTCTAATAGTTAACGATTAATGCTACTGGTTAGTAACTTCGCTGCCTGTGTCGAAACAGTGTTGAGCTTGATGTGGTGATATGCCTACATCAAAATTAAAATGTCCTAAATTGTCCTAATGTTAAATTGTCCTGGAGAAAAGTCGCTGATGGGTGAGGTAGTTGTACCTTGTAGCTTACAAAGATGGTGTGTCAACCTCAATGTAGATCTTGCAACAGACACAAGGTGGTAGCTAAATAGCACCAATATACCAAGCAAAATTCAGTTGAGAGGTACAACCAGATACCATTATATTAGTTCGTCAAATTAATCTAAGTTTGATGTCTCCAAATTTCCCCAGCGTCAAACTTATTTGACTAAAAATATGTATAGCACTAAAGTGAAAAGATAAATTGAATGGAAAAGTCATCTACACTAGGTACTAGGTACGTAGTATGTTCGGAATGAAAATTTGGGTATGGTAAGAGGAAATTGAAATGAACTCCGGGAATCGTCTAAACATGCCCACAGAATGGGATCAAAGCCAGGATCCACGATGAAATCAGTACCTAACAGTAAAGAACCAGTTAACAACAATAAGACAGCCAGTAAGCGTGCTCTGGTTCCAGAAGTCGTTCCAAAGATATCCGATAACATGAGACAGGCAACAAATTTCGCGATCACGACTCAACAGATTACAGAAGACAACATGGATCTACCGTTTAGAGAAAGGATTTTCCACGTTTCAGGAAAGCGCTCGTTGCACAATTCTGATCTCATAGGGGAAGAAAAGCACACGAGGAAGAGCAGTTGAGTGACGTCGAATCCACGAAGAGAAGGAATCTAAATAATGAACTTCACGACAACGTACGTAAGACTTACGCGGAAGAAAGATGTCAACCAACAGAGGGAGCAACAGCACACTAATTACAAGCTATTCGACATACCTACACCACATATACCGTCCAACGTCCGTCTTGAATGAAAAGCAAAATAAACGAAAAAAACGCTGCAAAGTCCTTGTCACATGGGTTTATTATTATATTATTTTATTGGTCTATAGTTCTGTTTATTTATTGTTTCTTTCATGTAAAATAATTGAAATAGCTATTTCTAGAGGTCCACAAATTTTGGCCCCCAAAACTTGAATTATATAGGTACTAGGTACGCTCCTTTTTTTTTTTTTTTCAAATTATCTTTGATCATTGATTGTACCATTTAATCGTCTTGATCCACGTGTTTACACTTTTTCTAGTGTTATTATACAAATTGATGGTGATTTCAGACGATTTCGCATGTTGGTGCAACCTCAATTTTCCACTCCTTGGTCAAAATCGACTTCATATTCGGTCATCTCGTCCCCAAAAACATGGAAAAAGATACCTCAAAAGCTCATTTTACTACTATGTTACTAAAACACACAAAGTACCTATTTTAAAACACATTTTCACTCATAACTCCCCTGGATATATTCCGATTGGGCTGAAAAGTTTCGGGACACAACTAGGGCCCAAATGGAGCATTTGTGCGAAAGAACGACTTTTTTAGACAGAAAATGAAGCCTGTAGACGTGATACGGCGTACGACGTACGGCGGACGGACATTGCATTTTTGGAATCTACGCACCTTGAAACGGAAAAGAAAAAGTTTTGAGGGGGTGTTATAAAAATTTTTTGCCGAGCGAATACATAGGTGTATTATTCACAGAATAATAAACCAAAATGAAGAAGTTACCCGAGGGTTTTACACAGATTTGTCATTGTTAAACAGCTTAGCCACGTAGAGACCAACATCATGACAACAGACTTCGAGTAGCCAGCCTCTGTTCAATCCTCACTGCCATACAAATATAATCTGATTTTCCCCATTGCAGAAATCAATGTACTGCGGTAATTTTAATTACGTACCTATGATAATTGCTACATAACTTACTGTACTCCTCTCAGATATACTGCAAGTGCTTACTGTTACTACGTACGAACCTGAAACAAGAGAAATAAACAAAAATTAGCATTCATGAAAACCTTCGTACATTTGGTGTCTTGAGAAGATTATAGTGATTGGAATGAAATTCTTAAGCAGTCGCATGGTCGAACTACTAACCTCAACCTCTCCGGCGCTCTACAGCATTTCGTAATTCCGAAAAACCTCAAAGGCAAAAAAGGAAATACTGATATAATGCACCAATATCGAGGAAAAATAACTAATGGTAACCATTACACTATTATCCCTTCCTGAGTCAGATAAGTGTGAATAAGAAACAGGAAAGAAAAGCCTTCATACTGTCTCTGCGAGCTCAAAACTCGTACAATGCCTGCTGATAATGGTGACTCAAAAAAATGTCTAGCCGGGGACAAGGGATAATAACGTGAGGAGAGAGCGTGTCACCAGAGACACCAAACCTTGCATTATACATTATCCACGCGTTTGCGATCAGCGTCTTAGTTGTTACATTGTACGGTGGAGGTAATTGATCCGTAGTATCTGGCTCAACATTTTGGTTTTGTACATTTTTTATCAACACTAATGGGCATACACGGGTACGGACTTCCATTTTAGTGACTTATACAGGAAATTATCTACTGCATACAGATAAAGAAAAAATTATTCTCCTGTCAAACCCATGAGCGATGAGTGCTGAACTCGGGAAAAGAGCACACGTACCTAACTTACAAATGTTTCCAAAATGCAACACTTACTGCACAAATTTCGTACAAGTTTAAAGGCATTCTGGACCACGAAGAATTTGTTAGTGTAATGATATGCTGGGGACCTTGGTCTTGACTGTGACCTTATCCTGAATAATAATATACGTTTGTGATCAGAAGGATTCGAAGTGTTTATCCTAATACCACTCATGGTCATTGGTAAATTTAGCCAATATAGCTGCTCAACATAGCGAACGTATTACTCGAAATTAATGGAGCCAGAAGTAGCTTTTGTGGACTGGAAATTATAGAAGTTGAAAACTAACGCTAAAACTCTTAAAGCAATGAGGTACAACGGCAATTGCAAGCAATGAGGTAAC
This sequence comes from Leptopterna dolabrata, assembly GCA_954871275.1. NCBI lineage: Eukaryota > Metazoa > Arthropoda > Insecta > Hemiptera > Miridae > Leptopterna > Leptopterna dolabrata. The sequence continues at coordinate 20,185,845 of OX940980.1, read as the reverse complement.
GTGTAATCAATCGAAACAACAAGAATGTCATTTACTGACACCGGCTGCAAAAAAAAAAAAACCACGACATTTCTGCCAACTGTATAAAAGTAGATGTGAGAGTTACAAATGATTTAGTACCGACAGAGAGTGCAATCACATGCGTTTGGTGGACTTTAACGACAGTCATAAAAAAAATTGGACAAAACGAGCGAGCAATCAATTCTCGAACTATGCCATCCATATATGACTATGAGAAAGGCACGCGACCTACCAGGAAGTTTCAACGTAAAATAACAACATACAGCCGGCACGACGGCTTTCCATACGCCAGCTTTCTTTCATCGACGGGGTTTCTTGCAAGAACTTCAATCAAACTGCAAATGAGACGATGTAAACTGAAAGACTATAAGTAACTTCGTGAAAACATTATTTAGATTATTCATGCACTTTTTGAAACACCGTTAGGTATGCGATGGCCACTCAGAAAATGCAAAAAGTTTTGATTTAAAGCACCCGACTAAATGTAAAATGTTTATAGTTTCCATTATTTTCACTTTGTTATCGCATATGGTTCTGATGACTACAAACCATAATACAGAGGCGAAGGTGGAATTATGGGATTGACGTTGTCAATTTTTATTTTTTCAATTCCTTGCCTGACTTTCCAGGGTAGGTTCCAGGGCTAATAACTTAACATCATAATTGAGCTGAGGTTGATGGGTAGAAATGAGGGGCGTTTTAGTTTCTATTTGTGTGGACGTCTCCTCCATAATCGGGGTGACGTGAGCTCTAAGAAAACGATAGTTAAAACGCGGGTTTTATATTTAGTTGAGACTTCTCAAGGCCTCAGAACTCCTGCCCTTGGAATCGTGTAACTCTCGGAACCAACCCCTTTTTCAACATAAATCTGGAGACGTCGCTCGTTCTACAGAGAGGGGAGGAAAAACTTTTTACAACGAGCAATGTTATTCCGGTCACAACATCATGGAGCAATCATGCATGGAACCCTAAGTACATACGAGCATTTGTTATACAACAACTAGTAGGCATTTTCTATCGGCTAATTTGCAACGAAGTTTCTCTTGACAATTTCCTCAAACTGCGTTAATTAACAAGTTCCTAACGAGTTAAGATTCCATCTTGTTTTAAAGACTCCATATTGTCAATAAAAAGCCACAACTCTCTCGGTAATAGCATAATAATTAAAAATAAGAACTACATTTTATGAAGTCTGGAATACTACGGAATTTCACCATTCGATTAACCGTGAAAAATTAGGTACGCAATCGTAGGGTCGAACTTCTATATATATTCATTTTCATGATTCTCTTCAATACATATGACATTCACATGCCATTCGTCTCCATTCTTGAAAATCGGAGCCTATTTGGTAGATAGATGTAAGCTGTATATATTATTGTGTACCTAACGACTGAACATGAATCAGAGTGAAGATATGATCCAACCATTTGGCGACGATTTTCAAACATGGAGGAGGTAGGTACTTGCAAATGCGAATGTGCCCCATTATCTTTCTTATCTTTCTTGCCTGAAACCTCGACCGAGCGAACACCGTCATCCGAACAATGTCGATCGAAGACTATGAACCCATCAACCTGTGTCTGTCTAGCTTGAACTACTGGGGAAAAAAATCAGTCACCGTATCAGACGCTTTACCGATGCAAGAACATTGAAGTAAACTATGCTAAATGCAATATTGTAGGCAAAGAACAGGAGACTATGACTTTAGGGTTCAACAGGGCTAGTCCACTGGCCTGATATTCATTTGCCACCGTGAATTCCTCATTTCCTTCAAGCGGTGTTTCGGTACTGACATCCTGATTCCCTTTCAAACCGCGGAGCGATTGTCGATTGAGGTCCATCGAACGGCTGCACAGCTGCCGAGGCCACTAGCAGGATGTGACACCGTTGGTCAAGCCGCGGGCTAATCTACCTGATTGAACTTCCACGAATGTGACGAAGCGAATTGTTTCCCTTTGACCCATAAAGTCAGCGAAGCGGGCCCCGATTTTTGTTGTGAAACTGATCTCACGGTTTCGGACACGATATCTTTTCGGGGTTTAATCTGATTTTTTTTCGGGTAAAGGCGGGGGTCCGATGGAATCGTGACAAGTAGCAGTCACACCCCTGTTCGGGATGATATGACTGACACAAGCGTGACTACATAAAAGCAGCTGTTACCATCAACGGCAGTAACTACCATTTCACCCGCAAATCAGAGCCCAACTGCCCACAAAATTTCTCACGTCAGGCAAATACCAAAATTGCATTATTTATTATCCGGCACGGAGAAAGCTCGATTTCCAACAAACATTTCCGCGATAAACCATGTTTATCTTCTTCCTTATTCTCTCCAGGTCGTTCATTCAGAAACCACTGCGAATCACCATCAATGAACACACTTGTTTCAGTGTCCGCACTCATTCATTGTAAACCACCATAATTATCTTACCGAAAGAACAATCTAAACGAGCTGAAATTTTAAGGATTGGTGCGGGTAGATCCCCAGATGACCCAGCATGAACTTCATCGAATTCCACCGGTAACTTTCGTCTGCGCATGCACAAATATAAAATTACTGACAACCGACTCCTCCGGTTATGTTCTGCGCCTGATGGAAAATGCGATCGGAGATAACAACTATAGCAGCGTCGACACATGCGCAAACAACCGGAAGTTCATAAAGCATATATCATCTGTTCAATTCAACCGATTTCAATGAAAATAATGTTCAGTTCCCCATGAATATCATAGTGACTGGTCCAACTGTAATGCCTGCGCATGCGCAAACACGAGATCCTTACTGGTCCAATTGCAATGCCTGCGCATGCGCAAACACGAGAACATTGTACTTCTACACCCTCTAGATCTGTTCTACACCGATATCAATGAAGTTTGCAGGGTTTGAGGAGGTAGATACCTATATAGGTAGGTATCATACCTCAAATTATTCGCTCTCTATAAATACAAGAGTAAAATTATACCTGAGCACCAGCCTCTACGAATCAGCAAACTTTAAACCCTATTTACTGAACAGTTAACTTTTCGAGGATATTATGTCGTATGTTTTCGCCAATGTATGATCCGGTACCTGGTTGGGGGAGTATTCATGTAGAGGTCCTGCTGGAGTAAACATTGCTGCCACACTAGCTAATCAACTAATTATATTAATCATAGTAACTGTGAAAGCCATACTGGCCAGTACTTGGCAAACTCTTTTTTCCATGGATTGAGGGTACAAAATTATTCTGATGAGCGTCCGTCTCAGCCAATCTGACAGGAATTCTCCCAGGATCAATAAATTTGTATTGGAAAGAGGAAAATTAGAAAGCGAAATTCAGTCAGTAATTAATTTGTTTGTTCGTAAAAGTATCCACGCGGGAGCCGAAGTTCTTATGACGTCACTCCTTGTACTGTTAGTGGAATCACTGCTAACATTTAAATTCGTACGATCTATAAGACTTTGTTATTTCTATCGCCACAAGAAAACAGTCTGAAACTTTCAGGATTATTTTTCTATCAACCACCGAAGCACACACCCACACGAATGACTCACAGAATCTCTTTTCAATTATTATACGGAGACCTTGTTTTAAAACTCCATTTGTCATTGTCCCTGTTAGTACCGTGAAAGTAACTCTACCCACCCACCTGTCTACCGGATTCCATAACTCGACGCTCACGCCCTTCTTTCCATAATTCCAAATCACCTCCGTAAAGCTTTATTTTCATTAACCAAGCTCCAATTACGTCATAGGGACGCCTGTTCCGAATTCAAAATGACCTCGTTATTTTCATCCAGCTCAATGTCAAGGGGTAAGCTACAATGTACGAGTACACAGCTGTCAAGAAATATCATAGCAGTAAGAAATATTATGGAAGTGTAAAAATTATGGGCACCAAAAGAAGAGCGATTTTATAAATAATGATGTCATTATTTAAATGTTCCAGTTAGCGAGTGTTCAATAAAAATGGATTATTTATTGATGGATTCTGCTTTACCTAAGGTCTTCTGCAGATCCATCCTTGGGGACGCTACCTGGCGATTCCAGGCCCAATAAAAAAATTTTCATCAGAGATAAAATGAATGGATGCATATAAACAAACAGAAAATAACCAAACAATAAAAAAATCAAGGAACTGCGAGAGAGCTTATCCGAGATCACTACGCCAGAGATTATTCATAACTCACGTCCCAAAGCTGTTTGGGAAGAAGATGCGAGTGAGATTTCTGTTAAAACTATGTTTTAAATTCTAATTTATTAAAAACAAACCAAATTTAAATTTGATACGGTTGAAATAAATGAACAGCTGGAAGGTATACATATATAGATCCCTCACATTAATTCCCCTAAAGCGGAAAACAAAGTAATATTTAGAGGTACATAACTGGATCCACTGAGAGTTTTCTACCTTGTTTGTGTTCCATTTTGGATATGTACCTACCTATGAGATAGTAACACGGGGTCTTCCTATGGAACCTAATTTGGAATTATGTTTTGGGTTCGGTGGTACGTGAAGATGTACATGTCAGATATACCAACTAGGCTTGCCTTCCTCTCACTTTTTCACGAGGCGGTAATTGTACCCTTGATCACATCACACAAGGCGTATTATTAGGATTCGATTTTGTACCAGTCTCTGCGAATACCTTGCCGAATTTCTTCAAGTAATTGATGTTGAGGAACTTGTTCCAGAAATGTGGTATCACCGTTCGATCATCCTGACCAGTTTTAGTTGCTCGCGAGTTGATAATCGCCATTTATACCTACAGGTACTCACAGGACTTCAGTTCACTCATCAAAATACTCTTTTAAAATCTTAAAAATCAAGTGCATATATGATCTCAGCCAAACAGTACCTACTCATGGGTCAGAAATGAGGAACTGAAAAAAACAATGAATGTGCTGGTTCCAAGTATGCAAGGTATCTATACATATGGAGAGGAAGATAGTAGTACATAATTAATGAGTACACAGATTTTCTAAACAAAAGTTTGTTTGCGACAATGACCTAGACAAATTTACCTGGTTTTATTTGTTATATACTCTGTAATAGTCGCGTCCTCTTTCTCTCGCATTTCAATCGCTTTCTGAGTCCAAAGATGGGAATTCACGCTTGACATAGCTTTCCGAACCAATGAATCATTCAATCCCGCATAACTGTCTATTCGAATATTAGCGGTTTCGTTACCACAATAGAAAAGTAACAGTTACGATCGTACATTCCGCGCATCTGCCGTAATTCAAGAAGCACCTTCATCCCAGATGGTTTGGAGGTGGGACGAGTTCCATTCAACTATTGTGAATTATTATTATAAATTGCTGTTTTTACCCGTAATGAATTCTCACATGGATGAGCAGCGTAATTGGAAATGGCACAATGTAGTAATTTCAGAACGACAGGATGTTTTCCAACATGTTAACTTGACCAAATAATTAGCCGATGTTCGTGATAATACCCTATCTCTGAAATGAGCACCTTCGTCACCACAGGTTATTATTAAAGAGTCGAAAAATCAACAAGCGATCTGCGATGATCCTACGCACCATCACAGGCTCCAGTTGTACCGACTAATTAATAATGAAATGCAGCAGAAATGGGGAACGATACAGTTAAGTCCAATCTGGGATTCAAGAATTTAGAGTGATGGTTTAAATGACTGCGATTCATTTTCCTGTATCCTGATTTAGAATCAGGAAGCTCTCTGTTTTATAGCTACAATTAGACCACCATTAAGGCAAGTAATCACATAAAGGCAATCTATCACACAAATGCAAATGTAATTTTACATTATGAACATAGTTCGTCTTACCTAACGCTTATTAAATAACTATGTAGGAGTGAAGCGTAATCGTATACATAAGAGTTTCTGATGACATAATATTTGAGCAACAGCCCAGACATGTTTAATCACTTTTCCGGCTGTTCAAGTGGGCGTCCTATCTGTTTGCCTAACCCAACAATCATTATTGTAAACTAATTTTTCGAGATGCGTGATTATCATCTTTATCAGACGTACTTCTTTCAGTTAGGATTCCATGCAGTGTATCCATGTGTTATGATTCCAACCCAAGGTGACTAGAAGAGGCCTCTTCTAGTCACCTTGATTCCAACCTATTCAACTGGACTGAAAGTTATACAGGAGTGACGTGAGAAGAGCAATACACTGCCAAGGTGATGGCACAGGAGCTTCCTCGTCACAATCAGAGTGACCCATTATAAAATAGAACAGACTCGGAAGCAAAATAACATTACATTACATTACATTACATTACATAACATTACATAACGTTAAATATACATATTACATAACATTACATTACATAACATTACATAACATTACATGAAATATACATATTATACATAACATGACTTCCATAATACATTACGTCCATTATACATAACTAGCCTGACCGCTCGCTTCACTCACTATCCGAGATTCGCTGTACGCAGTATCGTGGAACCAACAAACGACGGAAAAATCCCATACCCTACCGGGTATTTGTGCCCAATTTTATCAAAATCCGTCAAGCCATTCAGGAGTTGACCATGGTCGACCATATTTCCGCTATGGTCAGGGAATTAAAAATGCGACGTTGCACAACTTGGGAGCCTACTGGATATTCGTGCCAAATTTGGTCGATATCCGTTGAGCAATTCGGGATTCGACCATGGAGGGGCCCATGGATGCGCTATGGTCGACCGCGGGTCGATCGTAGATAGAATTTCACGTAGATTACGAATACGCGATAAAAAATAGGGGTTACCATTCCAATTAACGAAGTTGACCATGGTCGACCATAGTTCCGCTATGGTCAGGGAATTAAAAATGCGACGTTGCACAACTTGGGAGCCTACTGAATATTCGTGCCAAATTTGGTCGATATCCATCAAGCCATTCAGGAGTTGACCATGGTCGACCATAGTTCCGCTATGGTCAGGGAATTAAAAATGCGACGTTGCACAACTTGGGAGCCTACTGGATATTCGTGCCAAATTTGGTCGATATCCGTCGAGCCGTTTGGCCATGCATAGAAGGACAGACAGACAGACAGAGCGCATGCGCAGGGCGAACCGCTGGCTCTATCATGTTGAAATTTATATGGGACCTCAATGGGCCCTACCCGCTTACAGATTAGAATTACATTGAAATTGGGTGAAATCTTTGGTTACTACGGCTGTAACAAGGAAATTGAATCTATTTCACGCCAGCGCATGCGCAGAGCGCACCGAGGGTCCGATCATGCTGAAATTCATACTGGAACTCACTAGGCCTTGTCCAAACAACCCTTGAAAATTTGAGCGAAATTGAATCAAAATTGTGAGTTATGCGTGTTTGTTGAATTTAACGTTAGCGCATGCGCAGGGCGTACCTACCGCTGGATCAATCATGTTGAAATTTGTATGGGACCTCAAGGGGCCTTATCCGCACCATCCCTCAAAATTTGAGCTGAATCAATTCAAAATCGTGGAAGTTATGGCTGTAACAAGGAAATGCGGACAGACAGACTCACAGACCCACAGACCGACAGACACGGAACCAAATTTGTTCAGTAGGCTTTGAAACGCAAAATGCAAGTAGAAATTTTGATTTCTGAAGACAAAAATTTTTTGGCTCACGAAAGTGAACACAAGGCTTCCGCTGCTTCGCAGACTCGGAAGCAAAATCAACTCGGACCAAGGGACGTGAAGGGCAGTGACCCTAAGGAAATACCATGGAGAAGCCAACCGCTTAAGATAACCATCAGTACATGTGGTCTTGGATGGACGCTCTGTTTTTAATAGACTGAAGTTAGTTGTGAGAGGGAAGTCGATGTACCAATAATAATGGAAGAAACGAACAAAAATAAATAGTTGTTCAGTTATGCATCAAGACTGAAAATCACGAATTCATGAGTGTGGAGTGATTGTGAGATAGACCGTGCGGATCTGTTTTTCAGATACATAGGCTAAGACCAACTATAGCACAAAACCACCAGCCAATGGCTCGCAGGTCTGACAGTCTCCCCCAGTTTCTTCCGCATCCGCTTCCAGAAGAGAACTTTGGCGGGATTCCTGGCTGATAAAAATACCTGACCCCTTTTAGATATTTCATAAATGACTTAACGAGCCTGATTTATAGCGGCGACCCCACGAGGTCTTTCTAACATTTCCCCTCCCGGCGTTAACAGTCCATTAGAGTCACGCGTTTTCAAAGACAAGTCTGCCCCGTCACGAGCTGTCATTTAGCATTAGTTTGTTGGGTCATTTGCGGTCAGGAACAATGGTCGAGATTATCCCTAAGGATTGCTTTGTGGTTTCCAGGTGATATAGAATGGGTTTCTGCCGCCCTTTGCACTTCTAGATCACATGAATGCAGAGACCAGTGCGATTCTGCAACTCGGTATGGATCCAGCAGTGCGATTCTGCAACTCGGTATGGCATCGTAACGACGATGAAATATCGTTAGCATAACAAAAAATATCGATGCCACTAAATACCGACGATTGGTATTCTGTAAGGGCTCAATAGCGTCAGCTATCGCTTAATCGTCGATAAATTGTCGTTGCGGGGTCGTTTGCATTTCGACGGCTATTTATAGACCCCCCCCGTTATCCGTACCGAAAGCTTGTTACACCCAAAAAACTTGGCCTACGTTGCTTTTCGGCGGTAGAAAGCTTTACGGTAAGTGTTTAACGTAACGGTAAGTGTACCTACTTTTCTTTGGGCATTTTTTTTTTCAATTTTATTTGATTTAATAAGCCCAATGTAGATACTTACCGTAGGTAACTAGGTAGGTAAATTAGTGACTTAATAATTTATGGCAGTGATGTCATAAAAACATCGTAATAAATAACTTAAACGTTAAAATTACTTGATAGGTAGGTAGTTAGGAAGTTAGTGATATAGACGACTTCTATAAGTGATATAGTCTATTTCACTTTGGGTAGTTATCTACTTTCTAGAATCGCATTTCACCACATATGTAGTTGTTACCTACCGTATTTTTTCGTGCGCTTATGAATTTTGGATAATAATGTCAGGCATTATGACGCTCGAATTCCTTGCTTGGGAATTGGAATTCTGCAAGAAAGGGAACAGAGGTATCGCCCTCGGTTTGAAAGAAGAGTGTTACGAGATGGGCAAAATCCTTATTCCCTTGATCCCTGCATGTTCACAAAAACCTTTAGGATAAGTCGACAGTTGGCCATGAACCGAAATTCGACCATTGCTCCAATGCTCCAGATTGAATGGATTATCCCCTGAAATCCTGGTACGTGCCTACCTAATTTTGCTGTAGATACCAATCCCCTACGTTTTCTTTAATAAATGCAAGTGACCTTAATAGGTTGTTAATTAATTAGAAAATATAGGATTTTGAAAATAACGTAAATGTAGGTAGGTATTCATTCACTTGCATATTTATCAGAATTTCCGAGTAGGTACCATTTATAAAACATAAATTTCAACAAAATCATACATGAATTTATACAAATAAATTTGACATAATACATATATTACATTTAAGCTAAAAACGGTAAAAACGTTATTAATACCACAAGACGATACAACAAATTGAAATCAAATCCCAAGTGTCAAGTGGTCCCAAACTGCAATTTTTTACTTTCAAGGTATGAGCATTTATTTCGGCCACCGAGTAAATTCGGGGGATTCAAAACACAATCCGGCGCACACACACACTCTTCAATTCACTTCATCACTGTTTATCACCATGGAAACGGAATGAGTTCCAGTCGATTGCTCGCCCTAGACACAGATTTCGTGAGACAAGCTAACGACGTCGGTATCTCATTCTGCAACGACAATTTGTTATTCAAGTTTGGTATCATAAGTTCCTGAATACCAATTTCGCTATCCGGGTGTCGTTACACGAGAGGGATAGCGACACCCACTCCATACCGACAATAAGGTAGCGAGTTGCAGAATCGCGCTACAGGCATCATAACGATGATGAAATATCGTTAGCACAACGAAAAAAAATATCGATGTCACTAAATAACGACGATTGTTATTCTGCAAACGCTCAAAACCGTCACTTGTTGCTAAATAGTCGACGACTTGTCTTTACGGTTGACGGATCAAGAACCCCCCGCCACCATCCATAACGAAAGCTCGTTACACTCGAAAAACTTGGCGTGGCGATGCTTTTCGGTGATACGTTAGGAAGCGTTCAACCTTAACTTTTGTACAACATTTATTTCTGTGCTTTTATTTTACACACTACTTTTTTTCTTCTATACCTACATATTATACGTCGTAACGTTTAACGGTAAGTGTACCTACTTTTCTTTTCCATGTTTTTCAATTGTATTTTATTATTTAACGCAATAAGCCCAATATAGGTGTACTTAACATAGGTAAGGAGGCTGGTAAATTAGCGACTTAATCATTTATAGTAGTGTAGTAATAAAAACATCGTAATAAATAACTTAAACCTTAAAATTACGAGTATATTAATAGGTAGGTAGTTACAAAGTGATATAGCCGGCAATCCTCTTCTTCTTCTGCGCTTGTTTCGAACTAATCCCGTCCGTGACATCAGTCGGGGGCAGATAAAAGAAGAACCGCATGTAAACTCTTCACTTTATTACTGCTTACCTCCACGGAAACGGTAATAACGGGAAGAGTTCCAATCGATTGCTCGCCCGAGAGCCAGAGTCAGATTTCGTGAGAAAGGCTAACGACGTCGGTATCTCAGTCTGCAACGATAATTCGTTATTCAAATATGGTATCAAAAGTTCCTGAATACGAATTTCGCTATGTGGGTGTCGTTACACGAGAGGGATATCGACACCGGCTCCACACCGACAAAAAGGTAACGAGTAGCCGAATCGAACTGCAGGAGAGTTTGACAAACGAGACTGGCAAGACCGATCTACTAGACTACTTAATTCATTATCGTACTGATTGTGTTGAAAATAAAGGATATCTTCATTACAATACCGATTAGATAGGCTTTTTCATTCCAACCATGATTTTCCGAATCCATTCCTAAATTATGAAATGCGTACAAAATAGTTTTTCAAGCCTACTCTAGCGCAATAATCTATGTACATCGAATTATACAATTGGAAACTAATTTGTATGCATACGATTAGCAATGCCGATTTAAGTTATGTAGGCTGAATTACTTTATCATGCAGAACAACTGACTAAGATTAGGAAATGAAGAGTTTTCTCTATTTCGCCATCATTACTAACTGTTTATATTATGTAAGACGATTGTATGGAAGCGTTTCCATTGAGGCGGAAACTTACCATGCAAAAAACTGCAAATAATTGATATATATACAGAGTTGAAGTTATAGCTGGAAAATCGGACCAATCATTCAAAACTTTAACACTTGAAGCAATGCTCACATAGGTAGGTAAACTACAGGAATCTACAGACAGGGAATGTGCATACAGGCGAGGTAATAGGACGAAGACAATCAGCTTGCGACTTCCTTGGCAGCCCATCCCATAAATACTATTCCGAAATATATATAAATTCACATCTAAAGGGGCATGTTTCCAAACGTCAACGTGAGGCCATGGAGAAGGGAAATGCTGGGATAGAATAAGCGATTTTATTCAAACATTTCAAGGTTGCGGACAGGGCATGGCATATTATGTAAGGCCTATCTCCATATGACAAGAAGGGACGGAGTTATGCCATGTGTGTAGCGAAATAGACAACCTGGAACACGTACTGCTAAGTTGCAAGAAATTCGAGAGAAAGCGGAGAAGCTTCATGGATGAATGGACCACACTATTACCTTGTCCATTCAACTACACATCAGTAGTCATGAATCCAAAAGTGTACGCGGAAGTGACCAATTATTTATATGAAATAGAATATAACTTATAATTTACTTTACTAATTTAGTTACATCAGATTTTTTTTTAAGCATTGTAAATAGTTCAATATTGTATGGCTGTATGGAGAAATCCAATGACAAAATAAAAATAAATTAAATTAATTAAATTCACCTCATGATGTGATTCAAGTTCCTGCTGCTATGACTCAACACATGTTCGACGTCAACTGGGATATTATTCTACTTTCTTTATTTCCAATAACAAACCTTAGGAATCGAGCGTGGGGGGGGGGGGGGGGGGGTGTGTGGACTTGAACCCCCCCACCACGGACCAACAAAATTTGGTTTTCGTTTCAAGGCACGTGGAATCAGAAAATGGAATTAAAAAATTTCTGTCCGTCCACCGTATTTATTTTTTCCTAGTTGCCATGAATGAAAATTAATGAAATTTGGTTTGTCGGTCCCAGAGGGGTCTAGTTGGTCCGCGAAGCTCGGCGTTACTGTCAGTCATCTCTAAAGGGTGAAAAATAGAGGCTGAAATTTCCAGCGCACCGTTATCTCGATATTTTTTTACGTTTTTAAATTGATCTCGAACTTAAGAATATTTTGAGGCCACCCGGAGCACTGTACGTCCAGCCGTTCGTTCACAGTAAAGGCCCTGAAGTTTGCATCGAAAGGTTCACCAACATGATCGTGAATGAAACGGTATAAATCCGGACCAGATAATCATTGCTAGGGAAAAGCTGATTATAATCACGCATGGCAGTATGAAATCGAGTAGGTTGTTCTGTGCTATTATTTCATTTGATAATTGACGGTTATTTTGGATTTTTTTAATAGGCTACTTTCGTAACTTCAACAAACGCTACACTCCATGAATAACAACAAATAATTTATTAAAGATAGAATTATTTAATTCACCGCACTCCCCGGCCGGCTCCAGTACTCGATCTAGGGCTATCTGGTGGGAGCTCGAGGGTACGTACTGACCACAGAAAACAGCGATCTACGCAGAGAGGCAAACAGGTAAATAACAAATCGACGTGTAATAATTTCTGGCGTTTTTTGCACTGTGTATCATTTTTACGTTAAAGTTTCCATGATTCAAGGGTTAATGAAAATTGCAATCCAATTAGAATAGAAACCCCGGTTCTTACCAACGGGCTTCTTGTACATTAGACGACAATGGCAGCCAACATGTCGACTGGGATTAGGCAGCATCGGTATTATGAGGCGGAACTTAATGTATGTGGGTCGTATGTTACATCGTGGCTCTTAGCAACAAGTAGTATGAAATAGGTCTGAGACTCAGTAGAACTCGTTACAGAGGTGGCAGTGCTTGATACGTAGTTCAAAGTAAACTCGTCGTAGGCCCATAGAATGGAAATTTTCAAAATATAACAAGGTAGATATCTCGAAATTAGCAAAGCATCACTTTTTTTCCTTCACACCCCACCAAGCAGTAGGTTGTTTTGAAGTTTAACCCCTTTAACCTTAGGAAGGGCGTGTTTTCATCAAAGTTATTAAGCTGAGGGGAAACTCACGCGTCGGGCGAAGACAGCAAAGTCAAAGGGCGCGCGGGGGCAGGTCCCACAGACCTAGCCTCGAGCTTCCAGACTATCTCAGAAGACTAATTGCTGGTCCTGCAGCTTCAAAATGTAGGACAACTTCTTTCACTCGGAATGAGCTAATGAAAATATAATGGTCTCGAGCCTCACCCAACTCCGCTTTTAATCAATTTTGAAATTAAAAAAATAAATCTACGATAAGTTTAAAATAAAGTGCTATTATAATTGAATCCGACTGTTTCATTCACGTGACTTTATGTAGAAATGGACTATTTGCATGGGTCACAAAAGCGGTTTATATTATTTTTTTGAATGAAAGTAGATTCCATCCTGAGAATTTTGAGACCAACCGCACGCTCCTACGGCAAGTCGCCCCCTGCCAACTGTGACGTGGGAACCTCTGGAAACTTTTAAAAATCGTAGAAAAAGAACTATTTATCGTAGGAGCGTGCGGTTGGTCTCAAAATTCTCAGGATGGAATCTACTTTCATTTAAAAAAATAAAATGAATACAAATGGCGAATAGCCCATTGGCAGCGGCCGCTCGTTTCACTCTCTGATCTCAATAACAACACGATGAATATAAATATCGGCTCATTCCCCATTCGAAAGGCATCACTAAGTATCTGAGTATTACGAGTTCGCTCGAACTAACCTGCTCACAATATTACATGGAGCTAGTCTATCCACTCCATTATAACTAGTCCCAGATCTCGAGCCTAAAGCATATTGTCCCTATCCAGTAGATGCAACTGCAACACTCTACTACCCCTCGAACAATTATCCCGTTCCACTGGACCGAAATATGAACTTTTTTGGAAAGGCCGTTGCCAGCTCGAGAATACTGAGAAATTAGGCGGGTTTGAACGGAAGTCAATTTGGTGTTCTACTACACCTAGCAAACTATAGGGGAAGCGCAGTGGCCCATTACACGAGCTAACAGTTCGATGGTGACTCTCACAATCGAGGGTTGTTGGGGCCGTGTGGCTGATTGAGCACACTGCCAAAGGGAGTTCCACGGAAGCTGCAAAAAGAATGAGAGCGGTACCAGCGATCCACGAACCTAAACGGGTCACGATGTCGCAGATTCGCCGCCCATTCGGAGGAATTCAATCAAAGAAAACGAACCCCACTTACAAATAAATCATCGAGGAAACGCCCAGAACACTGTTGTGTAAGCGTAGGAAAACCTGCTGGAATATTCGTCCATTTTCAAGTATCCTTCTCATCAGATAACGCAAGATGGAGTTATCTCATTATTGACTGGTCACACTCTACGGATCATTTAAAGGAGTCCAGTTGAGTACGAACGAAATGTAGAGGAGCCCGACATCATATCAACTTTTCAAAATCAAATTACTGCCTAACTGTGGTGGGGAGGGGGAGTATTCTTTCGGTAGTCCATACTGAGTGTTTGAGGACGTCATATAAAATAGGCCTAACTTGTGATTGTATTTTGTTCAGTTATTCTTGATGGCAATTTATTTCATGCGACATAGGAATGAGGATTACTCATGGGTTTGAAAAATTAACTTTTAAAACTCTCACACCAACTGCACCCTCCCATGCACGATAAGTAGGCTGTTTTTGTTCTATGATTTTTAGCAGTTTCCTACACTAGTGACTTCACAATGGGCAAGGGGGTTCCGCCAAGTTGGGAGGGGTACAATGACGTCACTGGTGTACGAAACTTAGAAAAACCATAGAAACACACATGGGTACACAATGGTGTACATATCGTGCGAAAGTCCCGTTGGTGTCGAAATTCTTAGGACGGAATCTACTTTCATTTTTAAAACACTAACAACGCGTGGGTAACGCTCATTGGATTAACCCTGTTTGACTGCTTGGATGAGTCGACTGTTGCATAACAGAAAACCGTCGCCATATGGGTCTTAACCGATCATTCCCCACGTAGGAGCTGACGAGGTCTGTTGTATTGGTCCTGTAAACTGATATTTTAAAACGTCTGAGCTTTGGAGTTGGTAACAAAATAAACAAAATCCTTTCCCCAACATGAGGCGTACTTTGTGGCTTGACATTGCCAGCCGTGAATCACTCAGTGGTCGCACCACTGAGCCATATATGGCTTCTTATACTAGTTCTAGGTGAACTTTTTTATAGCGAACGATAATAATATGTCATTTTCGTAACAAGAGAGAAAGCGAATCGTCATTTAACACAATTTTACGTTAGAGTTAGAGAAAGTGATTATGACAGGAGTTTGTTAGGAATAATCATCAACAGACAATTTTCTAAATTTTTGAATTTAACTCAGATTTTGAAAGTATTTTCAGAGCTAGGAATATAAAATAATATCGTTAGGTAATAACCTGGAAAAAAGATGAAATAGGATTGATTATTTTAAAAGGCCAGTAAAATATGAATAAGTACGAGGGAACTACAGTTTATTATTATCAGACACAACGTGGAATGTAAGGTAAGTTTGAATAAATGTACTATTATTAATAATGAGTCTCTCAATAAAGCCAGCCTTATAAACATAATACATACCAAGTTCGGTAGTAAAACGAAGAGTAACCTATTCTACTCTGAATCGCAACAACGGGTTGACTGGGTAATTCGCTGTTGTGGTTACCAATAATTTCATAAAACTTCCAGTTTGATCCAACTTACTTCGTTCGCAATACGTCAAGCAGGAAGGCCCTTTAATGTGGATGCATATATTTGAATCTGAATAAATAACAGGGATTCATGCATGCGGGGTATCAACTAAAAAAGGATAGTCATGAACGGGTTTACTGACAAAGACGGAAAGCGATTAAGGATTAATGAGTTTCGTGGCATTTACTAGGTCTGCGACATTTTCTAGCTTTTGCAGGACGAGACCTGAGCAACGATTCCTTTAAAACGTCACTATCAATGAATCACCCGAGTTCCACCACGCCCACATAATAGTTGAAACTGTTGAAAGACTCAATCAAGTACCTACACCGTTTTTCCTCACGAAAACCAAAGGCTCTGGGCCGTCCTGCGATTCGATCGGCCACGCACACCCCGCCGACGTAACTCAGGGAAATGAAAACAATTTTGACAGCACAACAAAAACGACTGGAAAAACAAGGTGTGCGAAGCAATTTCCGTAGTGGTATTGTGAGGAGCAGAGGTCATTGGCCCACCAGGAATGGATTAGTTTTATGCACGCTTGACTCATTAGCACCAGAAGAAATAGGAGGGCGAGCCCCGAATATTACAGTTATTATTCCACGGATGGCTTTAGGCTAGGGGCACCGCACTCGTATAGGCTGGGCGCGAGCCTACGGATAGGAAATCACTTACCTACCTAATGGTAAGTCACGCTATTGCGATTATCGCAATGTGAAATGTGCCAAAATGGATTATTCGAAGTACGATTTCGAATGCATGTTATGATTTTTTTCTCAATAACCTTAATGACGGTTTGAGGTAGAAGTAAGTTCCGATGTCTCACAACATTAATTAAAATAATAAATCTACAGTGGGGAGTCATGGATGTTTAACCGAAGCCAACGACGATTCACCCATTCTTCTTCTTAAATTGTTCAATCCAATTCCAATACGATGTTCAACCTAATTATCTCATTTTCAACCAAAAAGACTTGGATTCGTCTGAAAGATACCTATGCCACAACCACTATCAGTACTGCATCTTATGTAAACATGTCAACAACAAGTCTGCTAGTTATCCACATTATACTCTATGTAGATAAGCAGTAACCTACAAGAAAATGCGATTTAACTCGAAAATACCCAAACCCCGTATAGAAGTCGGCTGAACATAAAACCCTACTAATCTAAGTTTGGTTTAGCATACGAAAAATTACAGCTGTACAAATCGAGGTAGATGTAAGCTCGGTTTCATGGAGGGAATGTCTAATGGAGTGATTTATTATCACCCAACCCAACAGCGCCACTCGCAAGAGGAGATAAGATAGGGTTTCATATTAACAACTGGATCCGTATATATATATTACCACCTTTCTAACCTTTTTACGCCCTTAACAATTTGATCACGTTAATATCAACAATCGATTAGATAGACCTACAAATAACGGAACTTGGAAAACATTATTATATTTTGGGCAAGGCAATCCCTGATTTTTTGACAGGTATAATGATGAAAAACGCTGCAAATTATTACACGAAGGTTTATTATTTACCTGCATAGATGCCCCTTCTGCGTAGGTCACTGTTTCCTGTTTTCAATATCCTCGAGCTCCCCCCAGGAAAGCCCTAAATCCAGTGGTAGTGGAGCCGACTTCGGAATTAAAGTTTCATACACATGCGCGGGATTAAAAATTCAACCATTAATTATTTGTAGTTATTCATGAAGCACAAGGCAAATAATAAACTGTTGTGTAATAATTTACCTGTATAGGTGCTCCTTCTACGGAGATAGAACAACGAACCATTGTGTAATAATTTGCCCATCAATAATACTTCAACGGTTGTTCAAGTTGCAGAAGTACCTATCAACAAAATCCAGCCCCTTCTACGTAGATGGGTATAATGAACCGTAGTGTAATAATTTGCCGTTGTGAAATAATTTACCATAATGTAATAATTTACCTATAAATAATACTTTCAACGTTTGTTCAATTTTCAAAATTACCTACCAAAAAAATCCAATAATCCAAACAAATAGATCCAATATCCAAATAAATAGATCCATCATTTTTCAAATGAAATAATATCACTAAACAACCAACTCGGCTTCATACAGCCATCCGTGATTATAATCAGGTGCTCCCTAGCAATGATATCTGGGCCGGATTTATACCGTTTGATTCACAATCATGTTGACGAAGCTTTTCGGTGCGAACGGCTGGTACGTTCTGAAAATTTCAACCCCTATTTTTAACCCCTTAGAGATGAATGACAGTAACGCCGAACTTTGAGAACCAACTAGGCTCCGATCGGGACCTATAAACCAAATTTCGTCAATTTTGGTTCACGGTAACTAAGAAAAGTGCTAAGTACGGCGTAAGTCGGGCAGACATACATTTTTTTTGCATTTTCGGATTCTACATACCTTGAAACGTAAACCATCAAATTTAGAGGGGGGGGGGGGGGGGGTGTCATGCTCGATTCCCAAGGTTCATTATCGAAAATAATAAACCAAATAATAATAATTAGTACCTATTGAATATGAGGAGGTGGCAATGTAATATTCGCTAGCATCTCTGTTTTGACAAAAGAATTACATTCTCCAGCTTTTGTTCATTAACATGCTTAAGAACACTGGTGCATTGACAGGAAGAGAAGCCTTTGTTCGGACTATTTCTCCTGTAAAGGTTACGAGGGCTTCATCTACAGGTACCTCCTGCGTTCCTATTCTAGAACCGTCTGCCTAATGCTAATATCGTTGTCGTTATTAATCCCACGGTTTGTTCTTTCTTTGTCCTCACGACTTGTTCCGCTAGACGGGCCTGTATTATCGTTGGTGTTATGGGATGAAGATAGCTGTACCGCCGTTCTCTCAGTAGGTACTATACTGTAGATCCTATTGAGGGCGGAATCTGTTTGTTACGGTTTCCTTGGTATGGGGTCATCCCTCTGTCTTGGATGACTCCAATGCCGCCGAGACTGTTGGATAATAAATACCTACCTATTGGGATGATGTTTAGAATGGAATAAACTCTTCCACTTTCTATCCTACTTCGTGGTGGTAACAGACAGGAAATTATCACACCGATCCCACATCCGTAAACTGATAACGACACATTTCCACAAGGGAACAAAGTTAAATCTACAAGTAAAAATTTGAATCAGGGTGAATTATACGATTTCATTAAATTCTACAACCCAAGAAGTGCAGAATTCGTTCAACGAAATTGAACTGAGATGGGTGGGCTATTACAAATCCATATCTACCTATCGATTCCCTCTTCCCCTCACCATATGATCACTCGGGTCGTGACCAGAGACCGGGTTCTCTCCTACACGCAATTTAAGCGTTTAATGTCAAGGCTGGAGCAATAATACTCGCGAGTAACGTCTATGAAATGTCAGTAGGATTTCAAAACGCCAATACAATACAATGGTTAGATCACCACCAGAATTATAGGATAGGTCTGTTGCAGTAGCATTTCTGAATATTTCAATTTGCATCTCGATTTGAGCAAAGGAGACGATGTTCATTATGTAGGCGTCCTCCGATGAGAGGATGTCTGGTAGTGATGAAAAACGTAACTTCGACGGTTGCCACACAACAGGTAGGTAGATACCTGAAGAGTTTGGGTGCTCATTTCTAGACGACTGCTTTGGCACTAACTGGCGTCTGAATGTGAAATGTTTCGCCAAAATGCTTGTGCTGAGAAGGTGAGTTGACCTGAACTGAATGAACTTGATGCGTTTTTTAGTTCCGTAAGGTGAGGGCCCAGATAAGCAAGTAATCAGTTAGGAAATTACCTGTATTATAATCACTGTATTTACATGATAGGTAAAGTAAATCTAATGGTAGGCGGAAGTTTTCAGAGGGTGAATCTACCTTACAAACGCTGCAAATTATTACACAACGGTTTATTATATACCTGTATAGATGCCCCTTCAGCGTAGATCACTGTTTTCTGTGGTCAATACCCTCCAGCTCACCCCAGGAAAGCCCTAAATGGAGTAATAGAGCCGGCCCGGGAATTAAAGTTTCATACAAATGCGCGGGATTCAATAATTAAATTTTTTCAAAATTCAATAATTTTTTCAATAATTAAATAATTAAAGTTTTCAAATGAAATAATATCACAGAACAACCAACTCGACTTCATACAGCCATCCGTTATTATAATCAGGTGCTCCTGTTGATGATATCTGGCCTGGATTTATACCGTTCGATTCGCGATCATGTTGACGAAGCGTTCTAGTGCAAAAGAACGGCTGGTCGTTGTTGAACCCCTATTTTTCACCTCTTAGAGCTGAGTGACAGTAACGCTGAGCTTCGAAGACCAACTAGACCCCAAACGGGACCTACAAACCAAATTTCATAAATTTTGGTTCATGGTGACTAAGAAAAGTGCTAAGTACGGAGTACGGACAGAATTTTTTTTAATTGCATTTTCGGATTCTATACACCATGAAACGTAAAACATCAAATTTTGAGGGGGGAGATAATTTTTTTTCCATGCTCGATTCAAAAGGTTCATTACTGAAAATATTTAACCAAAATTGCAAACACTTATGAAGTTTAATGGAATCAGAATTCTACCTTCCAGCAGATAACCTTCGACCATAAACCTGCCAAATGAACTTCAATACTGAACACCGCAATGTTAAAGGAAATACTGAATTCCATTCATGAAATACGATTTCAAACGAAGTTCAAGAAAACGCTCAACACATGCATCACCCAATTCAAATAAACATCTGCAGGTCTGGCACACGGGAGACTGGTTCTCCATCGCATAACTGCGATGAAGTGTAAACGAGACGGACCAACGCACATGCTCGATTCCACATGGCCCTTCCGAGTTCATATGAGTCCAAAAATAAACAGCAGTTCAAGGCTGCGAAATAAGGAACCACGCTCGAGTTTCACGGACTTCATGGAATTCTCGGCAGACAGACCGCAAAAATACGTTTAGCTGAAGTAGTTCACGAGTGTTACTGAAAGGAAGAGTATAATATTAAAAACCGCAGTCATGCAGCATGGCTATAAGAGCGAATTTTCGAAGTTTTCGGCATCTTCCTCCTCCGCCTAAAATTTTCTGAAAATTAATTTTCGGCCAATGTTTTCCCAACTTGATACCAAACAAAATTAAAACAGGAGTAGTTTTACGCAAAGTAAAATTTGGGGTGGAAGGAGGGGGAGGGGGAAATCAAAAATGTTTTGAATACCAGAAGAGTAGGTATTGGGTACGCAACAAATTTTTTGTTCCATTTTTTGCCGAGTAACACCTCGGTTTGTAGATTTTCCAACGCTGAACACGATGGTGAAGTCAGAATTGCGATATCCCATTCCGTTATCAGATTAGAGCAGACGAACCAGGAAGAACGTCTCAAGAAATAACCACGTTCCTTCATCTTCAATGTGCTCCAGTTTGAGAATGGAGTGAGATATCGCAATTCTGATTTCACCATCGTGTTCAGCGTACAAAAACCTTTAAAATGAGGTGTCACTTGTCAGACTTTTTCATTTTGGGAATTTATGGGTAATTCCCCCCCCCCCCTAAAACTCCCCAAAACTCCCCCTTAGGGTGACCCGATTCTGCCCATCTTCGAACTTAGCCTGTCGATTGCCAAGACAGATTTTTCGTGCAAATTTGAACTTTTTATCTCAATTCTTTCGAGAGTTATCGTCTGGAATGACACATACATATATAAATATATATATAAATATATAAATATATAAATATATATATAAATATATATATGTATATATAATTTTTGGTGTCTTTCGGCAGGGAATTCAGGATGGTCTGAAACGAATTTTGATATAAAAATCTTTCGGAAATTCGAGTTTTAAAAATTTTGGACCGAGAACAATAGCTTCCTTTTCTTCGAAAATTCGCTAAAAGAAATTTTTCTACGATCAAGACACAAAAATGAGACTCAAGGAGTAACATTTACCACATACTCCAAGCAATTTAAACTTTAAAAAAGTTCCAGTCATGCAACGCGGATATGAGAGCTAATTTTCAAAGAGATATTTGTGCTGTTGTGTAAAAAGATGATACAGCGCGAAACCATACCACTTTTCGTGAAATCATATAATGTTTTGGTGATTTGGTGATTTTAGCATTTTTTACCGGCTTCTGACCATTATAAAGTAAAACTTGACACACCTTTGAGAAAATATTTTAATCATCAAAATAGTTCCTCTTTCTATCACCATCCCACACAACGACAGGTGAATTAATATTGATTTTAGCCCTTAATACCAATTTTATTACCTACCCCCAAAAATCCAAATTTTACCCCTACTCCGTATGAAAAACAACTGAAATGGATTTTTTCTGTCTTTACTCAAACCCCTTCCATAAGTCCCTTCCATGCCGTTAGTACCACTTTCAGTGATCTTGTATGATACTGTTCGCGATTTTAGCCGTTGTTACGAATTTTTGACCCCTAAAAACTCAAATTTGACCCCCTTAAAATTTGTTGGAAAGCAGCTCATTTTCGAACTCATCCTTTTGTAATTTTGGCGAAATTTTGAATTTTTATCATGTACCCCAAGGTCAGTTATCTTCTGAAGTGATACATTAATAAATACATGAATGAAAATAAAAAGCTATACGTAGGTTTGTTAAAATCTAGGGATGAATTGAGGATGTTCTAAAACGGATATATATATATACATATAATATCTAGGTAATATACATATTATATATATATATGCATAATACATGTTTGCTAAAATCCAGGGTTGAAGTCAGGATATTCTAAAACTATGAAAACATTTCAAAAATGCATGTTCTGAAAATTTTGGACCCACTGCAATAGCATCATTTTCTTCAAAAATTCGCTAAAATCAACTTAATGTATGAATTCGTGGTGATGAGACCGCGCTCAGTATCATAGAGTTCAATTTAACCGTCAATATTATGTTATATCAATTTAAAACTGACTTGTGCCCACGCAAAGGCTTTAATGTGTGGATTGCAGCGGGAAAGGTGTGTCGACTAAACCACTGTGATATTAAACGGAAAGGGAGATGGCTAAAAGCTTGGAGAGCTCCCTCAAAGCAAATGTATCAGGAAACCCAACCTCATCTTCCTCACCAGGCTTCTTGGACCCAACCTGAAACTTTCTCCCCTAACACCTCGCAGTGAATTCTTTGGATTCGCTGCAATCAAGTTTGAAATCTCCGACCTCGACCTAGACCAGTGAAAAAAAGTAACACGCCTGGCTGTACACTGAGGCAGGGCGGCAACCAAATGAAGAAGGGTTATTATAGCGACGGAAGACCCTAAAGATCATAATCAACATGTAATAGGTAGCAGGAAATAAGAATTCTCGCGCGCGCGACCGCAAGATCACCACATCACCACCTCCCGATCCGACTCATCATCGGGAAGCGTCATCTCCCTTTCTACCGCTCCGAAAACGTCCTCGTAGTAATCACAATTTCGGAAGTTTCCGGGTCCTCACCTCCAGCAGTTGCGAGCTACCGGATGGGGAATGGGGGTACCTACCAGATATAGGCTCGGGTCTCCCTCTACTGGAAAGTGTTCCAATTCCCAGATCCGCTCGCACCCAACGTCCGTCCCGAAAGAGTTATAATAAACGGAACCGCTTACCATCAACAAGATGAGTAACAACTCGCCACGATAAATTACAAAGCATCTACAAAAATTTTCGATCGACGACTCCTAAAACAGAGCCTTGCACATGAATCTGCCATGTGACAATCAAATAATAATATAGTCAATAAAATTCATGACAAAATTGGGAATAATTCTAAACTATTAGCAACTTAAAGCTGAGGATCTATTATAATGGTATGGTACTGAGAAGCCGGATTTTAACAACGGATTTCAACACCATAGAATCTCTAGAAAATAGTTTTTCGGCAACCAATTTCAGTTACTGGATACGAAATATAAGCAGTTCTATCGTGCGAATACATTAAAATTTACAGAGTAGGTACCATCAGGGTACCAACCTGCGCGATCCCTTGAAACTCTTCAACAAACTAGGTCGAATAAGACGGGAGTGAATTGAGGACATAATATACAACTTCAGTTCCTGCAAGTTTCCCTACCGGTAGTGGGATCTTTCATCAGGAAAATATCAAGCCCACGCCAATCGACATACAATGGATAATGAAAATCACTGTACTGAATCCGACAGGAAATACACTGCCAAGGTGATGGCACAGGAGCTTCCTCGTCACAATCAGAGTGACCCATTATAAAATAAAACAGACTCGGAAGCAAAATAACATAACATTACATTACATTACATAACATAACATAACATTACATTACATAACATTACATAACATTACATAACGTGAAATATACACATTACATAACATAACATTACATAACATAACATTACATAACATAACATTACATAACATAACATTACATAACATTACATGAAATATACATATTACATAACATTACGTCCATAATACATTACGTCCATTATACATAATTGCGAAAGTTATGCGTGTTTGAAAAATTTCACGTTAGCGCATGCGCAGGGCGAACCGCTGGCTCTATCATGTTGAAATTTATATGGGACCTCAATGGGCCCTACCCGCTTAATCCCTGAGAATTACATTGAAATTGGGTGAAATCTTTGGTTACTACGGCTGTAACAAGGAAATTGAATCTATTTCACGCCAGCGCATGCGCAGAGCGCACCGAGGGTCCGATCATGCTGAAATTCATACTGGAACTCACTAGGCCTTGTCCAAACAACCCTTGAAAATTTGAGCGAAATTGAATCAAAATTGTGAGTTATGCGTGTTTGTTGAATTTAACGTTAGCGCATGCGCAGGGCGTACCTACCGCTGGATCAATCATGTTGAAATTTGTATGGGACCTCAAGGGGCCTTATCCGCACCATCCCTCAAAATTTGAGCTGAATCAATTCAAAATCGTGGAAGTTATGGCTGTAACAAGGAAATGCGGACAGACAGACTCACAGACCCACAGACCGACAGACACGGAACCAAATTTGTTCAGTAGGCTTTGAAACGCAAAATGCAAGTGGAAATTTTGATTTCTGAAGACAAAAATTTTTTGGCTCACGAAAGTGAACACAAGGCTTCCGCTGCTTCGCAGACTCGGAAGCAAAATGATATACCTACAAACAAGAAACCTGGACGCACCGAGAGTTTAGAGTTGTGGATTGGAATGAAAGTGTGTCTCAGCTTATATCGCTATTTAGCTGATATTATAATGCAGAGAAAACAACATAAAATAAGTAAATGGGTTCAACGGAGTAAGTGTAAGGAACGTCCGGGATACCAGGCATTCTCCACCAGGTCGAGGGCGAAGGAGTGCTGCTGCAGATGGGAGCAGATTGCCCGCCTCCCGCCGTTGACAAACTCGAGCATCCGGCATCGCATTCACTGAGATCCAGAACTCAGCCTGACCGTGATCCTATTACTCCCGTAGCAGTCCATCGGGTCATTACTTAGACCCGACCGCACTTCCTTGCATGTAACGTGTGGCGACATCGTGTGAGACGCGATCTGAATCCGTCGTCTCTTACACACCACCTTACATTTTACTTAAAATCTATAGACACCAGGTTACACACATATCGATCCCACCTACAAGTTCGATCCATATTTGCAATAAGTTTCATTGCAGTTCTACACCACAAACTTGGGAGCCCCTAGAAGAGCCTAGGTCTGGATTTCAAAATCAGTTTAGGAGCTTCATTTATACCAGTATTACATGCCGCTGTTTCTGAACTGTTAAATTCCAAGTAATTTCAAGTTTCCCAATAAACTGCTGCTCAACGCAGGTGATTCCTAAGCCCCCGTTTATACTGCGGCGTTTTGTCGCGGCGTTTTTTTACCGTCGCGACACTTGGTCGCGGCGACACAAAGAAACCAATAGAGCCGTTTATAGTGCGACAGTAGCGTTCGGCGACAGACGTCAGACGAAAAAAGTGTCGCCGCATGCTGGCGGACGGGCGACTGTCGCTTCACCCCGACGGCAGCCCTCAACCCCTCCAAACACATTGAACCTTACGGCAGTGTTGTTATTGCGGCGGTAGCGATAGGTTGTCGCGTGTTTTTTTCTATGGCGGACCACGATTAGCTGATCCAGCTCGTTGAGCTGCATCCTGTTCTCTGGGATCAGTCGCTGGATGGATTCAAGGACCGGGATGAAAAGGAGAAAGCATGGAAGGAGGTCGCCATGGTGAAATTCTGAAATAGTTGAAAAACTTGTCTTGGTGCTCCCTGATTTTATTATAAAATTTGATAAACTTTTCGTGGTGAGCGCTGACGTTGAAGGGGTGAACGGACCACCTTCGCCGCCCTCCACCCTCACTTAACAGTCCCTCTGCTTCCAGTACACCAACTAGCAAACTTCTGTTCATGATGGGAGTAGACCAACGACTGAGCTCAGACAGAACAGATGGGGATGGGGGTCGAAAACGTCGCGACAAACGCCGCTGTATAAACGCGAGACACCGACTTTTTTTACCGTCGGGCGACAGCGTTTTTTTACAGTCGCGACAAAACGTCGCAGTATAGACGGAGGCTACTACTCCACAACTTATTGTTCACGAACTTGAGATTACTGGCATTAACAAAAATGACCTCGGAGGCTTCGCGACGTGCGGCGCAGCGTACGACCCTTCGAATCCCCTAACTACAAACGGGAACATCGAATAATATTATGCAGCCATACCTGCTCATACATACACAAAGTCTGAAAACAATGAACCCACCAATTTCAATAATTCAAAGAAGGACTGCATAATAAATACCTACTGACTGTACCGTACAAGTCCGGCATAATCTCACCGAGTTGTTCAAAATGAGTTACAATAAAATTACTGCAATTTTAGAACACCACTCCATAAGAGGATCTTTTTACAACAAATATGCACACATACAAGGCATATAAGGCATTCATATATGATGGGGAAACTGTCTAAAATAATGAATCCATAAATAATGAATCGATCATCTTAGTTCGAAACAACACAGGTTGAGGTTCTTTCCTTTTTATAAACAGGTTTCCTGTTTTATAAATCGAAAGTGGTCGGGAAAAAAAACTCGAATCTGGTTCACAATAACACGAAATGTGACGTCAAATATATCAAGCTCCTAGTCAAAACCAGCACATAAGCGAATAAGAATTGAAACTGACATACAATACTTCAATTTTTCCTGTACTTAGCAGAAAGGAGCATGTTAGTGGTAGTTGTAGTGGATTGGAGGGTGAAGGCATCGTTCCCAATTAAGGGAACGTCGTACTGACTAATAACGTTAAAATAATTCAACGAAAGGCCTTATTCATTCTAGAGTAAACTATATCCTACTGGGGATCATTAATAAACGCCCACTGGGTAATTCACGCCTTGAAAGTCAACGGCCTAAATAGATGGGGACAGGACCCTTTCAGTACCCGAAACTACAAACATTCAATAGTAGTAAATGTAGGCGGCCGCGTTGAAACTGTAGAAAGCAGCTTCAAGAAACAATCAGTAACAAACTTTCTATACAATGTTAACTGTGAAGTGATTTAGAATTACAATTTTTCATATACCTTCTACCGACCTATTTCTAATTTTCTTAATTATACCCCCCCCCCCCCCACAAGCAGACAAAACCCTCCCTTTCTTCTTTTTAAATTCCAAATTCCAAATGAAGAATCATCCTAATTATCAGGACAAAAAACACGTCTTATCACACTAAACTGACAAGTTCAAAGAGACATAGGAGTATTAATTTGATCAAACAGAATCATCGTCACAAACCCCCCAATCACTCACTCCACCATCCATACTTCACCGGTCTCTCCATTACCAATCCTCAATCAAAGAAAGACGAGTTATCATATTGATGCACCTATGTATTTTTTCAAGATTTTCATGAAATTTTTTTTCCTACGTGAATGACACCAACCTAATGATAGACAGGGAGAACCATCAATTCATAAATTAATGTAGAACAGGATCTTCAAACTCCCTCATTCTACGAATAAGAAAAAACGGAAATGTGGTGGAAATTTGGTGGACAACGAACAAGACAAGGACAAAGACAAGGTGAAGCCGAAAAGGTCCAAAATCGCGGCGGCGGACCAAAGAACCACAACGAAGAAGTTTCATATAAGTGCAAATCCAAAATTCACGGCACAACATTCGTGCCAAAATTCCGTCTTGCGCACAATATATTAAATTAACTCGCTTCGTCAAAACAACATGCCTCCTTCATCACATGAGGCATGCAACTTTTCTTTTCTCCCACATAGGTAGGTACACCGCGTTACAAAGGCTTTCACCTCTTCTGAAGAGATTCGCTTTTATCCCCTTTTTGGATCCGGGGCGTAATTGTGCTTGGGGAATGACATCATTCTGCTCGGAGAAAGTGAGCTATCGGGCGTATATACGGGAATATTCGAAAAAGAATTGTCCTCCGAGTGCTATGTGTCGAAGTCCCTGGAGGCGCGTATATGAGTCCGTGTACAGCGTGTTACTCGCGCGCATGAACTTTCTAATGGGATTCAACATTCAAACGAACCCCATTCATTAATTAGGCGATGAAAATGTCAGGTAACTGCCTTCAAGACGGAGAGCAGTAGATCATCACCGCCGCTAAAGGTCGCAGACATTTCTGAATAGAGGGGCCCAATCCATATTTTACCTGCGACCACCACGTGATTAGGGATGCGGCGTTGAAAATAAGCGTTGTTTCTGCCTTTGGCTACGGTCTATTAGCATTTAAATTGGCCATGTTTAGATAACAACGGCTTTCACGCGTGCGAAACTCTAAAACTGAACGATTCACACATCGATTTTGACTACATACTTTTGTCTGATTTATTCCCCATTCACAGTTACAGTAGATTTGAAAGGAGAGGTGACTCCGCATGACGAGTTCATGATTTTATTCCTTCTCAACAGTGAAAATTATTTTCTATACAATTAGGCCTCCTCATGAACCTGCTTGATGACGTTCAATTCGACGCTAAGGAAAGATCAAATCGCAGCCAAAAATGAGAATGTCGGGCTTCACTTTACTTTCCTACTATTGGTTTATTATTTTCAACAATGAGCATGAAAAAAAAAAATGTCAACTCCCAATCAAAATTTGATGGTTTCCGTTTAAAGGTATGTAGAATCCAAAAATGCAATAAAAAAATTGTCCGTCCGCCGCATTTTTCATAGTTACCAACCAAAATTAACGAAATACGGTTTGTAGGTCCCGTTTGGGGTCTAGCGGCGACAAATAAAAAGGGGTGAAAAATAGCGGCTGAAATTTTCAGAACGCCGTAGCTCGAAAACTTTCAATAGAAGGGTATGGGTTTTCTACGATTTAAAGTGACCTCGAACTAAAGAATTTTTTGCGACCACCCGAAGCACTGTACGTCCTGCCGTTCGTTCGCACCTAAAAGCTTCGTCAACATGATCTTGAGTGAAGCGGTATAATTCCGGCCAAGGTATCATAATCACGGATGGCTTTATGAAGTCAAGTTGGTTGTTCTGTGATATTATTTCATTTTAAAATGATATGGCTCTTTTGGATGTTGTTGATATAGGTACATTTGTAACTTGAACAAACGTTACGCTTCAAGAATAACAACATATACAATAATTTATTAATGAGTCAATTATAATAATTTATTGAGGACTGAATTATCGAATTACGCATTTTTATTAAAGCAATTCCCGGGCCGGCTCCAGAACTCGATTTAAGGCTTTCCTGGGGGAGCTCGAGGGTAGGTATCGACCACAGAAAACAGTAATCTACGCAGAAGGGGCATCTATAAAGGTAAATAATAACCGTTGAATTTGCAGCTTTTTTATTTATTTTTTATTAAGGCTCAAATACGAGTGCATTAGTAATATTTACATACTTAGGTTCCAAAAACATCTATACATAATACCGATGTGATAAAACGTGATAATTTTGTCTTTAAATGGAGTAGCTATATCGATAATGAGGGCATGTGAAAGCATAAAAGTCTGCGATATGTACATGCATACTACCACAGAAAATATACTGGACCCCCAACGATTTATTATAAGTTAATTCCATTGTGGCAACGAATGAGCCTACATTCTCGAAGCTCCAATGTTAAAGAGAAAATCTTGTTAACCCATATCCGATTCAGTGACTTTTAAACGGTGTTTTGAAGTTCAGACAATGAAAAGTGGCTGATGATGATCCAGCCCGCATGACGCCAAAAATTCTATTAGAGCGTCAATGACTGGTGGCAGTGTCCACAAATATTATGTGGGCGAACGTGCGACGGATTGATCCAAGATTAAAAGGATTAGATTGGATAACGAGTAAATTGAAAAAAATATATATAGATTTCCGATTACATTCAAAGCACAGCTTGATTATCTTAAAATATGAAAAACAAGGAACGTTGCGAGGAGGAACAGAAATTCAGAATGATTGCAAAATGAGTAATAATTGCCATATTCCTGGAAGAAGGCGCAGATATTGACCTAATCATTTCAGTATTCGACTGAAGTCTATAACTCTTGGAAAACATGAAAGCCAAGGTTTGGTGATAACAGTAACAAAGGAATTTCCTCATTAAAAATCGCCCCAAGGATAAGAGTAAATTAATGTCCACTGATTTTGAATCGCAATGTGCGACAGTTCTAAGAACCAAACTAACGACAGTTACCTGATGAACGACTGTTACGATAACTGTAAAATGTATTCATCCATAACATCACCAAAATATGGCACAAAAACTGATAGTAGCAGATATATGACTTTATGAACTGAGGGCTTTGCGAGTACTGTGCAGTAAGATGTGTCATTCAATACAGAATTAAGGTAAAATTCCTTATATACAGCTAGTGACTGGAACTGGAGGTACCTCCTCGGTTGATATAATGAGAACAAACGGGTACCTAATCACATTAAATTATCCTAATTGACAGAACCCCAGCATCAGCGGCAACTTGGCTGCATCTGTTTTCTGTTTCCTTAACGCATTGGTTTACTAACCTGTTTTAAAGTAGAGGTTTTATGTTGAATGGCACACTCAAGTTCGAGGCAGTCCAAGTAGAGGAGCTGCCACCTCTTCTCCAGCCCTTGCGCGTACTTGGCGACGTCTTCGCGCTCGACGCGCCGGCCGCGAGGGACCCACGAGCTTCCTTGTTCTTCCTCGCCGCAACTCAACCGCTCGCAGAGTCGGAGGAGCGAGCGGACTATCTTTCCGTGCGACCACACTTCGCGCCGCACAATCTGAAACAGGAATCACAAAGGCCCGTGAATATAACCAATTACCGAAATAAGAAGAGGAAAATG
The DNA here is from genome assembly GCA_954871275.1 of Leptopterna dolabrata. Lineage (NCBI taxonomy): Eukaryota > Metazoa > Arthropoda > Insecta > Hemiptera > Miridae > Leptopterna > Leptopterna dolabrata. The sequence goes on along the minus strand of OX940980.1, from coordinate 20,154,563 downwards.
GTAGGTAGTATTAGTAATACAATTTAAATCCTCATTTACGTCCTCGTTATGTCGTCGGAAGGGGCATTTCGGCATGTTCGGACCGATACGACTTCCTTTAGAGGTGTGGGTGCCCCGATAGGTGCCAAACCAAAACCCGTATGAATAAACTCAAAGTGTGGATTTAAAATGAGGATGACCTCGTTGGAAGCGTTTGCCTTATGTCAACTGCTGGTTTTATGTTAGCACGTTATTACTAGATATTGACTAGGGATTACTACGAATTCTGATGACGTACTAATGAACCACATGATACATAATATAGTAATCAACCACAAACTCTATCCCCCGCATTACCCACGCCAAAAGAGGTGATTTCGCACGTCCACGGTGCCGCTGTCTTCGAATATGATATTTTTCAGGTTACTATCAGCTTGATTAAGGGCCAGGGTTTGCTGATCGCCCAGTCTTTTTCGACAGTGTGATAAAGCTCTTATAGTTACGAGTAGTGTAACCTATAAAACCAACCCTTGTAGAGGTTTTACATGTTTAACCAATACAGGATTCTGCTCAATGCGTTTCAGTTCAGCTCCAAAGCTAGAGTGGAATACACGTGACGTCATTGGGTATCAATTTCAAATCTCATTTGTCACCTCCATCCTATTGTATCCCAAATCCATTTACGGAAAAGTCTCTGATCACGCCAGCGTTCAAAGAGCTAAATTCTGAATTCGAGTACGGTATTACTCATTATTTCACAGGATACGTTTATCAAAATGAACACTGGACGAATAAATAAACAGATAGAATATGGTGCACAGCGATGGCCTGAATATAATCAGCGCTCATGCGTATCCAGAGCTCAGCAATGTATGCATTATAGGAAACATTGAAATTAAATGCCTCGACTGTAGAGCTCGTACTGGAAGATTGTTATTCCCATGTCGACATAATACACGAAAAAGATATGGCAAACCAACAGGTGGGTGATTCGGTTGAATCAGAAACAACAATTATTGTAACTAGTGGGAAGCATGTGTGGATAAAAGAGAAAAATCTCTTGGCTCACCAGATGGGAAGAATGTTACCATCTGAACTGATGAGGTTGATTGGGGCCTTACCTGAAGACATGAGCTGCGAACAGCCTGAACTGTAACTGCAGAGAAAAATAAACCACTCCAGATCCAGAATACGGCTGGCTTGTGATGTGATAACTCTTGAAAACCCTTGTTAATCGGGGGGAACAACAAACAATTTATTGAATCTTTAGAAAAAGGTCCTTGATAAGACGAAAATTTTCACATTTTGTTGTTAAATCTTCGGAATTAGAAGCCGGTGGGCTACTTGCGTAATGATGAATTACTTTTTCAAACCATCAAGGTACAAATTTGTACGAAAAACTCATACAAAAACCCCGCAAAAGCCTTGTCACATGGGTTTATTATTCTATTGGACATACGTACAGAAATGTTACGCCTGTTACTTATTGTTTCTTTCATATAAAATAATTGAAATAGCTATTTCTGGTGGTTTCCACCAATTTTGGCCCTCAAAACACAAATTAAGGTACCTAGGCACCTCCCCCACCCAAATTATCTTCGATCATTGGCAGTGCCATTAAATCGTCTTGATCCACGTGATGAAACTTTTTTTAGTGTTATCATACAAACTGATTGTGATTTCAGACGATTTCCCAGGTTTTTGACTCACGAAAAATCAATTTTGGGAGCTGAACATTTGGTAGAACCTCAATTTTCCACTCTTTGGTCAAAATCCACTTCATGTTCGGTCTTCTCGTCCCAAAAACATGGAAAACGATACCTCAAAATCTCATGTTACTAACATGTTACTAAAACACAAAAAGCACCTATTTTTACACAAATTTTCACTCATAAACCCCTGGGTATATTCCGATCGGGCTGCAAAGTTTCGGGACACAACCAGGGCCCAAATGGAGCATGTGTGCGAAAGAACGAATTTTTTAGACCGAAAATGAAGCCGGTACACGTCATACGGCGTACGGACACTGCATTTTTGGAATCTACGCACCTTGAAACGGAAAAGAAAAAAATTTGAGGGGGTGTTATAAAATTTTTTTGCTGAGCGAATACACATGGTGTATTATTCACCGAATAATAAACAAAAAACCAATGAAACCTAAATCGGAAAACCATAAAATTCTGTAGAAATCCAAACCTATTGGTCAGGTATCCAAACCTGATCAATAAATCTATTAGAAAAAATATGCTCAGTGAAAGGTCTCTGCTGTTTTTTGAAAGTTGAAAAAAAAATTCCTGAATTTATTGAAAAATTGAATTAATTCATTGAAAATTTATTGAAAAAATTCAATCAAGAGTAAAATACGTGAACAGAACAATCCTCGCCGGGCCTGACTTGAATAACTAATGCTATTCGGATGGTATTCCATCAGTTGAGGATGACTCTGATTAAAATCCAATCAAAAATTTTGGAAATGAAGAGCTCATCGCCATTATACATGTCAGGGAACAGGACGACCCGAAATCCGGTTGGGTCTTTCAACTTTCGGGAAAGTGGTTCCTGTTGTCTTCCATGGCGAGAAAAATGGGAGGAGTGTAAAAAGAAAGAGTGCTTGCGGTTTTGTAAGAAACACGAGGGCTATACGTGATCCAGGATAGGACGCATTGTTGAGCTACAATTTTTTTTCTACAGTTCTTTCGCTGGTCTACGATGGAGGGCCGCGTATAAAAAGGTCCGTTCAACGCCAAGGATGTTGAAAGTGGTTGACCAACCAGCGTGACAACATCTTTGCTATACGAACAAACTTCCCCCCACTCATATCATAACCCCAGGTTTGAGCATTGAAATGGGCAAAACACAGTGGAGCATAATGCGTCGGAAAAGATTGGTCTAACGTCCTTCCATCTGACGCAACCTTTTACAGCTCCATCGGCGAGACAAATGCCGCACATCATCACGACCCTCTGGGCTACTTGGAGGATCAAGGTCGACGAACAGAAACCACAATCGGAAGAAAACCTGTTGCACGTCGAAGGAATTATCGATGTCTCCGGGGCGAATTCAATTTTCTTCAGATTTTAAAGCTTAATAAAGTGACGCTCAAAAGAAAACTTGAATTAACAACATTACAGTCGGATCGATCATGCAGCACTGGTGAACGATCACAACTTCCATAGTTACAGTTTCATTCACTGAGAAGGCCAGGTCAGGGTTGATAATAGAAATAGAGAGGACAGCGACTTTCAATAAACCATCAATAATTGGGTCTGTGTTATGTTGTGCAACCTAACTTCGATCCAGATCAAATCTCGCAGGAGGATACATTACTCAAAGTGAGGCCTTCCATTTACGACCCTCACAACCGTATTTGGTAAACCAGCCTTGTGTGGACCGAGGTGTGAACGAGGTTTTTCGCCGAGCAGTAAAGACAAGTTTATAATTAAAGTATAATTATGATTGGAAGGTATTTTAATAATGATTAACAGAGTCATACTATTTTGTTCTTCAAAAACTGGTTCGCGTAACGGTCCTCACATCTTGTCATAAGATAAGCGCGAACCAGTTTTTGAAGAACAAAATAGTTACTCTGTTAATCATATTAAAATACCATCCAATCATAATTATACTATCATAATCATAAACATAATTATGGATTTGGCGGATGAGGCCAAAGCCATCTTCCCAAATAGTTTGGGGGTCTGGCCCGTCCATGTGTTCAACGCGACAGGTAGGAAAAATTTCTCGGCAGCGAATATAATATATATATTTTTTTTAAATTTATCAAGCATATTAAGGTGTTGTAGGGTAACCTAAACCTGACCCCAGTTTACAAACTTAGTATCTATGTATAATTTTGCATGTACTCACTGTTATAACATGAATAAAGAGAGAAGTCACTAGGAAATTACCAACTACCTTGTGACAATAAAGGTCTTACCAGTCATTAATTTAAGAAAGGAAATTCACAGCTACTTGTCTCGCTAACTAGATACGGTAGTTTTTTTCCCTCGCTTCTTCCTTTGGCATGAAAAAACGTTCTTCTAAGCAGTCAAATGCCTGGATGAGCACGGTTGGGCCCGATTTGTTCGATTCGGTGGGATCACTGCCCTTCTCCAATCATGCTGCTCGTTTCAGGACACACAAATTTACTTTTTGTTACAAGCCACAAAAACGTGCTGGTTTGAAGAACAAGCTTGTTGTTAGGATTTACGAGAACTCTTTAGATGGTGTCATTTCGTAGCGACTCGAGTAAGGTTGTGCTTCTATTCAGCCTAGTATATTGAAAATTCCACAACCTGGCGTTTGTGGGAAAAGCAAGATCCTAACGAACACCCTTAAGTTTGAAACTCATCCGCAGGAGTAGCTCGAGGCCTAAATGGGATTGTAATGATCGGGTGAAATAGTTTAAGGTTTCGTGTCAAGGCCGGACCACTCCATAAAAATGAAAGTCGATTATGCGCCCATTGTGTGCCATCCGTAATGGAACGCTTTTGTTGAATAGGTATGATTCCATCATTAGGACTGCATTTGCTCAAAACGTTATGAAAAATGACGACGGTCGTTAGAGAAGAGGCGTTCGTTTGGTCGGATCCCGAGTCATCATCTCGGACCATTCAAATACTACCACTAAATTACCCGAGATTTCACTTTCTACTCTCAACACCTTACACTTCGGCTTGATTCAAATTACCGGCTTCATAAGGCACGGAACTCATGATTGGCCCGCGGATGATAGACACATTTGGATGGTGGTTTCAGAATTCCTGCTATAACTTATGAGACAAGAATTTTCTGTTTGTGTTATTTTGTCAGCAATGATCAATTATGGATATAGGAGTTGGGTACCACAGACATCCAACAATTATCCTCAGGCAGAGCAAAAGACCATAATCATAGAAACGGTCGACAGCGGTTCCATAGTCACTCAAAACTGGTACGAACAATATGTCTTCTTGATATTTAAACTGCGATACCTGACCATCCTTTGCAACAACAATTTACAAGCTGCAAAATATTGATCTAATGAATGAACTTTCATTCAGCTTGAGGTGAACAAACCTTTACGTTAACGTGGATCATTCCCTCCACCCTGCTGATAACTCGCTGATCATTCCATTGTTCGATGATTGTATCCTGTTTGAACTATATCCAACATCTCCCGCACAGCTGCCTTCGGCGCGCGAAGGACAGGTCTACAAATGATTTTCTAGATTTTAATCTAAGGCAGCTCACCCATTCTTTGATACTCGAATAACTGATCGATTCTCTTGTCGGCACGGTTGATCGAATTTGCTTTCATTTTCTATAATGGTTTCGTAATTTCTTCCATCTGAGGTTCAGGGAAAACCACTTTCTCTCGTCGCTGCGGCTTCCCGAACAGTAGACGTTTCCGAGCCTGAATCTGAATGAGCAACATTGATGCAGCATGATGGCATCACATTTTTCCCCGCACATAATGCAATCATGATGTGTATTGTAATGTTTACAATAATATCTTTCTAAGACATCTATTCATCTTAAATAATCAAGGCACATACTGCATTATTCAGAGGGCGAACGAGAAGGAAAGGTTTTGATTCGATCCACGTGCAGCCCGTGAAAAGGGAACAGAGTTGAATTGTGTTCTCACGCCGCCTACAGACTTGAACAAACTGCGGTCCCCGACCAGCTCTTGAAGCTGTGTACGCTTGCCTCACAGTGATTCCGAGACTGTTGAACCAATCCATTTCTGCTGAGGAAACAAAAGAGCCAACGAAAGCTTTTCATTAAAGGAAAACCAGAAAGCGACTTGTGTATCCTTGACAGAACAAAAGGTGGGGGTCCGGCCAGACTGTGACAACAATAGTTCCAGCAGGGTAGCAGATGATGTTTGAGGGAGTACGGGAGTCTGCGCGCCCTCTAACCCTTTCTAATGAATGATCGGTTAATGACAAGCCATTATATGGGCTAACTAAGGTGAAGAGTGGTCCGGGAGAGGATCATTAGATGACAAACCGAACGGCCCGTTCCTCGGGTGCTTATGAATAATGTAAAGCTGTAAAGTAGGAACTCCACTTCGGACAGCAGTCCTCCTGCATTTAGCGAGCACCTACAGCTTCAACCACCGCCCTCGAGACTTTTTGTTATGGAACAGGACAATCAAAGTAAGGTTTAGTACTGGAAACAATAAAAACAGCACTTGGAAACTCGAAAGGGTATAAGAAACCAATATTGAGTCATAGCCCAGTTAGACAACAAGGTCATTTTAGGTCTGCAGGTGAAAAAATTGCAGGAAAGCTGGAAATCGATTTACCGCTTTAATATATATCTAATTGAAGTACTTATCTGAGGTCTGCACCGTCCTGAGCTGTGAGCTTCGAAGGCAGGGGCCAAAAAACCACGAAATATCAGAATTTATCAGATACTCCTAAAATATGCATCTTACAGGAAAATTTACTCGTACGTAAATTAAAGAGCATTAAATTCTGCGTCACTGACTACCCACAACTTGTAATTCGACCAGACAGTATGGCCGAAATCAGTGGTAAAAAAAATGACAATTTTCCCCAACATCGCTGATAAAGTTGATGTGACTTTGAACGTTCGTATCGTCGAAATGGATTTCTAAATGAAAAAACGCAGAGCGTCCAGCAAGCACCTTAAATGTCAAATTCACGTATAACAGAAATCGAACAACTGAATTTACACGTGAACTACCAAATCGAATTGAATTTTCTATTTGTAGACTTGACCGAAATTGGCATGTAAGGTGCTTGCTGAACGCAGAATTCGATGCTCTACAACTCTAATTCCACAGATTTCTTCATTTAGAAGAGGTGTTTCGACGGTACGGGAAGTCACTATCAATTTTTTCAGCGATGTTGGTAAGAAAGGTAATTTTTGACCACTGATTTCGGTCATACGCCGGGCCGAATTACAAGATGTGGGCAGTCAATCGCCGCAGAATTTAATGCTTTTTAATTTACGTAAGAGCAAACGTTTCCGCATGACGGATATTTCAGGAGTGAAGCGCAAAAATCTGAAAAAAGTCCGAAAATTTCGTGGTTTTTTGGCCCTCGCCTTTCGCCCCAGCAGAGGATGGTGCAAACCTACAATACTTCAATTAGATATCTAATAAAGCGATTAAAACTATTTCTTTTTCACAATCATATCTTTGCCACACGTATAACTTCCTCGAATCGAATCCGATTTTACTGAAATTTTCAGGGATCATACGGGTTGGGCCCCCTATGAATTACATGAACCTAACTATGTACTGAACGATGGGATTACTAGTAAGACCACTGCGCATGCGTAAACGAGAATCCGAGGTACTAGATTTCCCACGAACAAGACCCAATTTTGCTCAAAATCTGTGGGTAGCTCGTGTGTAGGGAAATAATAAACCGCTGAGTAATAATTTGCAGCGTTTTTATATTTATCATAATTTGGACGATCAGAGGGACTGGTTCAATCTGCTTTTTAGCAGGTTGACTCGTGATGAGTGTCAACAATCTACCTTTTTCCATCGTACGATATTATTCTTCCCAAACTGGGTAGAGAAGGCCGATGCAATCTCACTTTGCGAACGAAACTAACACATGAAACCCAAATAATCAGAGTCAGCGATCACTGAAGACCCGTTGTCTGAATACCTGATTCAGTATTTCAACCCAGTGATTTTGAAGAGCGACCCAGATATCCTAATGTGCGGGCAGTGAACGACTGAGAGCACAACGTACTTATCACGCACAAACGGAAGGTTCTTGAACGTACAAGTTGACCAGGTCAGATATTATACAGATCCGCGGGCAGTTAGCTTGTGAAGACTCAAGTAGGGTTCGGAGCGGGCACCCTGAGGGGACTTGAGAAGCAGAAGATGGCAATCGCCTTTGCGGAAAAGGTTTCTGTCGTTAGAAGTGGAAGCTTCAATCATAAGACTTCCCTCGGCCATCAGACCAGGTTTTCGGTTTCCAATCTCTTGTCACGCCACTAACCCCGAAACATTTTGAAAGTCCTCCAGCCTGAGGGCGCGTGTGCGCCATTATCTACTGGTAAAGCTGCTTCGAGGCCTCTCCTCACGCAGTTATCCTCAGTGTGATCTACCAAAGATTTTTCTCAGGGAGACTTGACCCGATGACGACCGAATACAAAGGACGAAGGTGTGAAATGTGAAGAGCTATCGACACCGTCGTGATGCGTCTGTTGTGAGGTATAGGATGCGTAAATCAATGATTTTCCTAAAGGGCGATCTGATAAACATAATAGGTCTCTAGAACAGCTTTCTATGATGCAGTTAAGTAGAAATTAACCGAATGTGCGTTGGAGTCAATATACATAAACACCCTATTTTGTCTGAGGTTTGGTAACCATGAACGTACTAGAACAATTACAAAGGAAACGGGGTTTTCTTGATTGATGTAATCAATAGGGTCAACATTTTTAATCAACAAGGACAAAATAAGCCCCAACCACCGGATCGAAGTTGATTAGTTGAAAGCACAAAATAAGACGAAAGACATCGGCTGGAGGCGCAGTCGTCAGCTGTGAGGAGTGATATTTGTGTTGTTAATTACCCACTTTGAATATCAATCAATCGACCGCACAATTATACCCTGCAGGAGGTAGAATGCGAAAGCATGAGATAATGACAGGTCTGAGAAGTCGAGGTGCGTGACTAAAGTGATCAAAGGATTAGGGAATCTTTTTAAGGCGCGTGATATCGATCTACATTAGTTAACTCTGAATGGTTGGAACAATGACGTTTCTGCGATATTGTCGGACCTCATTAAACAACTTTTAATAATAGCAAATTATTTAAGGATGAAAAATTATATTACTGCTGTACAGTTTGCACCTAGAATAATGAGCTCACCATATACGAATATCTAAGACTAAATCATGTTCGTTGGGAGACTCAAGCCGTCTCACAGCAATTTCAGCTTCAGGAATGATTTATATAGTCAACTGTAGTGGTGGCCACAACAATGAGAACGCGCATGGTGTAAAAATAAAGGTACTCGGAGTTTATGCCCCGAAAACATCATGCATCAGCTCCAAAACCTCTTTTTGATCGTCATCAGGGACTAGTGACGTAATATGATGGATTGATGATTTTCATAAATTTACCAGTGGTCACCGAAGAGTTGAGAGACTAATAGTAGGGAATTTTTCGTTCGCGTAGTGACGAAGCAGAGGTCTTTGAAATAGAGGGTCTCGCCACCCGTGCAGGTCTATGAAATAAAAGGGCATCCATTAGTCCTGACCACGTGGGCGCCATCGATCGCAACAAAGAGGATTGGATGGTTGGTTCTAAAGTTTTGTGTGATTAATCGCTCCTCCGTGTTATCGCCCCTTCGAAATGCATTAAGCATTCTGGCGCTCAGGATCTGGCGTCTGATGAAAGAGGAAGGGGTCTTCTTCATCTTACGAAACGGCGAAGTTGATGAAACCAAATACGTATCTGATGTGACCGACGATGAGGAACGTTCAAGAGGATCCCTCCGTACCCTGTATCTGATCCAAGTAACAACCTACTACGATTATTTCTATATCAGCAGTAACTCAGAGAGCTGCAAAATACCTATTATGTAGCTGCAACCAGTAACATGAGTACGAAACCACATCACAAATGCTCGTTCTGCTCTCCGATTGATTTGCATATACAAATTCCGTCCAACATCGTGGAGTTATTGATTACACGATGATAAACCATAGATAAATAAAGCTAACCACCCAACCACTCAAGAGGTGAATCCGAAATAGAATAGTAAACATCTCCAGAACCTTCGTATAGGTAATAAAGTAGTGTTGCTATTAGCCTTTAGACATGTTAATACAGAGAAACAGGCCCAATTTGTAGGCATGTCCGGCTGGACGTCGGAGAGGCAAAATGCTGGTCAGTCTACTCTGGAAAGATAACTCAAGTTGGACCACACTGATGGAGGTTGAATTGCGCTCAGCAAAAAGTTTTGGAACATCCCCTCAAAATTTATTTTCTTTTACGTTTCAAGGTGCGTAGATTCTACAGTGCTTCCGTCCGCCGTATCATCCGTATCTACCTTTATTTCCGGTCTAAAAAATTCGTTCTTTCGCATACACGCTCCATTTGGGCTCTAGTTGTGTCTCGAAACTTCAGCCCGATCGGAATATACCCAAGGGTGTTATGGGTGAAAAATGGGTGTAAAAATCGAGTTTTTTTGGTGTTGTAGTAACACGAGCTTGTGAGGTATCGTTTTCAATGTTTTTTAGGGAGAGGAGACCGGATATGAAGTCAATTTTGACCAGAGGGGAAAATAGACGTTCTAACTAAGATTCAACTCCCAAAATTCCTTTTTTATTAGTCAAAAACCTGGGAAACCGTCTGAAATCACCACAAATTTGAATAACAACACTAGAAGTAGTAGTATTAACTTAACAGGTGAATCAAGACAAATAAATGGCACTATCAATGATCCAAGATCATTTAAATCAAGAGCCTAATTTGACTTTTTGGAGGCCACAATTGTTGGAAACCATAAAAAATAACTATTTCAATCATCGCACATGAAAGAAACAATAAACGCAAAGCCAATATTTCTGTAAGTATGTCCGACAGAATAATAAACCCATGTGACAAGAACTTGGCAGAGTTTTTGATTCACTTCGTAAATTCATAAGTATGTACAATTGTACACACATTCCCAATCCCACTAACTAAATTGAACTTGCCCGGCTAACTAGTTACCAAATTCAAGTCATTATTATATTATGTTTTTGTTTAAGATAAGAAAAGTGTGGGTATGCAATAAACAAGACAACTGCAACAGACAAATTTAATGAGAAGCTTCAATACTCAATAGCTCAGTCACTATCAGATTCGGAGAACCATTACAACGGCATGAGAACAATAACTACCTGAACAGAAAAATTGGAAGGGAAGAATGTTCGGAACTAGAATAAGTAGTTCGGAAAAAGAGCACATGATGAATCGAGAATTAGAAATGATGGGTGAATTATGGCGGTCCGGCAGCCTATTTCACAGGGGATTTTCACACCGAAGTCCATTTGGAAACGGCTTCCTGGACGAAGTAAGAAAACCAGGGAAGTAGTTTTGCATTGTAAAACACAGGCCCGGGCACAAAGGGGTGCTGGGGAAGGATCATTACCTTTATGGGGCAGGACCCAGTAATTTCCATGACTAGTTTTTAATGTTCGCCGAGCCGGAGGGAGGAACCGAGTTCCGTGACGGGTGTCGCGGCATATCAGGAACTCGAGATCTTGTTGTTACAACCGTCATCGTCTTTACCGACAAATTCAGTGGGATTATTGTCGGGTTGCATGGCACCATTACATTTGTCATTTCCTCTCAACATGGGAGTTGCGGGGGTGTTCCCTGAATGCCCTCCTCGCGTCCCACGGATTTTCCACGTGGCTTCCCAGTCACAATACATCCATAAAGGCGATAACTCGCAGGTAAAAAGAAGAATAGGATAATTGCATGATTCACCTGATAAAGGAGGGAGAGCAAGTTGTTTCAGGTCATAAGAGTGGAGGTATGTTAGAATTGCTGAATATGGATTCCTTTAGACGCCCAACAAGAGAAGCCATCCAGGGAGGGTAGACAGCTTTATTTCAAAAGTTGTTTTCGACTGGATGTTTTTCAAAATCCGAGCCCCGATAAAATTTTCGGTTCTTATCTATTTCGTGACTTCACAAACCGTTCCATGACTTCTTTTGTAGAGTTTATCCTTCATTTCCCTAGCGTTTCAACTCAAGAGTGCTAAATTGACCTTCCTAATTCTGCCACTACTTCTCAGGTCTTACAACGTGATCGTTTTTTGATCACGAGGCTCCATCGGATACATGCACATAGAAAATACCAACAAGAACATTTTAAGATGAGAACATGGACCTCAATCTCAACATGTGTGTCCTAAGGGATTTTGGAAAGGATGTGACGTTTTACAAAGTAGGAAATGTATTCTATGCATCCAAAGTAACATATCTGTACTTCATGGCCAGCGGAACGAACAGTGGTTTTGAGAGCCCTATGGAACAGTCGGGAACTTATTGTTCATCCTCAGCCACAAGATTCAGCTACCTATTCATAAAATAGGTAAGTTGAACATAATACCTCATTTCTCAAATAGATGCAGTGCGAGGCACTAAAAATGATAGTGAAACGACGCTTGGGTTTTGGTTTTGGCTTGCTGCCTTGTTTCTTCAAACTGGTATTTATCCCACAAATAAGCCCCTGGTGTGGAAACATCATTATTGAGTCAATCCCAGTCCGCCCCGTCCCGTCAACTCTCGTTAACTGGCCGAAAATTATCAAGCTCGAGGATTTTCTTCCCAGTTCAACGTTCATTCGTTTACAATTTAAAATCGAAGATAACGCACTCTGCGCTCACGTTTTGTTTCGCTGTTCCTATTTGACCGCGTAATTATAAAATGCGTTGCGCAACTCGAAAATTGGCTTGCGGGTCGGAGCAATCACGAGTTGAACTTATGAGGTAACAGGGAATCTGGTGGTTTCCAGACCCATCCTGCGTGCATTCTACTCCTACAACTCCAAGATCAGCCCGGTGCGATGAAGTTTCAGCTCACAACTACAGGTGAGAAAATATCCAATGCCAACGAATCAATCCAGAAACCCTCTCCATGTAAAGAAATAAAAATCACCATTAACCAAAGTTGTAGTTGAATGCTACAGAAAGTATTCCTATATATTTATGTTTGAATATTTTCAGTTGAAAATGCAGATTGAGATGAGTTAGATACCTACCTACTTACCTTAGGGTTGCCATCCGTCCGTATTTCCCTGAACATGTCCGTATATCCGTATATTTCATGCGTCTAGGGTGTCCCTATTGTATTTTTTGACGCGTTCAGGGAATGTCCGTATTTTTGAAATTTCTAGCTGAAAATACTCAAGCACGAAAACGAGAAGACGAAAGTTTTCCCGTGTATCAGCGCGCCGTGTGGTTGTGGAATCGTTCAAAAAATATGAGTTTCAAAAGAAGTCTATCCAATCAAAGTGAAGTTCTTTTTTTCATGCACAGTGAGCAAAGGAAAAGAAACAACCTGCTTCCTGATATACAGTAAAGGCGTTGACTAATGTTAAAAACAATTTCTCACACTTTTGCAATGTAAGTACAAACATGTGAAGTCACAGAGTTCAAATTAGATTTTCACACACCCTTTTGAACACTTCGTTTTTTTTTTAAACCGAATTTGCAATTTTTAAACATCGTCAATAAACTAACATAATTTCATAGCAGTACTTGCCAAGTACATTTGGATATGGTATTTACAAGTTTTTAGGAAGTTTAATTTGGAAGGTTCGAGTTTACCTATTACTTTCAATAATGAAACTTCGTAATCGATCAAGAAAAAACACAAGGTACTTTTTAAAGGTAGACAGAAAATTGGGGACAAGCGCTGTGATGGAATAAATTTATCGTTTTGATATTACTTATATTCAGAAAACGTGTTGCTTCTGTTACTTAGTCGTGACAACTTATATCTCCAAAGATTTACAATAAAATAAGTATTATACATCTCTTAACAATACATTATATTTCCTAATGCAACAAATTGCTGAGGTTTATGTTTCTTAACAAATTATTTGTGTGTGAAACAATGAACTTTTATTAATAATATTATGATATTCAACGTTCATTTGAGCGTCCAGTTTTCCCCCCGTATTTTTAGGGTCGGGCGTCCAGGGACCTTTTCACACTGAAGTGTCCAGGTTTTTAGGAAAAGGAGATGGCAACCCTATTCTGCTAGCTATATAATACCTTGGTATCTTGGGTATGCACCAGACATTCGTAGAAGTTATTTAACCCTAGGGAACGCGCAATCAGAAAATCACGCGGGGAAGCGCAATCGACCAGAGGTCTTTCACGTCATTAACAACAAAAATCTAATATATTTCATTTGTTTTTGGTCAAAGTACTCCAGGACACTTGAAATGAAGAAGTATGAAACATTTCTTCATTATTCAAACATGAAAGTTGCTCATTTTTAATTAAAAACCCGTAGAGATCCGATCATGTCACAGGCTGCCACTGGTGGATACTCGAAAGATATAATCCATGACACGGTTGGAAAAGGTGCATCTATGTATCCAGCAAGTAGGTTGAAGTTTACAATCAAAGAAAAATCACAGAGTTCGGTGCAACATTCGAAATCCGTTGGAGTGAGTGAGTTTCCCTTGCAGGTAACTTGCCCAGCCAAACACAGAACCGCGACGGCCTCACCGTTTAGCGCCTGTAAAATTTCCCTCCAACTACAAGCAGTGACGTCACACTGCGCAAGGGGGTCCCGCGCAGGCGGGAGGGTGCAATGATGTCACTTGTTCCCGAAACTTTGAAAGCTCATACAAAAAACTATTGATCATATGAGAGCAATAAAACAGAAGATAATTATAAATACAGATAATATTATAATTAGGCATAATAAGAGAACAGAAGATAATTCATTATCTTCACTTCTCAACGTAGGAGACTGCGGTTGGTCTCCAAGTTCTTAGAATGGAACTACTTTCATTTAAAAACCCTGCAGTCCTTGTCGCACGGATTTATTATTCTCAACTGAATACGGCACCACTGGAACCTCATTGGAGTCCCACAAAGCTATACTTGACAGTTTTAAAGTTAAATATTATGTTGCTATTTCTCAAATTATTTTCGGCTGGTGAATTGTCTTGATTCACCTGCTAATACTACCCCCTGAATTATTATACAAATTTCTGGTGATCACTGTCATTTACACAGGTTTTTGACCCATAAATATTGAGTTAGAACTTCGTTAGAACCTCATTCCTTCACTCAGTGGTCAAAATCTACTTCATATTTGGTCCCCTCACCCAAAAAACGCTGCAAATCCCTGCACAACGGTTTATTATTTTGTACGGAATACCCTTCTGTTACAGATCACAGCTCTCTGTATAGATAACCCGTCTATATGATATAGTATGCACTATTCCATACATATTAAGTAGATCACAGAACCTCCGCAGGTTAGTATCAAACCCCGTACTCGTTACTAGGTACCTACCTAAATCACGAATTAGATGTTGCTAAAATAATTCTGTACCTAAAATGGCAAAAAGAAACGCAAATAATGAAGTTCTGAAGGGAAATTGTTGATGTGGAGTGAAAAAAGTGGCAAACGTACCTACCAACAAACTCCAGCCCCTTCTAAGTAGATAGTATAATGAACCGTTGTGTAATAATTTACCATTGTGTATTAATTTGCCCATCAATAATACTTCAACGTTTGTTCAAGTTTCACTACCTACCAACAAACTCCAAAAGAGCCATCATTTTCCAAATGAAATAATATGACGGAACAACCAACTCGACTTCATACTCTGTGAATATAATCAGGTGATCCCTAGCAATGATTTTATCTCGGGCCAATTCCCAATTGTTAGCGCGTCCCTGGTGACGACATTTGGGTTAAATGTATAAAATTCGAATTCATTCACCCTTCTGTTGAAATAATCGTTACTAGGTACCTACATAAATCACGAGTTAAATGTTGCTAAAATAATACTGTCGATGACAAACAGTAACTAAAATTTTTACTTTTAACTTTTAAATCTGAACCTAAACAACTTCTTAATTTTGAATTTTTATTGATTTCAACAGATTTTCTTCTTGAAATTTCTGGCGTTCTTATACCAGATGTAGGCTCGAGTTCACTGAATGGACCTAGCATGACAAACTTCATTCGCTTGAGGATCTGTATAAGTAATGAGTTGGTCATTGGATGCTTATTTCCCGAGTGGCTGCCTTTCACTGTTCAACCGTCTTTAGCCTTTCTTAATGAGACTCCATAATTATCTCCCTCTCGAAGCGTGGTTTCGTGTCTCATCGCTCATTTATTGTTACCATGGTGTTGACTATTATAGGGAATTCTGCAACGCACCACAACCGCTGCCCTTCCAGAAGATTATCACTCAAGCTAGTTATGCTTGCTGTGAGTGGAGTTTGATAATCAGCAGCAATTAATAGAAGAAAGAGAAGAAGAAAAAGCTTAAATTTATAAGAAATTCAGTCCTATTTCGTACTTATCTTCTAGCTCCTTACATCATACCACGGTACGTTGGCAAGCATGGTTTGGTGAGCAACAATATATGGAAATTGACTACTGGACACTTCAGGACCTTGGCTGACACCAATTAATAATGCAAGCATTAATAATGATTTGCTGTTGATTTCCAATCTCATCCCACAGCTCACAAATGTATCTTCAGCAAAAATCTTTAGGAGGAGCAACAGCAGTGTTGCGATGCAGAATACCGTTTATACTCAACGCCTTGGTAACACTGATAACCGCTAAATAATGACTGCATTATTACTAAATACAACAGATATAGAATCCAGCGTTGCCCCATCGTTGTTCTCATCTTTTAGCAGATTGCGTCACCGACCATCGAAAGAATGATTTTAAAGGATCAATTTTCACTTACCAAATCGCAAGTCTCCCAGCTGTACCACTCCGTTCGAACCATTTACAATATAAGTACTCAGTTCAGAGTAACGACATTAAAGCCGAATTACTGATTTTCCATGAGAAAAAAAAATGAAACTCTTCCCACGCGGCAATATCGTGATATGACGCTTGTTCCATTTAGATGCGTCAATACATTTCAAATATTTTAAATGGTTTCAGTTTCGATTTCAGTCGTTAGCGCAGTTTAAAGTCAACTTTGGGCTGTTCGTAAGAACCCTTTCTCGCATAACTCCCACGAATCACGACAGTATAAATAGTGCTGGTTCTGCATGATTTCATATGGCTCTTCATAAAAGTTTTAGGCAGAGATCTCGGCCTGGGAATCGCGGAAGTACCCTCGGGTCCTAGAAAGCTCTCGGATTTTCAACTGTTAATCGGACTTACGTAATTTCTGTGGTCTCCAGCCATAGGTATTTCATTTAGCGCTGGACGTTGTTTCCATGAGTTGATTGTGCTTTGATGATTGGCAGTTCTACCGTAATAGCAATAGTTACTTTCTCGTTGGTATTCAGCCCTTACTATTTGTATGCATGTAATTACTCCCTTGACATTGGTCCCTCTATGGCAATATCCCTTATGGTTCTACATGAGGCAAACCTTTTCCGACTTCTCAAACATCAATGGGCCCCTTCCAAACATTCCTCCTGTGCAGTGACCTTGAAATGGAAGTAATAAAAATTAAGATTTAAAAAACAGATTCCGATGTTTCGTCACTGAAACGAGATCTCATTCTGGCGTGATCTCTGACGTCAAATCATTCGATCATCGTTTTGACATTTCCTTCAGTGAGGCAAATATCGGTACTTACAATCACGTAATGGTTTTATTTATTATTCACCTCAAGAGCAGAGCATTGTTAAAAGACATTCACTCAACTTGTTTGTAAAACCTACTAACCTCGAGCTCTGAGTTATACGTGGTCCAATATTTCAAGGACTCCACCAATTTCTGTGGAAAACTCTGACACCAACGAGGAAAAAAAAGAAAGAAAAAGAGAAAAAAAAAGTCTGGTCATGTAGCATGGCAATAAGAGGGAATATTCGAAGAAATATTCGTGCTATTGTTCGTGAATTTAGCCTTTTTTACCGATTTTTGACCCTTATATAAAGTCAAATTTGACGCCTATTCTGTATGAAAAACAACTTAAATATTATTTAAGTCTTTATTATCATCTTTATTATTATTATTATTATTTATTATTAAATTTCAGTGTTTTTTATAAATCTTGCAATTTTAGCAGTTTTTACCGATTTTTGACGCCTATAAACTCAAATTTGACCCCTTTAGAATTTTTGAAAATTGCTCATCTTCGAGAATTCATCCTTCCTTTTGGCAATACGAACATTCTGGCGAAATTTGGAATTTGTACCATGTTCCCAAGGTCGAATATAGTCTGGCGCGACACATTTTTGTTAAAATCTAAGGATGAATTCAAGATGCTCCGAAACGGATTTGCCTATAAAAACATTTCAAAAATGCATGTTCTGAAAATGTGGGACCCGTTGCAATACCAAACGGGTAAAGCTACGAGTACAAGCTATTAGTGTAGGTATTTTGTATGAGTAGTACTGACCGCAAGAATCAAATGATCCTCACAACTGACTCCAACAACTCGGGGTCTCAAATGGAGTCACTGCGCAGACAGGAATGAAAACAGCTAGCAAATGGCTTCAAATGACGTAAAATCTAATGCAATCATCAGGCCTCCCTAGTGTTCATTTCGACTGTACTTACTAGCTACTCATTAGACAGTGCAAATGACCTTCCACTGCTGACTCAATGAACTCACTGAGTAGGGATTCTAAGGGTTCCAGCCTCCACATCACCTCGAGCTCCCAAATACACCGGGTATCCAAATGGCATCGAATTATGTTGAGTCCAATACCAACGCCAAAAATATAATATTTAACAATCGTGTTCATTGGGAGTTGCACAACATTGTACTGACTCCACTGACCAGATCATACAAATGACCATCCACTGCTGACTCGACTAACTCGGGCTCTCAAATGGCCTCCGCAACAACGTTCCTGACTGGTCTTCTACCTTCTCGACTCGGGGGGAAATTGCTGGAGACAATATTGGATTTTGAATGTCTCGCGTCAGTTTTCCACAAACTTACTGCAACACAACACCCTGCTTACATAATGGACAAACCTAATTGTTTCCCTATCTATCGATTATGATAGGGTAAGGCATCTATCTACCTACATGCCATCTACGGAAACTCCAGGAATATTATTTTACCTCACCAAATGGTTCACTCTTAATTGTTCACCCACTGTCATCATCATTCCACCGTTCAAGAATCCCACTCGCATTGGTGCTTGTGAGAGCCCGCGATCCAACAATGGAAGGTCATCTGAGGATCTTGAAAACGGAACTCTCCCACCACCAACATTAAAGATGACGAATACCACGTCTAGAAGGTCATCAATTTTCCCATTCCCAGTATCACGGATCGATTCTTTATATAGAAATGATAAAACACGTACCTAGGCGGAAGACTCAGATTCCAAAAATCGGGTAGGTCCGACTTCAAAGCCCCAGACCTTTGAACACTTTCCCAGGTTTCATACCATTTAGAAAAGGGCAGAAATGAATAGTTGCTGCTGAACTCAAGTTTACAACACAACAATATTATTTGCGTGTACCAAACAACAAGAGTAACTAAGTGAGATGTGACATTTGCCCGCGAACTCATAACATTAATGATATAATAATTATTAGATAGATTCGATAGATTCAATAGATTGATTTGATAGTCTCAAAATAAACGAACAAGTCTTTTTAGAAAACCATACCTGATGCAGGGGATATTTAGAAAGTGTTACTAAACGGGAAGGCTACTTTGCACAAATTGGAAGATATTAATTTTGATATAATAACACCAAATTCAATTTACTGGGAAGAAAGACCACTATAACAACTACTTGCTAACAAAACCAGAGAAATTAACTCACAAAAAATAGATTAAGCGTACCGTGAACAATGGGGACATTGCCAAATACTGCAAACCAACATTATGTATTTACAACCTCCCGAACAGTCTTCTTTGAAAACCATACCTGACGCAGGGGCATTTAGAAGATGTTAGTTACTAAACGGGAAGGCTACCTAGCAAAAATTGGAAGATATTAATTTTGATATAATAACATTGAATTCAATTTATTGGGAAGGAAAACCACTATAAAAACCACTGACTGACAAAACCAAAGAAATTAACTCACCAAAAATAGATATTAGGGCGTACGGGGGACATTGCCAAATACTGCAAATCAACATTATGTATGTACTACCTCCCTAACGGCACCACCCAGCTGCAAAGTAGCTATTACCCGAGATAAACCTCCGAGTCACCGTCTATTGAACAATTCAATGTTCTCACAAAATGATGACCAAGCTTCAGCCTATTGTTGGAAATTGTCGAGTGTTTCACAATGCAGAGAAAAATTATTCAGACGGACGGACGAGCATCGTGGGTGTTGGGAGTGACGGAACATGACTGAAGATGCTCGCGCAGCCACGTTCTAGAAATGTAATATCCAGGCTCAGACCAGTGAGATAAGGCGGGCAGGAAGTCGTGGGAATCTGGCGGCGTTGATTTGCGCGAAGATTGAGGACTAATTCTAGAAATGAGGGACGCTCTAATAGACCCCTAGTTTCATGGAAGACCATAAAGATACTTCGGTCAGCACCTGCCCAAGTTTATGATCCAAATGATAAGAGACGAAGCAATCCAACATAAATGGTTTTACCTAATCGAGTTATGGTAGTTATCAGATAGTACGTACTTCTTCCTCAATTTGCCCGAATGAATGAAATACTACCTTCAATACAAGCGCAGAACCATTCTACAAGACAATGATCCAAATGAATTGATTGAAAGTCAAACCCTATTATAACTGGAGTATACAACCTACTTGAAGCAATTTAGATTCGGCCCCTCAGAAGGGGCAGTAGCAGTAGTTGTTCAATTTGGCACTTTTTATTCAAACTTCAATAGTCTGACCCAAAGACCGTTTTCTATTTCGCATGCTCTAACGGGGTTTCCTTGTAAAACACCCATAACTACTCGAAAAGTGGTCGAAACGCGCCAAAATTCTAAGGGGATGCTTGGTTTGATGTCCACATGGTACCAAACAAAGTACATCTAATCTGTAATCTCCTTTTTAAGTAGAGTAGTAGTTTAAAAGATCTTGACATTTTGAAGATTTAATTCCAAGCCTAGCCAAGCAATCCATGGATTACACAAAACCAAATTAACAAAAATTCGTTTTCTCATTCAAAATTGGCCGACGTAAATTACAGCAGATAAGTTTCAACGGGCTGTGCCTTCGGGAGGTAATGAACTCGGTACCGAGATAGGCAACTTTTACATTTTTGGTCGCCTCCATCAACCATCAGTGGTTGGTTGATCCGGTGACTCAAGATGAAAAATTTCTAATAAGATGATTGTTGTCTAATGGCACGACAAAAAATTTTTGCCTACCAATAAAGTACATACGGACTAAAATGGATTGCAACAATATAACAACGGTACTGGGTAGGTGTCTTCTTATGGTCCTGAGGAAACTGGAAATGCATTTTACAAATTCACAATACTTAAGTTGGATTAGTAGGAAAAACATTATTACTTCAATAGTTTATTATTCTCGATGACTCAACAAATCGCTAACCCATTTAGATTAACCGCTTATAACTGAAACACACATCAACACCTTCAGGGTAAAATCATCAATGACGATCTAATGTGAATAACGGTATTAAAAAATACCATAGGCAACAGTGACTTAGACTTTGCAAATGAACCTACGTTAATACGATTTTAATGACTGCGAGACGTGAAGTGTGAACATTATCTGATTACTGCACGCATACCAATGTTACTCCCTAACGAGTAGCTAAAGAATGTATCGCTTCCGTGTGAAGTTCCAGACGGCGTGGTAGTTGCCGTTCTCATTAGGGCATATCTCTAGATACACACAGAGGGCGTATATATTTTAGGCGTTCGCACTAAGATCCTTTGATACATTGGCAATATAACGTTCAAAAAACAACGCACAACAAAAAACGATTAATGGTATGGTTTGGTTGATTGTTGTAAACACTACAAAATGTTTATATTCCGTGTCAATTGGGATATCCTATTGCCTATTAGATCTAAAAGGTGGATGAGACTGAATAAGAATATTAGCGTTCAAAGAAATTCTTGCAAATTTCGGCAATTTATGTGAATTTATTAGTACTATTTCCAAATTTCTTCACGTCTCGACAGTACACTATTATAAATTTCGAACTATGATACAGGACAGGTACAGAAGATGATATTTGTGGAAAACCTCTTTAAAACCTTTCACCTTGTCAGGATTTCTAAACTTAAAGCGGGTGTCACAATATGTGTAATACATTAATAGGCATAACCACTTGCTGACCCAAATCCATCAACAAGGACGAAAATAGAATCGGTAACTTCACTCTATGCAGTATACTTGAAGATCATCGGAGATTGATAGGAATTCAGCTTTCCCTCGCCGAAGTCCTGACAAGCGATTATGCATAATGGCTAAACAGTCGCCTTTGCTGATGACGTAGCAGTAATACTGACAAATAAATCATGGGAGGACGTCCACAAGGATGCAAGTAAAAATCTTACTCAAATACACCAATGGTTCTGCATTAATAGCCTAACAATGAACATTTCTAAGACCAACTATGTCACTTTCTCTATAACCTCCGCAGGTCAACCTGATTCCACAAATCTAAAAATCCATGAAGCATCATGTTTAAATTATGAAACATGTAATTGTACTAAGCCTGAGCAAGTCAACAGCATTAAATATCTAGGACTCCAACTAGACCAGCACCTAAAATAGAGGATGCACCATAGCAATGAGAATAAGGAAATCGTTTTTCTTTTTTGTATAATACGAAAATGGCTCTCCAAAAGTAACTTAAAGATGGTGTATTACGCATGTGTATACAGTATCCTAATATATGGTATAGAATTATGGGGCGGAGCATATGCCCAAACCTTCCGCTCGCTCAATGTTGTGTGCAACTCCCTCCTTCGGATCATCACTCGGTCGCATTCCCGAACGCGAATCAATGATCTTTTTAAAAAATTTGATGTTCTTCTACCAAGACTGATACCTATTTGTTTATCGCTCCCTGCTTCGTGTATACAAGATTAAAAAATGTCTACCCCACCGCATTGTCCTGCGAGTCACCCGAGCAACATGCGAGGGTAGCCAAATTCGAGTTCCCCGCTGAACCACTGATTTTTTCACAAGACAATTTCCATGGCTGCCTCCCACAATATACGCCTCACTTCCGACTACCTTACAATCAGATCAGTCGACTAAATCCGCAAAAAAAAGAATTGGCGCATACCTGCAGCAAATGCACAAATCTGACCTGCACACTGACTTCTTGAATAGGTTTGATCTGTAATTGTAACTGTGGTATGTATTTAGGTAATTACTATCTTGTAATATGGATGGCATAGGTGCTACATACCCATACATATATTAATTATTGCTTCCGAGTCTGCGAAGCAGCGGAAGCCTTGTGTTCACTTTCGTGAGCCAAAAAATTTTTGTCTTCAGAAATCAAAATTTCCACTTGCATTTTGCGTTTCAAAGCCTACTGAACAAATTTGGTTCCGTGTCTGTCGGTCTGTGAGTCTGTCCGCATTTCCTTGTTACAGCCATAACTTCCACGATTTTGAATTGATTCAGCTCAAATTTTGAGGGATGGTGCGGATAAGGCCCCTTGAGGTCCCATACAAATTTCAACATGATTGATCCAGCGGTAGGTACGCCCTGCGCATGCGCTAACGTTAAATTCAACAAACACGCATAACTTTCACAATTTTGATTCAATTTCGCTCAAATTTTCAAGGGTTGTTTGGACAAGGCCTAGTGAGTTCCAGAATGAATTTCAGCATGATCGGACCCTCGGTGCGCTCTGCGCATGCGCTGGTGTGAAATAGATTCAATTTCCTTGTTACAGCCGTAGTAACCAAAGATTTCACCCAATTTCAATGTAATTCTCAGGGATTAAGCGGGTAGGGCCCATTGAGGTCCCATATAAATTTCAACATGATAGAGCCAGCGGTTCGCCCTGCGCATGCGCTAACATGAAATTCTTCAAACACGCATAACTTTCGCAATTATGTATAATGGACGTAATGTATTATGGACGTCATGTTATTTAATATGTATATTTCATGTAATGTTATGCAATGTTATGTAATGTAATGTAATGTTATGTAATATGTATATTTCACGTTATGTAATGTAATGTAATGTTATGTAATGTAATGTTATGTTATGTAATGTAATGTAATGTAATGTTATGTTATTTTGCTTCCGAGTCTGTTCTATTTTATAATGGGTCACTCTGATTGTGACGAGGAAGCTCCTGTGCCATCATCACCTTGGCAGTGTATTTTTTTTTTTTTTTTTTCATTCAAGTTGAATATTGTCTGTAAATATATTGTTTCCAGCTAAAATTACCCGCTCAATCCAAACTAATAAGCTAGTTCAGTGACAACCAGCCCCTGGGCCCATTCATGAACTTGGTTTTCACATGTTTCTGTACTTATATTCTTCATTATGTACTAAATATGTGTTTTAATAAAGAATTGAATTGAATTGAACTTTCCATCCTCCGCCAAACCAGTTGTTGTCCTATCTCATGATGCATGTTACGTGAACGACTATTACCTAGTTCGCCGTAAGTAACGCGGCAGGTAACTAACCGCAACAGACAGGAGCCCCTTCGAGCCACGGTTAATCAGCCATCGAGTTGACAGCCATCGAATTTAAACATGCATAGGTGGCTGCGATCTGGTGATCTAAACCACCAACCCGAGGTTGGTTAGAGCGAGCAGAGATCGAATTTAGCACCAACCTTTCAAGAGAAAATATCCAAGAACAGTTGGACGGATGAATCGGATAATTTCGGGAAAACAAGAAAAATACAAAATACTGTAACTTCAGAGGGAAATCGAAACCACAATAATCCCCATAAGTCATACTCCACCCTGCACACACCCAGCAATAAGAATAAACTCTCTGTTCATATGCATTTTTATATTCTCATCTCCCAACCCGTCATTTGCACTTCGAAAATTACGATAGCGTGGATAACGACGTTATAGGCACTCTGTTTGAATAAGGACTATTTGACACCCTCAGCCAATCATAAGCCTGCGCCATTATAACCAACCTCCTTGTCCGAACTTGTAAGCTTCACAAGTAGGTTCCACAAATATAGCGCAAGTGCACTCTAGCGGCAATGGTTTCAATCAAGGCAGGTTAGTTTTCAACTTGCCGTAACATGAATATTTTCATAGCTCCCAACAAACATTTTTCACACACTAACTAATCCCCCTTATGATCCTCCAATTTGTCAGTAAAGCATTTCTCTCAGCATAGATGTCAGAAATCGTTGCAACACCCCATTTTCCCTAAAACACAATATTAGGATTAATATTTAGGTTGCTTAGTATGGCATATAAATGTATGCATGTTAGGCATCCGCGTTATTTCAAAGGTGAATTTGGTGTGGGGCTCTTGGACTCGTTCATTATTCTATACGCCCTAGAAGTAATGTTGTTGTTCAATGACTATTTGGAATTGTTGACCTCATTGTTGAATTATTACTACCTATGTGCCCGACGTGAAGTTAATCAATACCATCTGAGTGGTATTTCGAAAAGTTTTGAAATAATTGTTGTGAGGGATCATAGTGTACTTACATCTTCGTATTTTCTTCAAATAATAGTAAACATTATTAGAGGCCGAATATTTTGAAAAAAGAAAAAAGTAAGTAGGTACGCCGTATCAAGGCATTTTCATAAAATAACCAGACAAATTAAAGGACCATTAAAAATTAATTTAACAATTGAACGCTGTACAAAACTAAGACAATGGGGGTAATATTTTCGTGCGGCCTTATTCGGCCTTGGCTGCGACCCTGATGCCCTTTTGCGAGCCTAAAGCCGAGAAAAGAGTGGGATGGGCAGATCACGAATTGAATATTCAGCAAGCCGTGAATCCATCAGGAAACTCGGCGATGGAGTCGTCAATAATGATAGGAGCTGGAGCATCACGGGAAAAGAAACTGGTCATGTTACAGTTTTAGAAGAAATTGGGTCAAGAAATCCCTAGGTATACCTTGTACAAAATGCACTTACAATGGGATCATCACATACAACGGATGATGGTGCAATGATAACTCAGACTGTGATGCTGATTCACTTGACTACGTCGCGACTCAAACGGATAGATATGATTTCTTTAACCACGGTAATTTGGTTCAAGAAAACCCCCACTCGAACTAAATCGTTATGTAACAGAAAGATACAGGTAATGTTGACGAGTTTGATATTCTTACACCTAATAGAACAATGATGAATGAACATAAATTGCAGTATCTGCTTATTTATTCCTTGGTTTTTACGGTTAGGTACCGCTAAGAACCTGTGCGTAGGATGCGAACCCATGTAGGATTGTGGGTGCCCTAACCAGCTGGAATCAAGTGAGCTCTCCGCTGATAGTCATCAGTTGGTGGTCTCATAATTTCGCAGCAACATTATTTACGTAACGTCAAATATTACGTTAGGTAACCTTTAGCTTAGTATTATTATTTTTTTCCCTAGCCTGAGAAGATTATAATCCGCTTAAAATCAAGAAACACCAGGGGAACTGGTAATTGACGTCTACAAGTAGAGTTTTGAAGAATTAACTCGATCCATCAGTGCCGATCAACCACAACATTGGTGATAGTGTGATTGGGTTCCAGGCGTTGAGTTTTACAATGGGTGCGCCATTAGACTCAGCTTTCACGTGAAAAGTTGACCGTTTCCGATTTTCCGATCTTATTACGGAAGTCTTCGGATGTGACTGAGACAACACAGAAACTGACACACATAAATAAACAGGGACACACACTCATAACTAACGGAGAGATGACAGACGTAACTGTAGTCCTACGGGATCACAATATGACCTACATTATTAAACGATGTTATTATATTCCTTCATTAATTATACATAAATATATTATTTACTACTACAAAGGCACACCACACGCATGTTCCTGGTGATTTTCTGCATTTACCAGTATCCAGTAGGAATACCATGATAGCACTCTTAAACATGAGCAGACAAAAAATTTAGGTAGCGTTAGGTGGATTCACACACAACGTAGGTAGCATACACGAGTTATTTACCACTTCAAAAGCACCACTCAGGAACGTGTTCATACTGAGATCTAAAAGGAGGAAACGATTGTTTAAAACTATCATGGTCCGTTTCCTCCTTGTCTCAACGAGCCTCCTCACACTGAGTGGACAGTTTCCGGACAGAGGTTCTCGGCTCACTTCTTCTGTATACAATGCATTCGAATTTAAGCGATACAACCGAGCTGCACGGTTTTTCTGTTAACAACATCAGCAGGATTTGATGAAATACGTGGTGGAAGACTAAACGGTTTAAATTGCTTTGTAGAAAATTAAATCGTGGGATTAAATTGTGGGACTTCTTCCTACTAAGCCGAGAAGCGGCAGTTTTCCAAAAGATGGCAGGTGACGGAAAACTCGACCGAAGATTTATTATATTTTGTACTACCGGACGATTAATTATACAGTGCAGGACTCATGAAACAAAAATTTTTTATTGTATTTTCGGATTCTACGTACCTTGAAACGTAAACCATCAAATTTTGAGGGGGGTAAGATTTTTTTTTTTTTTTTTTTTTTTCATGCTCGATTCCAATGGTTCATTATTGAAAATAATAAACCAAAATAGCGAGCAGACAACTAGGTATTTACACTCGTTCTTTAGACAATCAATGGAAGCTCGGATTTGCTCAAGTCAAGCAAGCAAGTCAAGTCAAGTCAAACAATGACCTTGAAGCTGTGAAATTTGATTTGACATTAAAATGAACTCCAGCTGTATATTTCTAGTCAATCCCTCAATTTAACCCCTAATTATTTAAGAAAAATTAGGATCTTTTACAAGAAAGGCAATCAACCCAATAAATAGATTTGATGCGTCATCCACGAACCTAGTCCCACAATAGAACCAGCCTATTCATTACGAACTTAATTGTAAAATAGATTTCAAGGCAAAACCAGTAGACCCAATAAAAAATGGAATAAAAGGAATGTCGCTCACATTCAATACAATACGAAAATATTAAACGTCGAGGAGAATTGATATGTCCCACACATCCAACCAGGAAATATTCGCTGAGAAGAATTGAGGGATGAGCAGGCATCTCAGGCGGTCCGTGGAAGATGGTCAGATGAGTGAAAAACCATGGAGTCAGTGTAGCGTGAACGTCAGAAAACATTTTGGGTTCAGTGCACTGTTAGCCGCAAATACCGCTCTCTTGCTGGCGGACATGCGCTCTTCTTTTCACCGTCCTCCCGAAACTTTCGTACCTAATCCGGAACCAGTGTCCCGTACACCTACTTGGAGAAAAACCAAAACTTGCGCATGTTCACACCGTAAATTGAACTCGACGCTCCTTCTTCGATGCGGTTCATAGCAGGAATATCGGGCATCCTCGTAAATAAGATTTTTGAACTGATAACATGATTTGAAATTCTCCTTTCCATTCCTTCTCCATCGAAACAAATATTTATTTTCGACCATTAGCAAGGACATAACTTCTGCAGATATACTTAGCTTGGACGAACTACCTGTATTTCTGTTTTCCATCTTAGGTAGAAATATAATAAAATAGAGGAAGAGAATGTTAATCTATGCATACACAAACCCGCCCAGCAACTCCCATGCGCCTCCCAGTTTACTTACACAGAATAGTCGTGATTGTAATCGGTATTATTCCGTACGCAATATTCTACATACGTAATTCGAGTTGAGTAATTTCCTCCGTGGTTGACCTCTCCCACAGCTTTCCCTACAAGCCCTTTAATGAACTACGACGAAAGTCCGAACTGCGTTCGATGCACACAGCCCCCTGTGTTTGTATAGGCCGTGATTGGAATTCTCCATAAGAAATCTCTTCCCGTATTGTTCCGTGATTTACTAACTCGCAACAAAGCCTCGTGGGGTTTTTTTCGATTTCTTTTTTCGCTTTTTCTACTGCAATAGACGAGGGGGACAACATGGAGAAAACCCTCGACTCATTAGGCTTCTTTTCTCCCACACTATGCCTACTACAGCTTCTCTGGAACGAGACGCAGTCAAGCGGTCATTGTTGCAAAGGCCTACCTATCTACATCTGGACCCCCACTTGTAGGTCGACCACTACTACGTGGGTGCTGATTGCGGCCCTTTCGAAAATGTTGCTTGCTAACAACAAAAACAGGGATATAATAACGCAGCTCGGTTTATGGGTTCGAGGCAGAGGCACATTAAACAGTAATAAAACGGATCCTCAAACATCTTTCCCAAGAAACATTCTACCATCTGTCCACTCCATTTCCCGCGTTATGGTACATTCGGACTTTCCCTTGTTGCCTCAAAAATTGTTCTTTAGAGCAGAACGGTTGTTGCATCTGATGTTTTGTCGTTGTCTATTACATTTCCAGAAATGAAACGTAGAAACTACCTGCAATATCAGTTGAAAAATACCAAAACTATACTCAATCTACGGCATGAAGAATATATTATTGAGAAACGAGCTCCACTGAACGTCAATAAGCAAGATTAATTTTTAGTGAGCCACAAGAGATATATGATCACTCACCTATACAACGCATCGATAATTCTAATTAAATATAGGGTAGTTAGTAGTGATGCACCCACTTTGACTGTTAATGCATTCTTTCTCTGTTCTCTTGTGTCTCCACCACCACTTATAGACATTAGGCTTCTGGAATTCCCCGAACAGAAAAGCCCGCTCTGGACAAAAGCGCTCTTTCTTTACCTAGTTTTTAAAATATTTGTAAATTAACAAACAATTTATCTTTAATAAATTTTTGTTATGAAATATTATTATTTATTATTATTGGACAAGCCCGCATGTTTAATAATTAAATAACTAAACATTAGATTAAACAGAACGAAGATGATGTTCAAAGATTCATTTTTATTTTGACATAACGGTTAACTCTGATTCTTGTTTATCGATGAATGAGGGAGATTGATCAGAGTGATCAATATTAATTTCATGGACAGCATTAACATAAATACCTGGTTTAACAACAAAAGCGGATTCTGAAGTTGACGACTAGGATCTCTTACCTGTAACAATAAAAATAAGAACACCTGTTGAAAAGCCAATTTTATTATGACTAGACCATGGAGTTTAATATTACAGATACGGTTAGGGAAAAGTCAAACATTCTCCAAGGACAAAAATTATTCAATTTGTATTAATAATGATGAAATTGCTATAACATACACATGTGACCTAAACATAGTCGGTATCATTCAACAATGCCTCGTCACAACCATCTCCAGACAGAGACCAAGTAGAGCATAAAGATTCAATATTTCGAGCGGCGGCGTATCAACAATGAATGGTTCGGTGTTCTATAGGTGGGAAGGAAGAATAGAATTCCATAGGATGGACAATGTGTTCCACTCCATGAACACAGCGAGGGCCTTTCGCACCTCCAACATTACACGAGGATTTCCTCAAAGAACCACCACAAGAAAACAGTACCCGAGGGAAGCGAGGATATAGAATGGGAGACGGTACATACGTAAAAAGTGAAAACCACGTCAATGATTAGGGTGCGATGTGGGCATGACAACTATACTGAGAGGAATGAGATTTTTTTTCATCGACCAACCCAAAAAAGCGTATGATTTCACACGCCATGCATTGCATTGAACCACCAACTCGGCAATAATATCGGCTGATCTTTTCTTCTTTCTGCCCTATAAAACTTTTGGAGGTCATCTTATTCACAGAATCGAAAAATGTACTTCAACTTTCACCGTAGCTGTCGTATTACGACGAGTATTTGATAAAATCAAAACAACTAAATTCCATGAACTTGATGCGTGTATAGGGGCCATACTGATTAGATTCTCAACATGGAACGATAGGGCAATGGAGACAAACAAATGGTCACATGTGGACGGTTCCATTTTGGATAAACTAGGTACCAATGTCCTCGAGCAGTAACCAATACCGTTCCATCGGATCGTGTTAACGACTCCCCGGCCTCCCGCCGTGATGAAAGTTCTGTTTCATCGGAGGAACCCTGAAGGTTCTGAGCCACCGGTAGGTTTCATATCCTGTGAAACGGTTTGATCAATAATAGACATTACAGCTGTCCTGGATCCACACGCGGCGCATATGTTCAACCCAGTTGTTTCCCTTTTGCGACGAAGCTCCCTCTCCCCGACATATTGGGCGCACGCAAGCTTTTGTGAAAATTTGACCGGATTAACTCGCCTCGTATCACGATTCTGTGGATGATGGGGCCAGAGAAACTAAACAGTTGGGAATTATTTCAATATGTCATGCTCTCGTTCGAGGGTGAAACCTATAATGTAGAGATGGTACTTGAAGAAAACTATTGTCAGCCAATGTAGGAATATCGACCTTAAAATCTAGAAACGGGTCCAAAAGAAATTATAAATAGCTCTGCTAGTACGTACTTTATTTAGGTACATATGCTCATAAGTAGATTGCAGTGGTGCACAAATTTCAATAAATTACGACCAGGATAAAGGACATATTCATCATTTCTAAATGACCACTGGTCATATTTAATTATAGATAAAGAGGCGGTCACGAACACACATCTATAAAATATCATTAGTGGTACAAAGGTATCTATTTTTAATGTAAGAGAAGGTTCAATATTAACGAACATCAGATAGGAACTTAAATGTGCACTGGCACCCACAAATGCAGCAGCACTGATTTCCTGTATCAACCTGGTCATCAAAAACGCTGCAAATCCCTATAAAACGGTTTATTATTCTGTACAGAACACCCTTCTGTTACAAATCACATATCTCTGTACAGAACACACTTCTGTTACAGATCACAGCTCTCTGTATAGATAACCTTTCTGTATAGATCATGGCCCCTCCGTAGTTTAGCACCTATTCGCCACTACAAATTAATACCATGCGCTGAATGTTCAAGCAGCAGCTAAAATGGAAAACTGTTGGTGTGAAGTGAATAATATCGAACCTCTGATTTTGAGCGGAAGAGCCCGATGACTAGACCACTCTGCTACGACCGCCACCTGGGCGAGAGGCAAGTGATGTGCGCTCTCAACTCAGCTTGATGTCTGCATACACTCTGCTCGCTAGGGCAACTTAGCAAATTTTATGACGACATCGTAGAATGGTCCAGAGGGTATCAAAAATTCAAGAAAAAAGCTATTTAAAAATGCGATAAAACCCACATCTCAAAATAAAATTTTCCGAGATAGGATACTCTGGATATTTCAACCCCTATTTTTCACCCCTTAGAGTTGAGTGACAGTAACGCCGAGCTTGAGGGCCAAATAGAACCCAAACGGGACCCACATACCAAATTTCGTGAATTTTGGTTCATGCGAACTAAGGGAAAAGCCGAGGACGTCATACGGCGGACGGACGGAAATATTTTAGTTTATTATTTTCAATAATGAACCTTTGGAATCGACCATGAAAAAATATTTAACCCCCGCCCCTCCACCACTCAAAATTTGATGGTTTAAGTTTCGAGGGACGCAGAATACGAATATCGTATTTAAAAAAATTCCGTCCGAACGCCCTTCCGTCCGCGGCTTTTTCTTTAGTCCCCATGAACCAAAATTCACGAAATTTGGTATATATGGGTCTCTTTTGGGCTCTAGTTGGTCTTCGAAGCTCGGCGTTACTGTCACTCAACTGTAAGGGGTGAAAAATAGAGGCTGCATTGCCCAGAGTAACCCTATCTCGGAAAAAATAGTGTTTTGAGGCGTGGGTTTTCTTGCATTTTTAAATCGTTTTTTCTAAATTTCTGAGACCACCCGGAGCACTCTACAGTGTTGCCATAAAATTTGCTATTCAATTTGCCGTGAAGAGCAGGGTGCATGCAGGCACCATGCTATGTTGAAAGCGCACATCACTGGCCTCTCGGCTAGCTGGCCGATAGAGCACAGTGGTCTAACTTAAGGACTGATACGCCAAAGTTCCTCGATCGAAAGTCTACCGGGACTGAATATTTCTTCACTCCACATCAACAATTTCCCTTCAGAACTTCGTTATATGTGGTTCTTTTCGCCATATTACCTACTGTTTGTCATGGACAGAATTGTTTTAGCAACATTTAACACGTGATTTAGGTAGGTAGGAGTAACGAGTACGGGGGTTACGTATTAGCTAAGGAGGGTCTGCTGTGAATATGTATAGAATAGTACGTACATGTATTATATAGAAGGGTGTTCTATACAGGGCTGTGATCTGTAACAGAAGGGTGTTCTGTAAAACATAATAAACCGTTGTGTAGGTATTTGCAGCGGTTTTATTCGATATCCGTATTCTACGTCCCATGAAGTGTAAACCATGAAATTGATGGGGGGGGGGGGGGGGGGTTAAAAATTTCGTGGTCGATTCCAAACGTTTACTATTGAAAATAATAAACCAAAATCATTCCGTTCTTCAAGAATTTTTCGGGCCACGGGAAAAAAGTGCACGTTGAGTTCTGCTTGGTTGGTGAGGGAGACGGGCTTAAGTTCATGTCGCGACCAAAGCGTCCGTATCCAGTGATGGCCCCAAGTGTCCTGCGATCCATACCACGGCAATTACATAGTTTTTGTAACCCGGCGGACGAAGGGTGAGCGTGGCTAGTGGTGTTGTACCGTTCTTCACCCTCGGACCTCCACAATCAACGTCGAAGCTGCAGCACGAACGCAGCAAATCTTGAACCCCCTCATTAGGCGATCACCTTCAACGGGCGTCCCCTCTCCAGAATAAGTTGACCGGCTTCGTAAACCGTATTTTTTTCCGTTGCTCTGGTCCGGTTCGGCGTTCACTGGGTCTTCTTTAGGGATTCTCTAAGATAAAGCTCCAATTACATTCACTTCCCACAAAAATGCCATGCAACTGTACATCGTGTACGAACGTTCGAACGACGGACTAAATCTGTGTGCGTACATGTTTGAACAGTTCCAAAATTTGTCAGACATACAGCTATATTGGTAGCTTGAGTTTGGGATGCAGGAAGCGACTAAACGTAGGGCGTGAAGTCTGGAAACAGGTTCCATGTTCCCTTTCTTGGTTCAACTCGACACTATCAACACGGACCAAACATATGCAGGTGGACAGGAAAGCCACTAGTGATATCCTACTTCAGAACGTTTTGGTGCAAAGCATATATTCACCGAAAAACTGCCAACAAAAGGCGAATTCGAAACGAGAGCAAAAGCCTGTACGTTCACACGATACTCCGAACAATGCAAGGCTTATAGGCACCCATGCATGTGCTCAAATTCCCTGCGCGTGATTTGGTAGTTAGCTATAAAATCACATACTACTTTACAGTTAACGTCTTTTAAAAGGAATACATTTTTTTTTGCATTCCGAATTTTTCCGATTGTCTCAATTTCTTCCACTGCTGCCTCCACTGTGAACTCTCATTTATAAGAACATGTTACAAGTTTTACACTTAATATATTTAGGTAGGTATCTCAAGGACAATAAGAATACAGTTTCGTTTCTTTAATTGTCGATTTCACTAAATCAAATTATCCCAACAATGTGAATAATTTAATTAGTGTGAATCACTCACGAAACTCAAGAGTTTATAGAGGACAATTCATTTGTGGCCATATAAACGAAATAATTACCTACTTGTACGATTGCAGGATCTGTGGTCTTACGAAGGGTCCTCGATACGCCACAATCTCTTTTACATCCCACACGTTTCCCTTCTAACTGTTTATACTCCTAATGTTGATTGTAGCCTATAATCATTGTTTCTCGTGCCCCACTGACTTATTCAAATAAGCCACAGTGCGCCCACCCACCACCTCTTTGTGTCAGATGTGCATCCTGTTATTTTCTTAGGTACGTTATGTTGTTTTCAGAGAAAACTTTTCACCAAGGTATTTCTATGTATCCAGCTGATATCACCAAGTTTTTAAGTCGTCCGTTTTTAATAACTATGGGATGTTAAAATTTGCCTCGTTTTGGCAAAATCCGGAATAAGATTTTTTTTTCCCTTAGGTACGCCACTAGTTGTTAGACCTACGGCTTTTAGGAGTAGATCACAATGAGGAGTACCCATGACTTCTGTTTACATTAGTTTCCCATTTTTAAATGAAAGTAGGTTCCATTCTAAGAATTTTGAGACCAGCCGCACTCTCCTACGATGAATAAGTTCTTTTTCTTTGTATGATATGGTATTATTTTTCTATGCTTTCAAAGTTTCGTCAAGTGGACATCATTGCACCCCTTCCGCCAGGGCGGGACCCCCTCGACCAGTGTGTCGACACTTGCCGAAACTTGGAAAGCTCATAGAAAAACTATGCAAATTATTACAAGACGGTTTGTTTTTTACCAATAGCCCCCAATTTTACCCCCCCCCCCCCCTCCCGCCAATGAAAGCTCTACATCGAGTAATGAAGCGCTGGGGAATGACAGTTACATAAATATTCGGTGGAGACAACAATTCTATCATTGATTATTCGTTGTTATCCAAGAAGCACAGGTAACTTGTTCAAGTTACGAAAGTACCAATCAACAAAATCCAGAAAAACCATCATGCTTCAAATGAAATAATAATACCACGGAACAACCAACTCGATTTCATTCAGCCGTGTGTGATTATAATCAGGTGCTCCATAATGATGATATCTAGAACGGATTTATACCGTTTCATTCACGATCGTGTTGAAGAAGCCTTTCGGTGCAATCGAACGGCTGGTCTCAAAAAATTCGCTACTTCAACATCAACTTAAAAACGTTTAAAAAAAAACCACAGCCTTCTGCTGAAAGTTTTCGAGCTACGGCGTTCTGAAACCCTTATTTTTCACCCCTAGAGATGGCTGACAGTAACGCCGAGCTTCGAGGACCAACTAGACTCCAAACGGGACACCAACAAACCGAATTTCATTAATTTTGGTTCATGGTGACTAAGAAAAGAGCTAAGTACAGCGTACGGCGGACAGTAATGCATTTTCGGATTCTACATACCTTGAAACGTAAACCATCGGATTTTGAGGGGGGGGGGGGGGGGCAATTTTAATTTTTTTTTTCTCATGCTCGATTCCAAAGGTTCATTATTGAAAATAATAAACAAACATTTCTGTCTGTCCGCCGTACTTCGCACTTTTTTTAGTTACCGTGACTGATGAAATTCGGTTTGTAGGTTCCGTTTGGGCTCTAGTTGGTCCGCGAAGCTCGGCGTTACTGTCAGCCATCTCTAAGGGGTGAAAAATAAGGGTTGGAAGTTTCAAAACGCCGTCAAAAACTTTCAATAGAAGGGTATGTTTTTTTTTTAAATTGATCTTGAACTAAAGAATTTTTTGAGACCACTCGGAGCATTATAATACGACCAGCCGTTCGTTAGCACTGAAATGCTTCGTCAACATGATCGTGAATTAAACGGCATAAATCCGGCCCAGATATCACTGTTAGGGAACACCTGATTGTAATGACGGATGGCCGTATGAAGTCGATTTGATTGTTCTGTGAAATTATTTCATTTCAAGAATGATGACTGTTTTGGAGTTTGTTTATAGGTACTTTTGTAATTTGAACAAACTTTGAAGTATTATTGGGTAAATTATTACACAACGGTAAATTATTACGCAACGGTAAATTATTACACAACAGTTT
This sequence comes from Leptopterna dolabrata, assembly GCA_954871275.1. Classification (NCBI taxonomy): domain Eukaryota; kingdom Metazoa; phylum Arthropoda; class Insecta; order Hemiptera; family Miridae; genus Leptopterna; species Leptopterna dolabrata. The sequence continues at coordinate 20,118,333 of OX940980.1, read as the reverse complement.
ATTATACTATCTACGCAGAAGGGACATCTATAATGGTAATTATTACACAACGGTTTATTATTTACCTTATGCTTCGAGTAACTACAAATAATTAGTGATTGAATTATTGAATCCCGCGCATTTGTATGAAACTTTAATTCCCGGGCCGGCTCCAGTACTCTATTTAGGGCTTTCCTGGAGGGAGCTCGAGGGTAGTGACCACAGAAAACAGTGATCTACGCAGTGATCTATACAGGTAAATAATAAACCGTTGTGTAATAATTTGCAGCGTTTTTCATGCTCCATTCCAAAGGTTTATTACAAGAACTATTCATCGTGGGAGAGTACAGTCTTAAAAGTCTTAGAACGGAACCTACTTTCATTCATTTATATGAACAGAAGTCACGGGTACCCCTCAATTCCGTGGGGGTTGGAAAATGTCTTCATGGATATTGGAATAAGGAATGCTGACCTGATGGACAATGACTGCCAGTTTCAAATTGTAATAATTCCGCCTCATGCTACATCATGAGTTCGTTGCGATACTAGGAATTTTTGTGGAGCAAGAAATAGTGTAGTACCGACCAGGGTTATAAAGTGTTGTTACCCGACCCGTGATATTGCACGTTCTGGCAAAATGGGTGTTCGTGGGCCAGGTATATGGTTACTTTGTGTACTGACTATGTAACTGTGTACTGAAGTTCCATCCGCACTAAACACTGTCATCCTCTCAGTCCTTGTCCTCTTTTCAACCGACATGAGGTACCGCCCACCAAATTATCTAACAGAGGTAATAACCAGCAAACATCCAACCATTTTGATCAACACTAATCCTCTTCAAACTTGCATCCGTATTTTAAACGTTTTCGAACGGACCTTGAATGCAGAAATTCTTCTCAGACACATTTTGTATGAATTTTATTCATTTCGCGTGGGTAGAGGATTTGCAGTATATTTTCTGAATAAATTATTTTCCATTTGGTTTCGAGAACAAAAGTCGCCCTAATCAACTCACGGCCAGAGGAATGGAGAAATCACTTCTTCTGCTAGGCCGCTGGCAATAATTTCTTCGCTCCTCAATTATATTGTAGTGCGAGCATTCAACACGTGCTTTCATGTCTTCTTGTGATTGTCTCCTTGTCCATAGAGGCATTATTATTTTTTTTATCCATAAAAAGCTTCACGAAAAGAATTGCCTGGAGGTGAACAAAATGAATTCTTCAGCGTTCAAGCCTTGATAAACAGCCTTGGATCTCTGGCTCATCAAATGGGCCGTTTTTATGGTCTCGCTCTTTACCATGTGATCCCCGTCTCAACTTGCTGCAGACCTCAGATCGCCTCAGGTTTCAACCACAGATGAACCCTGCCCTGTTCCTTGTGGCAGCTGCTACTGTTCCACAAACAGTGGCTAAGTTTGTGTGGTCACATGGATCTCAAATACAACAAGACTTAATTGTTTACGTTCAACACTTTGGGGGGTCTTTATCGGGACGTTTATCAACTTCAGAAATCGCCAGGTGAGGCTAATTGATCAGGGAAAAAACCCTAATAATGAGTCCCTTTTATCCATTATACTGGGCCCTTGGTCAATCATCAGTAAGCGACGACTGACGCCAGTTGTATGGCTATAATCAGTGATCAATTTGAAATCGAAGAGGCCCCTCACAGGTATTCTGTAGGTATTTTATGAATTATATGCCCCAAGTGACGTCAGGTTGTTTGACAGACCCTAAAGAGTTTTTATTTATTTATTTTTTTTATTGGCATTAACATTTGAGTTATACAGCCATAGGATTACATGGGGTGCATTATCGTCTATATATAGACATTACAGGCCTGCACAAATTCAGACAATGCCGTGTACAAACGTATGTTAAGCGTGGATAGCAAATAAACAGTGTTCTTGAACAGTTCTTCTCTTTCCGTATAAAACAGCGGGCACAATGGATCACCACCCTAAAGATGAACGTGTTCACAAAGTCAGAATAATGAGATAATTCACTACGTTTATTTCATTTGAAATTCGCCAAAACTGAGAAGAAACTAGTACGTACTTATTAGATTCCGGATCTGCAATGGCACTGACGTCAGTCATAATTCATAAGCATGTGTGACGTGATGAGGCAAGGGAACCCCGTTCACGACTATCATTAAAATGTCTCCATGTACTTTCAAATCATTGGAATAAATGGGTCGTTCGAAGAGCTTTTATTGAGATATAATGCGGAAGAGTCCTATCTCTCCGTTGCACCATTCACGTCCTGAAGCCTGTTATGGTTAGGAATTTCCTTCAGAATGATTATATAAAGGAGAAACTTGATAAAGTGGGTTGTACAGTTTATTAACTATTAAATGAAGATCTGTCAATATTCTGGATTCTAAGGTGTACCTACTTGTGGGTCTCAATCAAGAGCCTGAATAGCTCGCTTGTAGCCTCACGTGAGTTATGGGGTTGGCCAAACTTGAATGGTGAAATATCAAATCGTACGGCCCAAAACTGGCTGACTTTCCGAAGTGATAATGTGGACAATCACTATCTGATTTTCCATCGAACGATATAAAGTCGGTGCCAACGACCGTATCATCCACCGTTAGCAATTATCTGATGTTTGCAACGCCTTTGCCATCGAAGCGGTGTCATAACGGCCCCATGAGTCAAAAAATGCGAAAAGCATACCGACAATCCAGATGTCTTGGCGAGTAGACCTTCAAAATGTCACTGCAACTTGCACGGGAAATTTTCCAGACGGCAGACTAAATAATTCAGTTCTACAGTTCAATAGTTTAATAAATGGGATGAAGATATTTTCCTCCGTACGGTTGATGTAATGGTTAGTTCATAGCGTAGCCAACAGCAACAGCGGTGAATTCCCATTGCAAAAACGATCTTGGCGCTCTGCCTAATTGCTTCAAATTAGCATGAGTTAGCGAACTAAGACACTTTGTCTGGAGGGTTATGATGAATAAGGCCAACGAAGGGCACCTAACACGCACGAGTTGTTGTGTCGGCTTTCCTTGCCACTTGTATGCCAAATTTCCCGTAATGGGTGTTGGTATTTCGTTAATGTAATCACTTTTCTTTAGGCGCTAAAACTATGAGTGCCTTTGACAGGGAAAGATTATGAGACCCAGCCTTGTTGCTCCATACGGTCAGTACAGACATCCAGCTATGTTTCATGTATCGTGAACTGAAGTTTTACATCAGCAGGGCTCCGAAAGGAATGCCGGAAACTCGGATAAATCCGTCACGGGGTGTCTATTGTGACAACCCTTCAGCTACGGTTCGTTAGCGCGATTCACAATTTTCCTGCCCCTATGCCATATCAATAGTGTTCACTTCTGATGATGTAGTGCTTCCTACTACGTAACCAAAGATTGGTCAGAGGGCCTCAACATCAAAATTCTTCTCCCAGGCAGACACAAAGGTGATAGTCAAATCGCTAACTATTCATTCATCAGAATGATCGACGTGTATAGACTAAATTATGGACAACCTGACATAAGGAACTCTGAATTCGAAGATACGTGAACCAGTATCTATCAACGTCTGAAATATTTTATATTAGCGTCTACAACAATGTCGATATCACCTATGGCAGTTCACGAATTCGTGAATCTGCTCCACAAATGACTTCTTTTCCTCACAAATATGCTTAGAACAACTATCCAAATATATTGGAGATTGAGTCACCACACAAATATCAAATGGTGGGAGAGGTATCGGTAGCACGATCATCCCTTGCATAAAATGGGCGATGAAAGTTACCTACTTTATGCCCGATTCACTCTTTTCACAACAATAAAACCATTCATCTAAGAATGGAAAAGAACTGACTTGGGAGAATGGAGGCTTTGAGCGGGTCCCATAACGTCACCTTATTCAACCTCTCACCATAATCAACCTCTTTAATGAAAGGCACCTCTATTCGTGGCACGTTCATCTTCCTTTTATTAGAGGAAGATCCTCCTTTTACATTATCCTCGCCGTCCTCGTAGGGAAGAAGCGACTTGGAAAGAAAGTGAACGGTTTTACCTTCTTGAGTTTATGGATGAGACCTCACCTCAGACAGGGGAGCGACAACCTGCGTGAAAGCGACCACTTTTAAGGCCCCAGCAACAAATCGTGCCCACTTGATACACACAATTGGGAAGCTCCACCTCGACCCAATGAAATCGTGTTCGGGGGATCGAGTACAAGTAGTGTGAGGTGAGAAGGCGTGATTTAGGACTCGACTTTCTTCCGTGGTACAGTCGTGGTGAGGTTCTCAGCTGCACGTCACTGATGCCACCAATCCAATCAACAGCAATCAATGAAAGCGTACAAAAATGGAACCGATGGCACCCATGACGCAAAAGGAACAAACGCGGGTCCTAATTCGTCGTTTTGAGACAACCACCTTCCGAAACAAAAAACGTCGGCCATGTCGGGAAGGCAGTACAGCTTCCTCACCTATGTAACATGGACGCATATAATTAGTTATTGGGTCCACTCGAAGGATAGAGGAGAACTGAGGCGTATGGATATGAAACTGGGAAGTTCAAAAATGACAAAACAGTAGGATGACAAAGGGTAGTAATAGGATTAATGACAAGCGTAATAGGACTATCATAGGCATTCATATAAGTGTTTTGAATATTTGTGGTATCATATAACTTGAAGAATAAGTATTTCGAAAGTATCGAAGCAAGTTAACATACGTTACAAGATTTTATACTGAAACAAATGAGTAAAACTAATTAAAATTGAGAGAGAAATCCAAATACACGTCGTTTCAAGTTTAAATCCAAATACATGCAATTTTGTAGGGTAGTTAGTTATGGGCTCTACTAAGATTTCACGTTTGCGCATGCGCAGGCGAAAGTTAATGTCCTTTATCAATGACTTTGATAACGGACTATCCGTGGCCCAACCCCCACCTACCTTCCAAACCTTTACGCTTCACGACGAGTTTTAGGGTAATTGCCGGTTCTAGAAGGATGCGCATATGAAAGTTACAGTACTTTTTCGATAAATCTGGCATGAGATCACTCCTGTGCTCCAACCCGCGCCTACCCTCCAAATTTCAATCCACTATGACTATATTTTTTGGGTAGATATGGGCGTTACAAGGAATTGGCAAACATTTCGTATGCGTATCCGGATGTTACAGTCCGAATTCGATGAAATCTATGTGGAACCATCAGGGTACCATTCTGCATAATATACCTCCAACTTTCGGCTATTTTCGCTACAACTTACAATTTCTAGGGTAGTTATGATCATTACAAGGTTTGCACATGCGCAGACGGAAGTTACCAAAGCAAGTTACAGTTGGTTACCATCTGTGGCCAAACCAACAAACACCCTCCGAATTTCAACTCATTACGACCATTTCGACTCTTGCACGAATACAAAGCTTTCTTTTTCTTACCTTCGGTAGTGGGCAAGCAAAATAAAATCGAAAGAAATATAGATTGCGTGACATCATGTAGAGCCTATCGACTTCTTCGATGTAGCTACGTTCGCGTTCACGATGGTGTCGTTCAGCACATACGACAGGGAAGAATATGAATTTTCAAGTTGGTCATAGAAAAATACCGAAAGTTACTAACAAATTATACTGTCTCAGACTATTCGCGATGAACTGACACACTCAAGATTTGTATGTTTCATTTTCCTTTGATACCAATTCCACTTGTATCTTAGTACAGGAACCGTGAGTTCTGATTCCTATAAGTTATGAGATGAGTAAAAATCGGTTGTTTATTGATTTTTCCATATAGAGGATCTCAGCATTTGATGTTGCATCCTGCCTAAAAAGTTGCAATATGAGAAGTCTCAATGGGAGGAAATGGGTATTGAAATTAATTATGATGACGTCAAAGTCATCAAAGAATCAAGAATATGGTGCTGGAAATCGGTGGTGATTTCCAGGGTAATGAACCCGATGTTGAGGATGAAATGCCAAATTGCCATGCATATCCCCAGTATTAACATTATTTTTCTAAAAATTCAACTGAAGGCAATATCGGAATGGGACAGAACCTGGGCTCTGGATAGAAAATAACAAGATACAGCATAAGGTAGGTAAGATCCCTTAGGACCTGAAAAGAAGGGGAGAGAAAAATAAGAAAAATACAGAAAGTATTGAAACAATATAGTAAGTAAAGTAGTTCGTAAGCGAAAGCCGAATCCTGCCACACAAAATTAATATTTACCGAAACGACATGGGTTCGCAATTTTCATGAGGATGTTTAAAGTTATACTTAGTTATAGGATATTTTGGTGAAACAAGCTACTACCTGAAATCACCACCCACTACGAAAATTGGCGGGACAGCTTTTGACTGATGGTACCAACACCTCCAATACTTCACCTTGAACCTGCATTATAGTGGGGGATCAACTTCGCAGGAATCATGGTTAACAAAGACATTCAATCAGAATGCAATCTTGAGGTTGAATCGGAGACAGTGTAGTAATGTAGGTTTGTGGTTTTCGAAATAAGTTCAGAGCTTAAGGACTCAAGTTTGGATGCTTGATTGTATACCGCCGCAGGTATGCAGCCTTGGGCCGTCCATCTTATAGGTTACTACTATACCATGTTATAATTCAACCGACAAGTTCTAGAAGTACAACAAAGTTACACCCGATACAACAAAGTTCTATACAACAATCACCGAAAAGATGAACCCTACGAATTCTTATTCAACCTTCCTTCTTCCAACAGTTCTTACCAACAGTAAAAATTAAACTGAAGATCTTGTGTTTGGAGACGAGCAATATTTCCAATGGAGTAGAAATGGCAGTCAGTTGTTGGAATGTTTCGTAAGCTAAGCCTGTCAAGACAAAAACGTCAATCCTATCCGCAGCTGTCGAGGAAGTGGTGAGAAACCTCCACAAAAAACTTTAAAACAAACTACCAAAAGTTTGTGGCCGGTAAAAAAAAGTGACAGCCATCCCAAATGTTCAAGACAGTGATTCTTACGACGTTATGAAACCTCTGGTCTCTTGGAACTATGGCATAACTCGGGGTCTCACATTAGAAGGTCAGAAAGAACGAGATAAAGACCTTCAATGTGAACTGACGAATTACTGACTGCTGCCCGACCTTGACATAACAGTGTAATGTAAGTTTTCGGGGGCAAAGTTTGAAAAAACCCGAGAAAGAACGCTGTGCAAATAATATTGCCCTCACTATCACGCGCGAATAAGCTGAGTTTCTGGTCTTGGATAATCCTGTTTTAATGTACTAATCAGTTTTATTTGATCTAAATTCTGAAACCAGCATACTTGATTGTGGGCGTACAAGGAAAACTGGTCAAGTAGGTACTGTTTTGCTCAAAACTGGTTTTTTGTTCGACGTGACGTGAGGAGGTTTACAAGTAGGTATACCGGTCTTTAGGCCTGAAAACCCAGCTTTTGAAATCCCACCGCGAGGACCTAATGGACAAAAGTAAAAACTAAAAGGGATCCGGAGGCTAAGAGGAGGCACAAGCCACTCCAATGTTGGTGTCTATAGAATGGTGAAGAATGAAATTAAGCAAAGAGTAACTTGACTAATGCATCAACTTAGAAAACCACAAATAAAAGCCGTTGAAAATCTGAAATGAAGACACGAATTTAAACAACTGAACTTGCATTACTCTCGCAGTCGAATCCGAAAGAAAAGCAATACAATCTAGGGGAATTATGTAACCAGAGTTTTTAAGCAAACCGCTCAGATTATTGTCAAACATGCCGCTAAGCTGTCATGGTTCACACATTCCAGGTCGGTGCACTCGTGCATCGTTCAACGGAAGTTTTTCTTACGACAAAAAATCGAGGCCAACTCTTTTGCACTCACTCCCCCGTTCGTCTTGGTCCATTGTCATCCCTAGCGATTCTTTTCCTGGTTTTCTCTGGCCCACTGTTGAGGTCTCTGGTCCACTATGCGACCGAGGTTGGATCGGCTATTAGGGTTACATTAAAGGGAAGTTACTTAACCTACAGAGTTATTCAATCTCGGACCACTTTGTCATCAATACAAGGCTACACGGTACAACGGTTAAGACCACAATGGAGCGCAATCGCGACAATGCTCATAAGACGCTTCTTGGTAATTCACGGAAGATGCAAATATGTAATACTGCACAATGAAGACATTGGGCTACATATGCATTATGTGAGTACGGCGGAATAGCTTCGTTATTATACGGGTCAGTGCATTGGTTATGCAAGACGTCAAATGGACCATAAGTGTTGCAGATAAACTATAACGTTGGAAAAACACAGAACCATTGAAACAGTCTAGGTACATGGCAAATAATATAAAGATCGGTACATGAGCTAGTGTTGTATTTAAAAATTCACATTAAATCAGCCGTACTTTTTTCAACCAGTTTGTGAACTGTAGATTCAAGTCGTTACGTCATTATCATTATTAGGTACCATTATCATTATGCCTTACTAAATTAAAAATTTTGATGCAATGTATCTGAATGTAATGGCTGTAGTATAAAATATAGCTCAAACAAAATAGAGAGTTATCCAAGCCCAAGACTTTGGTCACGCCTGCGCCTTTGTTTAGCCCAAGTCGTATAATTTCTTCTTCAGCCTCAATACCTCCATTATGGTATAATTTCCGCACTTATGTTTCAACTTCAATAAATTCAAGTATTTGCAAGTAACAAATCAGGTAGTAGCCGTTATAATTCCGTTAACCGTCATTTCTGGCAGTCTACTGGTTCTAGCGTGTCCACAGGTAGAGGCCTGATGATCAAGTCCAAATCGAGATCCAAGCGTCGTGTAGAGAAGTGGATTGAATACATTTTCACAGATCAGCACCTCAAGATGACGAAACTATTCGGTCATGATGTAGTGCCACTGTCGCCTTGAAACGATAAGCGAGGACGCCCGAGTGGACTGAGCACTTGACTCCCCGCACCCCTTACTACACACTCGACACACTCACAAACGCATTCAGAACGCAACACGCCGACTGATCCCCTACATCCAATATGAACAGCATATAAAACGAGTGATCCCTTGTCCTCCACCTCGACATCACGACACCCTCCAGTTGGGAGCTTCAAATGCCCCACTCCCGGAACGACTATCTACTTACAGATTTATAGTCAGCAATATTTCTGATTAAAGCCCACTTATCTAATACCGACTTCCCACGCTTTCAATTCCCAACCCTCACGTACGGCCCTGCGTCCACCAGTTACAAGCCTTCTGCGCACGGAATCTGCTCCACTTTCAAATAAAATATATTTCATCTTTTACCAAGCCTGTACCTTGAGGTCTACCGCTCTACAGTACACGGTTCGTTAGAGCACGTTCGAGCACAACTTTCCAAAGCGACAACAGAAAACGGAGTCCGCCAAAGTAATTTGTGAGCAGAAGTCTTCTACAAAGTTGAATTCATTCAAAGACTGAAAGTTGGAACTTTCCATTCCGGTCATGTTTACAAGCAACCACAATAAATGAAAAGCGGAATTGTACTTCACGCGAATCTGGTTCAGTTCGGGTAAGTGTTGGGTAAGGCATCATCAGACAAGAGCAAGTTGTGCCGTTTGATTTCAAACTCTTACTAGTTTGATATCGGAACATTATAAATGTATTTAGAATGAATAAGGGCCTCTCAAGCATACCAACTGGCCAGGATGGCTCTGGAAAGAAACGTATTTTGGGCAAAGCGTTGGAGCCAAGAGAAAGGTTTGGGATTAGGCTCAGTAAGAACGTAGAGAGCCTTGAGAGAATTTCGGAGATTTCTGGCAGCCTAATGGCTCCACAAAATAGCTTACCCACTTGCGTACCTAGCATGAATTTCAGAACGTAACTGGTCATAATCATCTGAACACCAGATGATTAAACTAATGAGCTATATTTCAAATATACCGAGACACCAGAATACGAGCACATTGTATGCAACATGCGAGCTTTAGTAAATCGCAGCGAACGCCTTGTTGTACCAGCTACTGGGGAAGATCCACCTGATAAGGTTCCCATAAAACTTCATCACGTCAGAAGCCGCAAGTTAGTCGTGACGCGGTTAAATCCTCCAGGACCGCTTTTTGATTTAATGCTCAAATCATCAACAGCTAACAAACTTCCACGTGACGCAGCTGACTGCACAACCGCTGGCGGGTATTCATCACGGCCGCTTGGCAGTGGTCCACCGGTCAGGCGATATATCAGAGAACCGGGTAGCCAGGGAACACCGACCGGTGACCGAGCGCCTTGACATAGTGATGGGCTCCAATTACACGTTTTCCCAGAACAGCGGGATAATTGAGTCGGGATGACAGCTTATAATGCTGTATTAATTAGATTTAAACCGGTTCGACTTACCGGGCAAAACACGTGACCGAGGCGAGAGACTTTATAATCGTAACTGCCGCGAGTTGAAGACTATCTTTATCCTAATGGTCGTGAACCCTCAGCACCAAATGTAGGTAACGTATCAAGATACGTATAAATGAAACGAGATTTCCACCAATGGAATTGCTAGGCCAACAGTTTTTAATTCTGTAACGACTAGTAAGCTTTCTCCTGAGATATGATGGCAGTTTTCTAACGATATCCTATTGGTGAGACTGAACACAATACACACTGTATTACCTACATATGTACCTAGGTATACGTGACTCAATTCTAAATTTGGTGTTCTTGTTGAGCAAACTACTGAGAACAATACATCTTCTATTTTTCACAATATTGTGGTTTTATTATTATTAATAATGGACCCTTAAGAGTCGAGCATGAACAAAAAAGTTAACACCCCGTCAAAATTTGATGGTTTTCGTTTCAAGCTATGTAGAATCCGAAAATGGAATAAAAAACGCTGCCAACTATAATAAAACGGTTTATTATTTTCCAGTATACGCCCATTTTCCGTAGATCACTGTTTTCTGTGGTGAGTACCTGCCCTCGTGCTGCTCCTCCTCCCCCTCTACACAAGGAAAGCCCTAAATCGAGTTCTGCAGCCGGCCCGTGAATTAGTTACATAAAAATGCGCAGGCTTCAATAATTCGATCATTAATTACTTGTTATTATTTATGAAGCATAACGTTTGCTCAAATTACAAAAGTACCTATAAACTAACTCCAAAATAGACAGCACAACCAAATCGACTTCATACAGCCATCCGTCGTTACAATCAGGTGTTCCCTAACAATGATATCTGGGCCGGATTCATACCGTTTAATTCACGATCATGTTGACGAAGCATTTTTGTGCTAACGAACGGCTGGTCGTATAATGCTCCGGGCTGTCTCGAAAAATTCTTTAGTTCGAGATCAATTTAAAACGTTAAAAAAACTATACCCTTCTATTGAAAGTTTTCGAGGTACGGCGTTCTGAAAATTTCAACCTCTATTTTTCACCCCTTAGATTTGACTGACAGTAACGCCGAGACTTCGCGGACCAACTAGACCCCAAATGGATCAGGATAACTCAGTTATCATGGTTCATGATAACTGAGAAAAGTGCGAAGCACGGCGGACGGACAAAATTTTAATCCCATTTTGTGATTCTACATACCTTGTAACACTTCCTAATGCATGAGCACGCAGAACTGTTACTCAGGAACAGTGCCACCCGTCCCAATGACAGGAAGAAGAGCAATCAATCCGTTTCCTGCCTTTAACGAGGTAAGATCACACCTCCCTCATTTTTATTTATATCACGCGATATTTAAACCATTTCATCCTTTTAACAATTCTGCGTTTGCCCGATACGTCATCCCTTGAAATTGTTACTCTTCGAGAAATATATAAATCCACCCCACCCACCCTTGGGTAAATTTAGCTTCCCCTTAATTCTCTCCCTTTAAACAAATTTCTTAGAGCTTTATTCCTTAATTACCCAATAAAAAGGTATCGAGTTGGCTGTTCAGTGATATTATTTCATTTGAAGAATCATGATTTAGTTTATAGGTACCTACTTTTGTAACTTGAAAAGGAACGTTACGCTTCACGAATATCACCAATAAACTATAACTAGATAGACTTCTTGAATCCAACGCATATTATTTTATGAAAATGTAATTCCCCGGCCGGCTCCAGTACTCGATTTAGGGTTTTCCTGAGGGGAGCACGAGGGTAGGTATTGACCACAGAAAACAATGATCTACGCAGAGGAGTATCTATACAGCTAAATAACAAACCGTTTTGAAATAATTTGCAGCGTTTTTCTGTTCCCAAACGCAAAAACTACGGGTGATTAATGACACTAATTTTCCTGGCCGAATTTCGCAAAGCATAAATTTACTGTACCTATCATAACGGTTTAGCCAACACACCCATCACTCTCCATATCACGCCCATTTTTTGTACCATAATACGGTTTTTTCCCAAGCTCATGAAAAAGGCATTTTAATCAACATAAAAGCTCATAAAAAGCAAAAGGAATTGAATAAAATACATGTTCCATAGATGTTGTGAGTGGTGCGCTTCATCAATAAAGCCTCGCCATTCGTTTGGAGCTGTACGAATACGAATATTATTCACAATACCAATAGTACTGTAGCTCCTACCACCAGTAGTAGTTCATTTTCTTTTTCATGTATTCATTCACAACTATCACCATGTACCTACTTACTACATATTTGTAATCTAATTTCGTCGTGATGGAGTCTGATGAACTGCAATTCATGCAGTCGTAAAACTCTTATAAATGTGTTTGGTCATTATAATTTGGATTTATAATGAACAGGCAACTAGGGAGGGGCAATACAGCTTGAAATCACAACTCACAAACTTGATATTCAATTTTATACGCGACGGTTTTTTGAACTCCCGACATTATCATTTCTAAAGGTCCTTACGATGGATAATTTTCGTTGCTAAATAATTTTCTGTCCCACGGTTTCAAATATAAAGGAGCATTCGCCAACCTCAATAATTACAAGGGTTAATACCAATCAGTTACAGCATGAATACAAATGACATCATCCAGAAAGGGCGTCGAATTTGCGTGGGCCAACTCTCAAATAATAACACACCCATAGCGGGATGGTAATATTAAAATACTGTCCGTTTCTTTACACGGGTGTTCGGCGAAGTGACAGGTTATCAATTATCGGAGGGATCAGGGAACCTCCCACTCACCAAGTACCTGATGTCATTGCCATGAATACACACGGCACATGGAAGAGAAACACGCGAGCTGAGTTGATGATATTATTTTCGATGAAGTTTCTATTCGAGGAAAGAGAAAACAATGGCGTACGAATAGAACCTCGACAAGGTGAAATATATTCACTATAAATAATTCAACGATGAATTATTCCTGCTATTACGAATTTTACACGTTCTTGAAAAAGTTATACCTCCAGAAGGTAGGAACTCCACTTTGCAATTAGGTAGTAATTATGCGCTCTGAAATTACTTGAGTGTCGCAGGCTAGTTTAACCAACACTGCTCCCTGTCTCTGTCGTAATAATATCCCTACCGTGTAGTTTAGTAACACCTAAACCAAAATACGAGCAGAAAACAATTTAAGGCCATGAGCAATTAACAATCATACCTACATGATACCACATTACTAGCTACGAGAATAAAGCCCTCAACATTTACTCACCACTACTACACGTCTGAATGGTCGCTGACGCTCGAATCTCGCAATAACAATAAATATTGAAAAACTACTTTTTTTAAACAAATTAATGAACTGTTGACCGACCACTGGGGAGCATTTAGATTGGTGGACCTTCACGATTTGGTTTTCGGAGAAACAATGGAAGACGCGTTGTAAGGAGTTTCATTACAAATAACTAGAATTTTATCTGATCAGTGTTGGTTGGAAGAGAAATCAGGATTGATTTCTTCCAGTGCTTGCTTATTAAGGTTCATCAGACACTTCGCCTTGAAAACGGCAGCATCAACAATCCATGAACACAGTCTTCAGGCTAAGCTACTAATTATAAGCTAATTCGTGTTATCTACAATAGGAAGAAAGTCACAGAAACTTCTCCACGCGTCACACGTTTATAAAAAAATATATTTATATCTGTGTCGACCGTTCTCCGAGGTGGTAGAGAGAACAAACTATTAACCAACCTTGACTGCGTCTTATGGCAGACGGTACAGGAGCACCTTGTAGTTCAAATTTACGTCACCACAAAACGCGGCAGACCGGAACGTTGGTGACAATGAGAAAGAAATTGTTCTGTTTTTTCGTGAATTTTGCTGTGCATAAATGTTTAGCGCGTAAGAGCTAAATTACGGTAAACTGACAGGAAATTTTTAGAAGTTTTCGTGAGTAGACCGGTAGATGAATGGAGCGACGACAATCACTAATGATGCAACGGAGTAAGACGCCATATTTATGGGTTATGATCAAGTCGCTTTGTAGTTCGGACTGATAGTTTAATAGCAAGATTGCCTTGCACTTTGCAATGCTGTAACGTCTGTTAGTAAGGATAAAATGCGAATGATCAACTGGAACGAAAAATTGGTTGATGGTCAAAATTCGATTTGGCGATTTCAAAAACCTCCGAATATTCACACTAAACCTCGAGATAACGTTGATTTTGGTCGAGTTTGTTACTTTAACGGTACTTTATTCTGGCCTACGTACAACAAACCTAGTCCTTCCGAGTCGAGTAAGCTCCACTAAAATTATTCTGGGTATATCAACTGGGAAACGGACTCAGAGGTATGTGTTACACTTCTCAACATAATATCAATACAGACAGCTCAACATACATAAGCATCTAAATTTTTTGCTTGATCTGTAGAAGTCAGTTACTTCCATTCCGGAAGAGCAAGAATCAATGTGGGACTGCATTATGGAAAATGTGCTGTATTGCATCCCGAAGCAACGTATGGAAAAACTGAATAGGACCTCACGCTGTAACAAACATGGCGAAGATGGACCAATAGGACCTTGTCATGAGGTGCCACTCATATCCGTGTCTGGAGGTGGCAATACATGGGGCAGACACGCACGATGATCAAGAATAGAAAAAAAAGGGTAAACCAAATCACCTCTTACCAACGTAAAAATCGATCCATTATGCAAGCTGCCGCATCGCGAAAGTTTACAGCTGGAAGATGAGTAAGGAAGCCAATGAAACGGACCCGACACACCTGGTCCTGTGCACCACTCCACGCACCCACTCGCACGCCCCATGACAGACCGCAGAAACCCATCCAACACCCTCCTTATTGTATCGGTTCTTATAGAAAACCATAGACGAGGGGGAAGCAGCACGTCAAATATTTGTCTGAGGGTGGCCAGGAAGCATTACCGATACTGCTAGTCGGCACTTGCGTAGCGCAAGGGATTTTTTCAGGGTCCAATTTTAATGGAGCGCCGTCACGCCAACCCCTATTATATGAATAAGTGGTGTAGTAAATCTTCACGTCCCTCTTTCATGGCTACCGTGCAAGGAAATCAATTTTCAATACGACCAGATTCAATTATACGGGCTCATCCGACGGCTGAATCTGGTTATGAAGAAATCCTTTTCGTGCGGGTGAGTGTGCATGAAAAACAAGTACCAAGGGGCTTCGAAAATATACAACAGGAGTAATCCTTAATTAAAATACTACGAGTTCAAAATATGAATAGACAGCGAACTGGTTTGGCGCAACTTAGCACAGTTTAGGGATTGGGTACGGCAGTCATATAGATTTTGGTGGTACATACTCGTACATCGTTTTCCGAATTCCCAGACAGACGATGAAACCTGGAGATGATGAACAGAATTCAACATAAGCAGGACAGATTCACAATGGCAACAACCAAAGCATCGAGAATAGATCGGCGAGTAGTAAACATCACTAGTAAACGTTTGATAGCAGCTAACTATTTAAAACATACCATCTATTAGATAGGCATTAATCGAAGAGATTTAATAGTGTGTCTTCCGAACGGAACGTACTGGTAGCTTGGTTACAAAACCTATATGATGAAGGAATATCACCGACTTGAAAATAAAATTATCTCGCACAGAGAATTGAATAATAACATGAAGATTAATGGGAGTCATTCTACGCTCTAGGAATTTTTCTGTAGAAAATGCGACATACCCACCGGAGAGCAGATTGCAGAACAGAATATGGCAAAATAAATGAGTTGTTGACAATGGAGTCGCAGATAATAACCAGGCCGAGGCCAATAATTAACTATGAAGTCACTGCTTCTTGCCAAATAGAGTTTTAAACCGTTTAAACGAAACTGGTTCAACTGAGGTTAACACATCTCCGCGAGCACAACCGCTTGATTTGCATAAAGGAGAATGCACACACAATGAAGAAAGGCTTCTTTTTTTCTTCTTCTTACCATGAAAAATTAACTATCTCAAAGAGAAACCAATATTCCAAGCTAGATACGTTGGGAGACAATTTGCTGTCAGCCTCAAACGAAAGTGTAGTGGGAAGAATGAAGTGATGAGATTCAAGGATTGAAGGTGCAGGTGATTCACATAGACGGTTCCGTTGTTCACTCACTAACAAACCTCTACGATAAGATTTAACGAGCGAGTATCTACCACAAGTTGTTCGCTGACTCAGCTTGTTTTCTATTTTTCACACCCGGAAGAGTTCACTTTCGCGCGAGAAAATTCATTATTAATATATTGTTAGCCATTACAGTCGAGCGTTCTTTCAGGATTATGAGCAGGTAAGTACGTATTTTAAACTCAATTCGTTACGGTGGCTTATTCTAAATAGCAATCAATTACAGAATTTAAAGTCTGAGAATGTACTTATACCACTTTTTCGTTAGTAATGAATACACTCGTAATACACGAACTATCCACAATCCCGGTTACACTCGAAATTCCAACAGACAGGTTGTGGGTTTCAAACTTGCTCGAGCGCTGAAGATGGCATTGCTCTGTTCTGTTAGAAATTATACAAATAGGCGTAGAACTGTATATTTTACATAAATGTATACTATCAGATTATCGTAGCTCATATTTTGTTACAGATGGTTTCGAACCGACAACGTCCAGCGGACGAGAGACACGGAAGTAAATTACCTAAAAATTCCACGTAAACTCAATTTTCACCAACAAGCTCAACATCATGATTTCAACTTGGATGAATGGTGCATGGAATTACTTCTAGAGTATCAAACTTCCTGATTTTACCGTACAGTGCTAAGAATGATAGGAAATATAGGGTATGATGGAATCGAGTATGTCCTGTATGCCCTGTGTCCCTCAGTCCTATGCATCTATCATTAACAAGTAAAAACAGCTGAGAACTTTCATCTACTACAAAAAAAAATAAAAATAAATAAAAAATTGTGAGATCAGTTCAAAAGTTTGCAACACACAGGTTGTCCACGTCAAAGATCCAGATGACGTGAACACGTAACTGACGTGAACAAAACTATCGAGTGATTGAAAGTGCTACACTGGAAACAATCTATCAAGAGATAACCACTACTGGGGCATTGAGCGCAGTCACTGACACCGATCAGGAAGTTTTAGGGTTCGTCATTCTCATCACAATCAGTCCAGAACAAAGTCAGTCTCAACAGTTATCACAAGAACGTCCATCACGTACCTCATTGGACGGTCGAATTACTTGGGAGTGTCGGTAAAAAGAAAAATTCATCGTCGGCATGATGGAAAGTGAAAGTTCACCGAAGGGCTGACGCTGGGAGGTGATGCCCAGGGCTTAAAACGCCATTAACAGTCATTCTGTTGCAGTGAGTGAGTCCAGTTCCGCTCATAACTAGCTCACAGCTACTTTCTAAGGTGACAGTTCATGTTACACAGCCGGCTGCCGGTCCCGTCTCATCGCTCACCCGTAAAGATTTACTCGGAGAAAAATGTTATGTAACAAACTAAATCTATGGGGAAGACATATATGCATACAATGGAAGTGTTACTGACGTCAAGGGCTTGGAGAAAAATTGATTAGAGTGAAAAATGGTGGGATTTAACTGACACGAAGTCAGAAATCCTTTACACGCTTTCCTTTTCACCGAAGGAAAACGAATGATAGTACTGGCTGTACGTCAGAGATGAACCCTTTGTGCTGTCAGCAACATCATTATTATGTAACTTGAAAATGAAGAACAATGTATGATGATGTGGACAATTTCTACAGACACGGACAGACGGACGGACATACGTTGATTGGTACCTAAGCAAACTGCATTGGTATATTAACAAGACTATCAAAGGGGATAGAAAATTGTGGAAAAGTATGAAAATATAATGTCCTGAAGGTAATGCCCCCTTTCCACTGCTTTCTGACCCCCCCCCCCCCCCCCCCCAAGACTCTTATCTCCAAAACTATAGCCACCACGAAAAAAAGAAAAGGACCTTTTTTGAAGAGAATTTACTCTACCTTAAATTCTGTACAGAGAAACTTTTCCGCCAAACTCAATATCTCCAGAGATACACGTATTTAAGAAAAGTTGTAAACAAAACCTTTATGACTCCCACTCCCACCAACCTTCGGGGACGTTCAGTATCTTGTACAGGACATTTGAATGAGCAACTATGCCAAGTTTCAAACTTGCTGAGATAGGGGTAATTTAGTGTTATTACCTTTATAACAATATCCTCAAGAATCCATAAGAAATAATACAACATGCTTGGTGGTTTTAGAAAAGTGGCATGTCCCCCCCCCCCCCCCCACAAGGGGCGCAGCTTTTGGGGATCAATTTTTGTAATACCTAACAAAAAACGATTCACAGGTCTGAAACCACAAAGTTGGAGAAAAGAAACAAATAAAGAAAGGTATTTCAAGGTTTATAAACAATTGACATGCACCAAACAAATCAGTGACAAAAATCCCATGCCTTGTCATGAACGTGTTGGTGACTGGCAAAGAAAGTAAGGAACATCAATTAGCCTGATTCGATGGCAATCACAGTTATTAGCGAGAGATAAAACGTATCATGCCTTGGGCGGGGCAGAAGGAAGAAAATGACCCTTGTCTAATCAAAAGGAGAGAAACCAGTGAGTGAATAGGTGAGGTCGGACACGGCCAATCACTCATGGTAGCGGTACCACAGCAGTAACCGTGTCCTTCTCCAATGTTGTTGGCATTCATAGCCCACGGCATAAAACTTTTACGAGGGATCTAAATTCCAAATGCACCAGCTAGGGAACTTTCACGTAAAATTGCACCATTCAAACTCAAAAATATATAACTTTTCTATCAGCTGGTTTGCAGAAATATTTTCCAATAAAAGCAGACAAAGTTTCGCAACAACGAGTCAATGGGTATTATGGCGCCAAAACCTGAAGCACCCTGTATATTACTGCACAAAACCGATGCAACTGAAATAGATTCGATTTCGTTTGAAATTGCATCTATATTCTCTACAGTCTAAATCTACATTATTCTGACATCTAGTTCCGAACTTGAATGGTTAAACGCGGCAGCTTAGCCATAAATCGTGGCAACAGTATCATGAATCCTTCTTACAAAAGGGAAGGGCGAGATGCTAATGGACATGTTACACGAAAAGAAGCGGGTAGTGTAATGCTTACCGCACCAGGAAAAGCGAAGGTAACAGACAACAGACTTACCTGAAAACAGAGAAAACGAAGATAAGATAGATTAAACATTGTGAAACGAGAATAGGGACAAATATAATAATCATGAAAAAAAAATTCTTAGCGTCATTATAGCATATAAGAGAGTCATTATGTCACAACTCCTCAAATTGCAAGACAAACAACAACGTATATGCAACAAAAGTCAACATCATGAAAAACATTTTAACGCATCATCAAGCAGTGTGCTTCGAGTACAAACCTGGAGTATGGACGGGAGAAGAAAATTTACCCTAACTACATGGCACAATTCAATACAACGCTCACAACTTGCATAGCTGATTTTCCTCATAAAGAATTCGTTTGGTAAAAACTGATCGGTTTACATGACTGTCTTGAAACTACATCAATATCATAAATATATATCTCTCATGATGTGCATCGGAGAGTATATTTTAAACGACGTCCATAACTGTTAGCGATAACGGGCACAAACAAAATGAGAAGTGCTGTTATCTGGGAAATTTTTCCGCGAGAGATAGAGAGGAGGACAAGTAGAGGTCGCGTGATTTATGATGGTATGGCAATTGAAGCACGTACCTTACCTAGAATTACTGGTTTCAGGAAGCATGATCATAATATCCAAATGGCAGAACGCCCGAATGAGCTTGTATCGAAAATACTTCGCTAAAGAACCGAAAATAAATTGTCATCATGGATTAGACACAGATAATCATAGTAACCACGAATAAGCTACTACTTATAGAGTTATAGTGGTACCGAGCACCAATCTTGACTACATGATTGCTCATATATGGTTTACTAGCCTGACCGCTCGCTTCGCTCGCTATCCGAGATTCGCTGTACGCAGTATCGTGGAACCAACAAACGACGGAAAAATCCCATAGCCTACTGGGTATTTGTGCCCAATTTTATCAAAATCCGTCAAGCCATTCAGGAGTTGACCATGGTCGACCATATTTCCGCTATGGTCAGGGAATTAAAAATGCGCCTACGTTCAACTTCGGAGACTACCGGATATTGGTGCCAAATTTGGTCGATATCCGTTGAGCAATTCGGGATTCGACCATGGAGGGGCCTATGGATGCGCTATGGTCGATCGCGGGGGTAGTCCGAAGGGTCGATCGTAGATAGAATTTCACGTAGATTACGAATACGCGATACAAAATAGGGGTTACCATTTCAATTAACGAAGTTGACCATGGTCGACCATAGTTCCGCTATGGTGAGGGAATTAAAAATGCGACGTTGCACAACTTGGGAGCCTACTGGATATTCGTGCCAAATTTGGTCGATATCCGTCAAGCCATTCAGGAGTTGACCATGGTCGACCATAGTTCCGCTATGGTCAGGGAATTAAAATTCGACGTTGCACAACTTGGGAGCCTACTGGATATTCGTGCCAAATTTGGTCGATATCCGTTGAGCAATTCGGGATTCGACCATGGAGGGGCCCATGGATGCGCTATGGTCGATCGCGGGGGTAGTCCGAAGGGTCGATCGTAGATAGAATTTCACGTAGATTACGAATACGCGATAAAAAATAGGGGTTACCATTTCAATTAACGAAGTTGACCATGGTCGACCATAGTTCCGCTATGGTCAGGGAATTAAAAATGCGACGTTGCACAACTTGGGAGCCTAATGGATATTCGTGCCAAATTTGGTCGATATCCGTCAAGCCATTCAGGAGTTGACCATGGTCGACCATTGTTCCGCTATGGTCAGGGAATTAAAAATGCGACGTTGCACAACTTGGGAGCCTACTGGATATTCGTGCCAAATTTGGTCGATATCCGTCAAGCCATTCAGGAGTTGACCATGGTCGACCATAGTTCCGCTATGGTCAGGGAATTGAAAATGCGACGTTGCACAACTTGGGAGCCTACTGGATATTCGTGACAAATTTGGTCGATATCCGTCAAGCCATTCAGGAGTTGACCATGGTCGACCATAGTTCCGCTATGGTCAGGGAATTAAAAATGCGACGTTGCACAACTTGGGAGCCTACTGGATATTCGTGCCAAATTTGGTCGATATCCGTTGAGCAATTCGGGATTCGACCATGGAGGGGCCCATGGATGCGCTATGGTCGACCGCGGGGGTAGTCCGAAGGGTCGATCGTAGATAGAATTTCACGTAGATTACGAATACGCGATAAAAAATAGGGGTTACCATTTCAATTAACGAAGTTGACCATGGTCGACCATAGTTCCGCTATGGTCAGGGAATTAAAAATGCGACGTTGCACAACTTGGGAGCCTACCGGATATTCGTGCCAAATTTGGTCGATATCCGTCGAGCCGTTTGGCCGTGCATAGAAAGACAGACAGACAGACTCACTCACGGACAGACTCACAGAGATCCGTTTTTATAATATAGTAGGGATAGAGGTTATACTGCGTATATGGTATATGATACACACTGACATATGCCAGAAGCTGTTCATATACATTGTACGAGCATTTACAGTGAAGCGATAAAGGAAGGGGGGACTCAGCAGTTTATACATTAGGATACAGAATAATAATAATTACCTACTCTTGGAGCTACGTTTTTCACGCATCAGATAACGATGGGAATGTATCTTCATGGGCAGTTTCACCTTATATTCGTACACCAATGGGTATTTCCTCGTTAACTTTCATATCCGTTTCTTACGTGAATTCGCTGCCATATCGCTGACATCTTGGCATCCGTTTCTTGGAAGTCGTGGAGCAAGGTTGAACTCAGCCGGGCGGAGTACCTTCACGCTCAACCATACACGTTGACTTCTTCAACCCCTCGTAATGTGGCCACGACTCACAGTATATTCCCGTAGATTCGAAATCTGTGCCTAAATTCTCAATGATTCACATGGGGCAGTCAGGGTGGTGACTACCTAGCGCATGTCAGCGTCCTCTTCCTTGACCATACGGAAATTCGGAATACTGCCCTTATCGATCCACAATTTCCAATCTATCGGACAACTAATTCTGATCTATATGAACACCATTTGGATTGTATGCTGAGGAGGATAATCCAACTGATAATCCCAGGATAATCGCACTGAGAGCAGATTAAAAATGAGCTAAAGACAAATCGGGTACCGGGATTTCCATGAACTAACACCGCACCCACTTGGATCCCTCAGCATTCCAATTTAAATGTCTCCTTCGCAATCTTTCTATCGGCCAATCTAGAAAGAATTGTGAGCAAGAACTCAACAAATAACCCGAATGTAAGAAAATTATGAAGAAATAGGTACTGGAAACCGGGTATTTTTAGACCTCCTGGAAGCGCCTACTTTTTGAAGTCGCACTTGGAGTTTATGATTCGGAAATATTCGTTCGTGACTTAACAACAGGAGTAAGCTGGAATTTTCCCCAGGTCAAGACCAGGAACCTGGTATTACAGCTTGAGACAGACACAACCCTTACACCATGACGTGATATACTGGGCAACAAACCACTTCTTTCTCGCAGCACGGCACAGCACATCTCGCATTCCTTCTCTGTGGTACCGCCTTCTCGAGAATCCTACTCGAAGACAAAACGTTCCGACAGAGCGAGGTTCGACGGCCTTCGTGGCCGCGGTGGCAGTGGATGATTCGACATAATTCCTACCATGTCCTTGAAGCGAGGTTGCCATTACGACTAGAAAGCTCTTCAGTTTCGCGTTGCCCTCAAGGCTTCCCTCCCGGGGGAAACGATCGGGAACGTTTCCTGCCAAAGGGTACTTCATTTCTAGGAGCGAGCATATAAAACTGGCTCCACAGCTGAAAAGAGTATGCTGGGCACCCTCCCCCTTCACGAAGTCAAGAAAAAAACCCTCATAAAACGAAGGTCGGAGGGATGGCCAAAAGACCCGCGTCACCTCGTCGAACCTTCGAACATCATCGGAAGACCAAGAACTCGCCTATAAAATCGGAAGGCCAACTGCTGACTGAAACACAACTTCTAGATATATTTCCACACCCAGAATATTCAGGGCAAACCAAACTAATTCCACACCCACAACATGCAAACCATACCAAACAAACCTAACCAAACCAAAATAACTTTCAACTCAACTCACCTCTAAAATCAAACCGATAAACAACAATTTTGTTGTGCGCTCATTGCAAAGTTGAGGAAATCGGGAAGACGTTAAAGTTAGAACTACCACGGTGATAAAACCATTCAACCATTCTTCTGGCACAACAACTTAATAAATTATAGTCCATACTAGGAAGTGGGTACCCGGTGTTGCACGGGTAGTTATTTTCTAATTTTCTACTGGGCAGCAGGAAGTCACTAAAATTCCTCTTGGTACCCTGTTCACTAACTTAAGCAATTCATTTTCCCTTATTACGTTTAAAACTTTTCACTGAAATTTATTTCACTTTCTATCACTTTCCCATAAAATGAAATGAAAGGGAAACCACCTCACCTAACTCACCAATATCGAAACGCCTCTATGCTCTGTGACAGTAGGTGCCTAACTCACAAAAGTAAAAATGGCATTACACACCCGTCAAAAAGCCACTTAGTACGCTGTTCAGTACATTGCAGTTTTAATTTTCCATGATCGTAAAAATTCATTTCCATGAACTGGGAAATGACTAACGATCCTGTGCTCATTTCGTAGTCTGTTTTCATTTGGATATTGCTAACATCCATAACCTTCTAATGGGACAGGGACATACAAAATGTACGTACATCCTATTACTTCATGAGAACCAGTCGAACATTATCTATGTGATGTCGACGGGTTTTGGTTCAAGCCCTTCCTTTGGTTCACGTTGGTCCACGAAGTCGTAGGTACGTAACTCACCAACATCATAATGGCTCTACGCTCTGTGATAGTACCTCAACACCGTAAAAATGGCAATAGACACTTGTCAAAAACCACTTAGTACACTATCACTATAATGCACTTTTCCCCCCCGCTTTTCCTGGGCTCAAATCGATTTCCAAAATTGTACTGACCCTGGATCACTCCATCGCCTATACCACCCTTCTGAGCTCCTTTCGAAGGTCCAGAACACTCTTTGTGGAGAATGTTCTCGAACGTTCCAGAACAGGAAGTACTCTCGACGGTCCTGAACCGTCCCGAACATTGTGGAACATACCCTTCGATTTGTGCCTATTTTGACATCCGAACCCTGCAGTTCCAAATCGAAACTTTCTTCACGGATGGGGCATGGAGGGCTATCCTACCATACAATTTACATGGGGCTGCGGAAGTGGATTGCGCAGTTACAGCGGCACGCACGGGCCACGCTTGCTTACATTATTTGTAATATACACCGGGTTTATTACTACCTACTGCCCGCTAAGACTTCGGGGATCGACTCTACCACTAACTTGCAACAAAAATCCGTTTCGGAGCATCCTGGATTCATCCCTAGATTTTACCAAAAATGTATACGTGAGTATAAATATACATATCTATATATATGCATATTTGTATATGTATATTTGTTTGTGACACTCCAGACGATATCTGACCATGGGTACATGATAAAAATGCCAAACCGCCAAAATGTTCGTATTCCCAAACAAAAGGATAAGTTCAAGATCAGCAATACTCAAATTCCAAGGGGGTCAAATTTGAGTTTTTAAGGGTCAAAAATCGGTAAAAACGGTTAAAATTGCGATCAACTGATATAAAATCACTAAAACTAGTATGGAAGGTGAGCAAAGATAGAAAATTAGATTTCGGTTTTTTCATATAAAATAGGGGTCAAATTAGGATTTTTTTTGGGGGGTCAGCGATTCACGACGGAGGGATTTCGATGATAAAAATACTTTTCTCAAAAAAGAGTGGGTCAAATTTATAAAGGTCAAAAATCAGTAAAAATGGCTAGTCACAAGAAATTATATAATTATACACAATAGCACGATTATTTCTTTGAAAATTCGCTCTTACGGCCAGGCTCATGACGAACTCTACCAGTTGTTTACGTTGTAAGTGGTTTTTAGCTGTTTTTTCAACGGTCCGGGAGGTTCGGGATTGTCACCATTCGATTCAGCGTGTACAGTTACGTAGAAAACGAAACCTAACTCCTCGTTTAGTCATGGTCAGATTAAGTCATACAGAAAAAACCCTAGATTTCCTTTAAAAAAAAAAAAAAAAGCATTCAAACATGACTCTCCCCCAATTAGTGCAGTAAAATGAAAAATTAACACTGTTGGAAAGCTGAGATTACGGTGCACGTTCAACGTGCACGTTGAGACATAAAGCCATTTGAGAGTGATTTTGAAAATTCGAGAATTTTTTTTTTAGTCCAGTTATTTGCCCGCTGATGTACTCCAAACATTTATGTTAAGGCCATGTTCTGATAGGAAATTTAACGCTATCCAATGGTATAAACAATTTCAATTTTGCACTGTAAATGCAAAATGTTTAAGGCCATTTTTGTGATAGAAGGTCGAGAACCCAAAAAAAATTTAAACCAAAGTAATTCGAAAACGGAGCGTTTTTCGATAAATGTGGAACTTTTTTGTTGCAAATTAATTAAAGTACTGTTACATCCGGTATATTGATGGATTTACAATATTTACAGTAAACAAAACCAACTTATGGCTTGTCTTATCTGATGCTGGGGAAACTGAAGAGATGTGAAACTATGGAGATTTGTGATTGCGACATCGGGGAAGTCAATGTCGTCATATGAGAAGTCCGAGTTAGTGCAGGAGACAACACGACCAGGGACTAACGTGGGTAGGCTGCTGAGATAATTTCCGGCGCGCTTATCTGTGCAGGCACGCATACTCATAGGTAGATATTAGAGCAGACAGTAAGTACGAGCGGGTATAGGGAGTATAATTATACTCCCTATACTTACCATCCCTAGTCGTCACATAACGAAATCCGTTCCAGCTATTCGATCTCCAGTTACTTTTATTTTTAAGCCAAGTTAAAAGATGAAATAATCTAAGATAAATGTTATACTACCTAAGTATTTGACTGGAAAGACCGTACCTACATTCTGACCCGAATATCCAAAGGCACTTCCTTTTCTCATACTTAGCATGCGCAGCAAGCAACTATGTATTCGTTTCGTAACTTGTGTTCTGTACAAAATTGTATTTTAATTAAACACCAAATATTGAAATAATCAGCCATCAACCAAGGTTGAAACAACGAAAATTTTAAGAGTTCAGTGTGCGTGTAGCGTGGTCACCCTGAATCAGCAACACCACTCAGTAGCACCACAGAGAATTGACTTCGTGGACCAGCGCCTTGTTACACACTGATTTATTTTGCATCACCCTCTGTAGCAGAGTGAAGTACTATTAGCCAAGTTTCTTCTATTGCCCAACAAAACCCAACGTTTCGCATGTAATACACCCACCTACACTAGAATTAAGTACGGCCCCTGTGGAAACCGTCTTTGCATACAATCCAACTCCCGACCACGGTTCCGCAGGCGGCTAATGACAAGACCCGCAATAATATCATTCTCAGTTGCTCGGAGACTCGAAAATATTACCTTACATTAGCGACACCCGCGCATGCGCCTCGAACGAATTATTGTGCTAAGTCTACGTTTCTCTTTATGCGTCCTGTTCCGCTTCACGAATCGCAGCTCCCTTCACCCATAGTCTGGAAATTACTGTCCATTTATTTTAGATGAGCTATAAATTTCAGACGCAGTAATAACGAAGCGATTTGCAATGGTTGCCTGCCCACTGCCTTACCTAACCGCTAATATTCATAATGTTCAAAATTCATTCATGTTCATTGCGGTTAAAGATAAAAACATATGGTGTGCATTTTGGCAACTGTCTGGGCCGTCTATCCGATGTGCCCTAAGGATCTGAAAATGGATGTCTCACGTACAAAAATGGTTGTTCTACCGTTTTTACACCTCATGCCAATCGAGTTGCCTAAATGCCTACTACGCAGTGTAAACTGTGGTATGAAGGACGGAAAACTGCACTGAACTAGGATAGAAATTGTGATCGGCCTACGTCTATCAAACTCCTTGATTCAATACATGTTAGTTTCATTTTCCAGGATTAGTTCCCGCACGGGCCAATTATCACTTTTTATCGTGGTTGTGAACCCGTTAATAGAGGAACCAACCATGATGGAAATCAGTAAAGTTTTAAAAGCCATGAGAACTAATACGGCTCCGGGAGAGGACCACATCACAGCTGAGCCGCTAAAAATGGTGGCTCCGTGCTGGAAGTAAAACTTCACAAGCTCACATGTCTTATACATGAGGAGAGGATGCCTGGTAAGTGGAAAATTGGCTTGATCGTCGCAATCTTGAGAAAAGAAAAAAAAAAGAGATCTGTGCAGCAACTATCGCGGTATAACTCTCCTCAGTGTTGCATACAAACTGCTACCAGGAGTAATCTCAAAATGCTGTGTGTCTACTCAGAAGACCAGCTGGAAGCGTACCAGGTTGGCTTTTGATCCAATAGAGGAACAATGGAAACATTTCCCTGTGCGGCAGATCCTTGAAAAATTGTATGAGTGTGGGATAGATCTTTACACGGTTTTTATAGACTTTACCCAAGCCTTCGACAGACTCTCCGGAGAAGCGCTAATCAAGGTAGATGGGCATACCCAGAAAATTTCAAACTTGGTCAAAATCACTGAGTCCAAAGCAAAAGTCGTAAGTTAGTGGTAGAGCCAGTGAGCCCTTTGTCGTCGAGAATGGGGTTAGGGACGGTGACGGAGTGTCGGCTGTTATTTAAC
The DNA here is from genome assembly GCA_954871275.1 of Leptopterna dolabrata. NCBI lineage: Eukaryota > Metazoa > Arthropoda > Insecta > Hemiptera > Miridae > Leptopterna > Leptopterna dolabrata. The sequence continues at coordinate 20,090,216 of OX940980.1, read as the reverse complement.
CTGGCTTTCCACAGTGCTTCATCTAAAGTGGACCCTGGTGGCAAGGTGTTTAATAGACCTGCGCAACTCTGGTTATGCGGATGACATAGCCATTTGGTCTAGAAGCATGGGTGCTTTGGAAGACCTGTTCCCCACGATATTACCGTGAAAGGCACTAGGTACATTTAAATGTGTTCATCAGTTAAGTACACTCCTTAACAACGAGAATAGAATAAGCGAAGACATTCAAAAGCGAATAACTGCTGGACGGAAAGCTCACTTTGCTTCTATAAAGCTGTTTAGATCCCGTCTCCTGTCCAGAAGAACCAAGCTGAAACTCTTGCTCCATGATATGTCCCATAGTAACCTACGGTGCGAAGCACGGACGCTGACCAGTAAGGCTATTTTTGCCTATGAGCGAAAATTTTTTGGCTATTTTTGTTTATGACCGACAAATTCTTCGACGATCTTCGGAGCCAGGTGACTTGATTGGATCAGCTGTTAAAGGGACAAAATATACTGCGGTTCGTGAAGGCACAAAGATTAAAGTGGATTGGTCATGTGCAAAGGATGCCTGACAACACGATTCCTAAGAGGAGGATGACCCAAAGAATGGACGAACGGAGGAGGCGAGGAAGACCGGAAAGACGATGGCTGTGTGATGTCGAGGACGACTTAAGGATACCGCAAGTGCGGAAAAGGAGAAGGGGCTGAGGACAGAGTTCGATGGAGAAGGGTTTTCCGGGAGGCCACGGCTCACACTGGGCTGTAGCGCCTTAGGAAGAAGATCATGGATGTGGAGAAGCCATAATCAAGAAGGCTACGTGACTGTAACATCACTTACACATCACCAGTTAGTTATAATACTAAGGGTGAAAAGTAAAAGGAAGTATATGAAAGTATAAAAGAAAGTAAAAGAAGCTCACGTTTTGGGACCAAATCAGGCAAGCGGCAAATAAGGCAACATAATGAACAATTTATTGCTCTAAGCCGCGTGATGAGGATTGTAAATGGCCCGACCACGCAAACGGCGCCTGATGATGTCAGCGGTGCACTCAATTCTCCTGTATGGGGTCGAGTGTGGGCAGATCGGTGAATGTTGCTTATTACAGGAAGCGAATGATAGCAGTGTAACGAACAGGAGCGTTACGGATTGCAGGCGCGTACGGGACAGTATCAGAGCCAGCAACACTCGTTGTCGCTGGTGTGGGACCCATACGACTGCTGGAAACAGAGCGTAAGCGGATTTATGGAGAAGAAAGAGGAAGACTCCACATTGCCAGAAAAAAGAGAAAGGACAATTACTATTTGACAGGAGTTGTGGACAGGAGGGAGGCGGACTGCACGGCTACCCCCTGACATCCAAGTATGGCATGAATGAAAGCATGGAGGTGAATTACTTTTTATCAGTTTACCACAGGTCACGGCTTATTCTATAGGTACTTGCACAGAATGGGAAAGGTACGCGCTCCTACGTGTCACAGCTGCCAGGAAGTGGATGAGATGTGCATCAGACATTCTTTAGATGCACACAATGGGCAGCAGAAAGGAGGTGCGGTCCCCTCCAGGTATTTTACGAGATCCACATTCCAGCTATGGATCTTAAACATTTCCTCACCGTCCAATTGGGGGAAAAAGCACCATCCCCAGGGGTTGTAGTATTAAGTGGAGCAGGTAGTGTGATTTATCTTTTCTGCTCTAGATAAGAAAACGCTGCAAATCATTACACAAAGGTTTATTAGTCACCTGTATAGATGCCCCTTCTGGGTAGATCACGGTTTTCTGTGGTCAATACCCTCGAGTTCCCCCAGGAAAGCGCTAAATCGAGTACTGGAGCCGGCTCCGGAATTAAAGTTTCCTACAAATGCGCGGGATTCAATAATTAATTATTTGCAGTTATTCATGAAGCATAAGGCAAATAATAAACGGCTGTGTAATAATTTACCCGTATAGGTAATGTATAATGAACCGCTGCGTATAATAATTTGCCCATCAATAATACTTCAACGGTTGCTCAAGTTGCAAAAGTACCTATCAACAAAATCCAGCCCCTTCTAGGTAGATTAACCGTTGTGTAATAATTCACCGTTGTGTAATAATTTACCATTGTGTAATAATTTACCCATCAATAAAACTTCAACGTTTGTTCAAGTTTCAAAAATACCTACCAAAAATCCAATAGATCCAACAGACTTTTCAAATGAAATAATATCGCAGAACACCCAACTCGACTTCTAGAGCCATCGTTGATTATAATCAGGTGCTCCTTAGTGATGATATCTGGGCCGGATTTATACCGTTTGATTCACGATTGTGTTGACGAAGCTGTTTGGTGCAAACGAACGGCTGGTCGTACAATGCTCCGGGTGGTCTCAAAAAATTCTCTAGTTCAAGATCAATTTAAAAACGTAAAAAAAACCATACCCTTCCATCAAGTTTTCGAGCTACGGCGTTCTGAAAATTTCAACCCATATTTTGAACCTCTTAGAGATGACTGACAGTAGCGTCGAGCTTCGAGGACCAACTAGACCCCGAACGGAACCTAAAACCCGAATTTCATTTTTTTTCCCCATGGTAACTAAGAGAAGCCGTACGGCGTACGGCGGACAGACAGCAATTTTTTTAATTGCATTTTCGGATTCTACATACCTCGAATCGTAAACCATAAAATTATGAAGGGGGGGGGGGGGGGGGGGTAGAATTTTTTTTTCCCCCATGCTCGATTCCAAAGGTTAATTATTGAAAATAATAAACCAAAAGGGAAGAAAATCTCAAGCCTACCGATAGCAATTTATTTTTGTTTTGTTCGGACAACTACCCACGTTCTTTCGAAATGGAACTGTCGATAAACGTCTTTTCGATAAATTTGACGAAGTACGTTTAAGGCCTATAATATTTTCTAATGACAAGAATAAAGCAGTCATACTCATCCAACAAAAGTAAATGATGGAGTATCTTTCTCTCCAGCTGTCAGATCGTAGGACGGGGCGTTTCATAATGGGCTCATTGACACGCCGACGGGGATGAGTACATTATTTGAGCGTGACGAGCAGAAAAGACTATATAAATGATTGCCCTAAAAAACGAATGGCACTTCCACGACAGAAGACTAATTCATTCTTTTAAATTCTACTTGCCAGTCAGCTCAATTTTCAATCAGTCATCCCGCATGCTCCCAAAACTATCCGTAAGAGATCTTCGATAAGAGATTATATATACAATTTAACTGATCTAAACTTTATAAAATTCGTGAGCAGCAGGTGCAGTACGCCAGTACAGGTTTTGAAAACTGTAAAACAACACTCATCAACCCCATCAAACTGGAAGGGTCATGAAGATAAACATGAACATAGTTTCGAGATAATGAGAATATAATTGTTCCTCCTTGCTACGGGAAAAAGGTAAGAAAAACAAGAGTGGTCAGAAGGTCGGAGCTAATGATGAATTTGTGCAAAGTAACCTTGCCTACTTTAAAACAGCTATTTCACCAACTCATTTAGATGATACATCAACTAAACCATAGTTCACACTTCAATAGCAAAATATTCATCCTTCATTATCTGAAAAGGAGGATCTATCAACGCTGTATGACGAACGAAAAATATAATGGCTGTAAGTAACTTTTTTCATTAGTTTATTTCTTGTGTTTTAACGAGTTTCAGAACAATTTATTAATGCAGTGATGTTGCCGGTGAAGTTTGAAACTCTTCTTCATCGATTTTCCACATTAAATGTTGAAAAAAATTATCTGCCGTTCAAAAATGAACAAATCAAATTGCTCTAGAGACGTTTTAACGGCACTAGTTTCGTAACAGCCGTTAGCGCGCGGTCACTGAGTCGAAGATGTGGGGATGTGCTCGTACGTGTAGATGATTATATGAAGCCATTATGAACTAAAATGGGCTATTACTGGTCTGGAAACTTGAGTTTTAAGTCAAGAGTCGCGTTAGGGGAATAAAATGGTCGAAATTTTCTTTTGTAAAATAATATTAACTGCACTTGGAGTATACTCTTGAAAACTACCTTGACATTAGCCAAGAATCATCAGTCGTGGATCTTATAATTGCCGCAAGCTCTTGTAACTAACGTGCGTGCAATAAGTTAAACAACGTAACCAACAAAAGCGTTGAAATAACGTAGAAGTGCGAATCTACCTTAATCGATTCATTCATCAGTGAATTACATACCTACTACCAAAGGAATTGAAAATTCAAGAATAAGCGAGATATGAATTGTAGTATGGCCAGATGGCGTGGTGTGGCAGCTCAATATGAATTTCATTTAAATTCATACGCGAATGCAAATAAGAAATCAGAAATTCCTGCCCCACGCGCCTTTATTATTGTAAGTAACAGGTTGAAATGTGGAGGGTTGTTGTGGGTTCCTGGATGTTAATATATATTCATCTAACGTACCTTTGGTTCACTAAAGCACTGATTTCTATTACAACGAGTTTTAAATGCAATATCGTTTATAAATGAATCCAAGCTACTAAAGGCATAATGTGCTCAGCTGTGAAAAGCTGGAGGCTCCTTGCGGTGGGATTACCGGAGAAAGAATAATTTCTAATCTCGTGACGGTTTCTCATGATCCGTACAAAATGATATTTTAACGGAGAAACCCCTGTATTCGTTTCGATACCCAACTTCCGATGACTGACGGTTATTTACCGAAGCCCCAGAGTTGTTTTCACTGCCCCATTCTGCAAATGCCATACTCTTGAGTTAAATGTGCGGAGACGAGGATCTAATATCCAGCAGCTACGCTATTCGTGAACATCGATGATTGAGTGCTTGCCTGCATGATTGATTCCCTGGCGCACGGATCTACGAGAAAGTATTGAAGTGAAGGTACAGCCTAAAAATAGTTGCGCAACGCATCCCATTTTTACCCGGCCAATAGTCGTTGGAAGCACATTGGGAAGAAACGTGCGTTCCGCGGAGAGCTGTCGTTTGATCAACGACTTCGTGAAGCCTTTTCCGTTTTCAAGCTTCGATCCGATCGGCCAGCCCTTTCCTGCCTCGTAATTCAATAGGGGATAAAATAATGAGAAACTAAATCTTGGTGAAAAATATTAATAAACTCATTTTCAATTATTTCTTCTGGGTTCTACGAATCAATATTGACTGGATGACTAATGCGGTGCACAGGATGGAGCTGGGATGCATCTAACTATTTTGCGAAGAAAAAGAAACCACTGGTAAACAAATGGGCCCATCCATCGCCTTACACTACCCCTAGATAATAAGCCCTAGACATATTTCCCTAACCGTGTTCAAATCGGAATATATACTACAATTAGGGTGGTTTCCGAAAGTTCTTTAAGTAAATTCTTTACGTAACCCTCCTCTCCTCCCACGGTCTAATATAATTTATAAGATTCTGATGATTTCTATTCCCACCCCAACTGCCCAGGACCGCTCCTTACGCTTCATCCAAACCAATCATTCAGATGGGTTTATTCGTATAATATTTTATACAATATAATATTTTTTTTAAACTTCGTCGTGATTCCCTGTATTCAATTATTCAGGTGTGGTTGGAGCTTTTATACTCAAGACGAAATAAACGAAACCGTGGCATAAATAAATAAAATAGAAAATTCAAATTCAAATTAGAAGGTACTTCTTATATCCATAGAAAAATAAAATATTTGGAGAGAGCGTATCCTAGATACTAAGGAAAAATGATCAGCTCATCAGAGTACTAAGTTATAACTAATCGAATAGGAACCAGTATGATTTATCAAAAGCCCATTTTATAGGTCATCACACGTTCGTGACTGTCTCTCTGTAGTACAATGGACGAATAGGAAGGAGACACGCAAAGAGACGAAGCTTCCCCCATACGAACCATAAATTTCAATCGTAGTTCTTGGGGGGAAATATACTAGCTGAGAGGATTACGACCTACATAAAACTATAGTCTGTCGAGCGATGCGATGATTGGAATATATACGGTGGTGTAGACTGCTCGGAACTTGGTAATTCTTTATATTTTACAGCCGTTTAACTAGGCAAAACAATCAAGAACAACGTCATTGTGAATCACTTAATAACCGTTACAATAGTTGTATTTACCAGCTGGCCAAACAGTCTATGTATTAGACCAATCCTTATAATCAGCAGCCAGTGATGGGCAAAAACCAGTTGCAACTAACAACTAACAACTACAACTAAATTATTCGAAGTCATCCTCAACTACAACTAAAACGTTAGTTGTTAGTTGTAGGGTGCAACTAAATTTGTCAACTAACTTAGTTGTAGTTGCACTTACAACTACAACTAAATTAGTTGTAGTTGTAAGTGCAACTACAACTAATTTAGTTGACAAATTTAGTTGCACCCTACAACTAAAACTTTAATTGTTATTCGTAGTTGCACAAATAACAACTAAATGTTTCTCAACGTACCACAAACAATTATGCCTATCTACTATGCCTTTCTGTATAAATATATACAAGTGAATTTCTATGTGAAACTATTTGACTGATCGGGATGAAACTTTGGGAATATGTTGTGGGAATATTGGGAAAGGTTTCTGACCATTTGAGGGTAACTTTCGTCTGTGCATGCGCAAAAATGTTAAATATTTAAAATGCTCATGACTTACGTAAAAGTGGTCAAAATGTTCTAAAATTTCGATGGGAGATCAATAATAACATCACAGAGCACATGATGAGTTTCGAGGAAATCGGTACTCAACATTTCACTGGGCATGCGCAAAACCAAATTCATGCCAAGTTTATTATAGCGCTTATAACTTCCATTAAGTTAGTGGTAGAAAACAGGAATTTTGCGACAACATGTGGATTACATCTTAAAAATTGCGCCCTCTATCGGTGAACAAACTCACAAACGGAAAAATGCAGCTCGACTCACTTACGTTCGGCAATCAGTTGTTATTTTTGTGCAACTACAAATAACAACTAAAGTTTTAGTTGTGGGGTGCAACTAAATTCTTCAACTAAATTAGTTGTAGTTGCACTTACAACTAGCAACTAATTTAGTTGTAGTTAGTTGTAAGTGCAGTTACAACCAAGTTAGTTGAATAATTTAGTTGCACCATACAACTAACAACTAAAGTTTTAGTTGTTAGTTGAGTTTCAACTAACAACTATTAGTTGTTAGTTGGAAATTTAGTTGAACTAAATTTTTAGTTAACTACGCCCATCTCTGTCAGCAGCTAACGAAAGATGATAATTTTCAATTTTCGAGTCACTAACAAGAAGCAAAAGCTTATTTCTATATTTCTGAATTGAATAGCACGAGTTCCAACGAGAGTTGATATTGGATTTCAACTAGACTATGCTACACTTGGTACATGCAAATCCCCGTAAGATGAGTAAGGTACAAGGAAATAAGCGCTATTAGATGTTCGACGGAGAGAAAGAACGTGAAGAAAACACAAAGGAATCGTGATAAGCCTTTATATTCCATGAACCCTCTATTAGGGAATCCAAGGAAGGCATTAGTGATACCCGCAAATGTCAAATGAATCATTTTACCCGCGATCCCTCACCATATTTAGAAATCGACATACTGCATCTAAGGCAAATATAATAAACAGATTCGAGGTTTTTCGACCACTTTTTGATTTTGTAAAACCAACCCTCAAGAACCTCAACCTGTTTTGTAAATAATAAACCGTTGTGTTTTTTCTTCAGATTTCCTTTACCGCGAGCGAGAAATGAGGGTGATACAATTAACATGCCGACGTGAGTGGTGGGTAATAGAGGAAGTTTCATGATTATTCTTTCGTTTCTTTTTTGGAACCTAAACAGCTTATTCATTCCAAGGATGCTAACATCTCATTAGGCAACCAAGTCAAAATTCAGTTGAATACTGCGTAACCCTATTATTTCCGCCAAGTCCCATCCATAATTATATTATGGTCTCGAGTCTTTTAACAACCTAATGCCGTACGATTGCAGAGGGTGAATGACCACCATTCGAATGTGTCGATACTTTAATGTAACTAGCAGCAGCATCGAAAATCAGGTAAATAGAATATTATATTATGGCTAGAAAGAAAGAAATTTTATAATAATTTGCAGGAATGTAGTGTAAACGAAACTTCGGACTACTGACTGTCACATAAGTAGGTCGGGGAAGGGAGTTTTTGAGATGAGCAGCCTGAGGTCAAGCCGAATATGAATACCCACACGAAAATCCCGTGGGTGGTTAGCGAGGTGTTCAGTACCGTTTGTTCGTTAGAGATGGAAAATTAATGCAAATAAATGATGAATACAAAGAATCCTACAAGTCAGAAAGACTGGAAGACCAACACACACACAACACACACTACACTTGGCAAGTGTCACAGAAAGCAATACGATTCCCTATTACGAGTACATTACGCACATTTAGCTAAAAGATCCTGACTGATTATTTACATAAAACGTTTCTAGGACCTAAACGTGGAGGACAAAAATTGGTGGTTAGCATCTGAATGAGTTTAACGTGAAAATACAACAATCAACAACACACGAAATGCATATTATTTGTGGTTGGAATCAGAAAACTTCTCCCGAAACCCAGGGAACTTGAGGAATAGGTCAAGTAAATCTTGTCGAGATCAGGATTTACGATAGCACCTCAACTGTTTCCTACAGTCACACTCGAGTTGAGGATATCCAGATCTTGTTTTCCAAACAACTCGCCAGACCATCCTGGTTCACGAGAACGAAAACATTCTGACGAATGCCTACACAGTCAGTATTTCTACAATCGAGAAGCTTTCTCAACACTTGCCGATCTTGCAATCTTGGCATTAACAGTACTGAAAACAGATATTCGCTTACTAAAAACGCAAACAAATTTCAACTAGAATGTATAAAAACCAGAGGACAATATGAAAATGTGTGTGGGTTTTAGTTAAAATCTGGCGCCGACTTCAAAAATATTGTGTATCAGCTTTGAATAAACTATGTACCTATGTTTGTTCAGCATAAAAATTATTCTTTACTTTTAGTTCTATAAAGCTTTTTCTGAAGTCGGGTTTTTTGTTGTTGAAAAATCTGTTTTTTTTTTTTTTGCTTTTTAGCAAACTTAGATTTCAGATTTTTTTGTAGTTTCTAGAAGGTTTTTATGAATTATTTTCAATTTTTCAGTGCATTTTTTTCTAAGTAGGGTTTTTCAAATAATTTTTTTAAAATATATATTAGGTACCTACACTTTTCAGTGGCCACCTACTACCTCAGTATTATACCTCATGCTATCAAGTACTGATACGATAATTACTGGGGCATCCAGTGTCTTTGGCAGGGGGTTTTCTGCCGTCAAATCGTGCAATGTCTGTCAAAGCGCCAGAAATCGATTACTGTACTTGAAAATCTGGAAAAGGAACACCGGTGGATGATCCTCTCATTTGAAAAAAGATCATCGAAATCGGTCCAGTAGTTTCGTAATAATCGCTGGACAAACATAAAAGAGGAACACAGAAACAGGTCGATTAGAGAACCTCCTCCTTTTTTGAAGTCGGTTAAAAAGGTACTCTCTGATATATATTACATGAATGAAACCTCGCATACTTCCATATGATGGCCCCACTTCACAGGATTCCACCCCCCAAGGTGTTATTTGCTGTTTCATGGTAATGTCATATAAAAACTGATAGGCGGAGGGAATACAAGAAAACGTGATCGTGCTGGATAGCGTTTCCGAAAGGACCACCGTCATTCGAAATCGATCTAATTCGAAAGTTGATTGGAACCCAGGAGACGGGAGAGGCCACTCCAGTTTTGCGTGACTACTCATCGTTGAGCACTTCGAAGAGCAGGGTGACTCCAGGGGAAGGTACGATTCAACACAACCCTGGTACATCTCGCATGAAATTATTCGTTGAATTTCATTTCTATTAGTTCTACGCAATGAGCAAACAGGCAGCAGAGGCAGAGCAGATCGAGGTCTGATGTCCCATTAAAACAGCATAATAATAATTAGAGTAAGAGGGATAATAAAAGCGTTCAATAGCTCATAAGATGAAACATTTGAAACCTACCTGCCTAATTCTTCACGCTATCTTTTCTTTGTAAAATATCCACAATGATTAGGTGCTTACGTTTGAGAATTGTGTTGCAATCTTTCATCAAATCCAGAAAGATCGACTTCGGTGAGAAAAAATTGTTATAATGAATTGCATTGTGAATATTGGATGAAAGTAGCATGGGGTGGAAGATAAGAGAAATTCGGCTACAACAAGAATGAGTTGTGAGGAAAGAAGAGTCTCTAAATAACATAATGAATATCCTTCTTATGTTTGAGCAGCACAAGAGTACCGATCTACTACAAACACGAATTCTAAGAAATGTATGAGGGTGACAAGTAGAGGTGTTTGCGGGTTAAGGGTTCAAGCTCAAATGATGTATTCTACAAAGGAAACAATAATCTCTTTTTGTTTTGTCAAAAATAGAATATTTGGCCGAAGGCGAAATATTTTGTCCTTCATGAAGAATGAGCTAATTTTCACACCTAGCAGTTGAAAGCTGATAGGAAGACTGCCGTTAGACTACATTCGATAAGCGTTTTGACGTCTTGTTTATGATATTATTAAGGATGCTCGAAAATTAATGTTCAAACCATTACAATCCTATTAGGAATCCATGCTAACTAGAAACGTTGGAGGTGAATCTGACATAGCGATCCATCAAGGACAAGTGCAGAATAGGCAAGCGTCTTAGAAGGGAGCGTGATGGGCAAGGTACTCCAGTTTATCTGGCGACAACACAGCTCGTCGCACAATAAGATTCTACACACGAAAGAGAGACGGGGTCTCGCATTACAACATTCCTCGCCTTTACGGCTGAGAGCACCAAGACGGTTGAAGGAAAGGATTCCACTATACAAAAAAATATGCTTATCAAATCAAGACGTTACTCACAATTGCGTAATACCATTTAGCAGATAACAAAGAAATATATAAATACGTAGCTAATTATAGTATTTGTGTTTCTGATGGTTGAGGTCATTTGAGGAAGAATTATATAATGTGATACAATTTAAGGGAATGTATACGTATCGAAACTGCTCAGCTTTGATATCCATAATTGTGTTAAGTTGATTGAGTTGATCGGGGGGAACAATTTGGTTATAGAACGAGCGGTGAGGGCTTGCAAGACAAAAAAGTTTGATAGCATTCTTGAAGTGTTTGCTGTAGGAGGGACTAATGAGCAATCAGAAAACAATCTAAATCCTCTAAATATGCAGCCCAATATCTGATAAGTGAGACTACCTAATAATGCTACCATCTTTTCGAGATATGTTAGTGTACGCTAGCATAATTTAGAAATTAGGCTCGACAATCATATCAGCTTCATTCAGGTAAACGAGTGACGTAAGTTTGGCATTAGGACCAGGTTGCATGTAGTGAGGGGAAGGATTGCCTCAACGTATCCACAATGTTTGTTTAACGCGCCGAAAACGGACAGGAGCAATACTCACCCCGGAATCCGCGTTGAGTTGATGAACATCACCACGCGAACTTTCTACAACGAATCATTCACGGAGGAAGAGGTTGAACGTTCGTATCAGTGGGGAGCCAATCAACGCGATGAGATTATTTCTTCCCCTTTTGGCCCTCATGACGGCTGATGGCCTCCGATGGTACCCGGAGAAGGGTCAAGTCTGCCCACTTATTAGTTTTATGCCTGAATCTAAGGGAGGAACGGAAAACGTGAAGAGAGATCGGGGGAATCTTCACGAAATACTATTGAAGTAAGTTTTATAAGATACTGGTCGTATTGACGAGTGTTAGCAACACGATTCATGAAATGAAACATCAACATAATACGTCCAAAGACTGCTATTAACTATAGAGAGAAGATCGTTCCGCTGAACATTTTTAAAGAGAAACAGTCACGTTGTACTAAATCATTGATGAGGAAGAGAAATCTTTGTATTTTCATTTTATGTAACACTTCATTTTGTATAAAACAAGGATACATTTTTTTTGACCGACAGAGTAAAAAGAGAAATTTTGTAGATGACCGAAAGAACTGTCTGAACGTCGACCTTCAGTCGTCATACTGCAGGCGTCATCATCGTCACGTATTATTTTGATAAGGCAAAAATATGCTAGCTATATGATATGAAAAATATGATAGCTATTCCGAACTTACAGGAACAGCGTATGAAGCTTTCCTCAACTATAAGTGTGCAATACTAACCTGCAACAAAAAGCGAAACGCACGAGTTAGACATAAATATAAAAATAAACAACCAAACAAGAGAATATTTTAAAATTGAATAAGTGTGAATGTGGGCAGGGATTTTTTACATTTTTTAACCTGAACGCCAAATCCTGGCTAGAATTAGCCCTAAAGCAAAATAAAATGAAATCAACTGGAATCCTTAAACCGATTTCCACGCCCTTTCTATTGTGTATTGCAACTTGTTCTCACTGTCGATATTATGGATGAGATTAACATACATTCTCTAAGCCGAAATTTGGAAAACTGAGTGAGAAAATAGTGCTCTACTAAATAACCATCGTACCTAAATACTTTTAACAGTACGGAAATAATCTTAAATGAAACGCTGTCAGGTAAATTAGAATGCATCGAGCGATGAAGAAGGAAGTATAAAGTAGAAATGAAGAGTCATACAACTAACAAAAAGCTTGCTGACAATAAAGATTAAAGCGCTACCTTTTAGGAAAAACCACTGTTTGTTCACAACAGCTGCACCATTGAACGCTTTCGACAAAATGAATCGAGGGACGGGAGAAATTTATGATAAGCCCGATCATGTGAGGCCTCCCGAGAGATGAGAGTCGAGAAAAAACGTCGACGACGTGACGTTGAAGTCTTCGTGGCGGATTATTCGAATAATGAAGACGGGTGAGAAGAATCTCGGAAGCCCGGAACGCTAGACTATGACTAAGGTGTGGCTTTTCTATTAGTATAATATATGAATACAAAGGCAAAGGCCCCACAATATCAATCGTGACTGGAGAGAGCAATGATCAATATGACATACATTTTGGGTAGCTTAGAACAGATCGGGTTGAAAATGTACGTACGGAGAGATATTGGACTAAGGGGAGATACTGAGTAAGAGAGCGATAGTATCTGACATGCAATAATTTCGAAGGGGAATGAATGACCACTGATTTACCAATCTGACGGATTGACTGTCTTTGGTACCGGTAGAAAGCCGAGAACAATGATGAAAATCCATGGTAACAAAACCTCTCCAGACTTTTTTTTTTAACCGGTTTTTGAGACAAAGGGAACGGTGCTAGCAATTAGGAAGTAACGACATCTAATTTTCTACCAAACACTCGAAAGAACGGCTGGAAAACCATAAGAACCGCATGCACCGCTTCGCTTCTGGTACTGTCATTACGACAATTTAAAGTCGTAAAAGATCGAAATGGCAGCCCGAGGTGTAAAGGGGATAACCGTCGAAATCGGTGCCCGCTATAGTCCATAAACAGCTATTTTAGTGTGAAAATTGTACTTGATCACAATGAATCAAGAAAAATACCCTAGTTTACGATACATAAGAAGAGGTTGAAAAAGAAAAAAAACCACAGTCATGCAGCATGGCTATAAGAGCGAATTTTCGAAGAAATAACTGATTTTATGTAAAACTGTTTTATCTCAAGAAATAACCACGTTCCTTCATCTTCAAAGTGCTCCAGTTTGAGAACGGAATGAGATATCGCAATTCTGATTTCACCATCGTGTTCAGCGTACAAAAACCTTTAAAATGAGGTGTCACTTGTCAGACTGTTTCATTTTGGGAATTTATGGGTAATGTTTCCCCCCTAAAACTCCCCAAAACTCCCCCTTAGAGTGACCCGATTCTGCCCATCTACGAACTTAGCCTGTCGATTGCCGAGACAGATTTTTCGTGCAAATTTGAACTTTTTATCTCAATTCTTTCGAGAGTTATCGTCTGGAATGACACATACATATATAAATATATATATATATAAATATATATATATATATATATATATATATATATATATATATATATATATATATATATATATATATATATATATATATATATATATATATATATATATATATATATATATATATATATATATATATATATATATATATATACATATAATTTTTGGTGTCTTTCGGCAGGGAATTCAGGATGGTCTGAAACGGATTTTGGTATAAAAATCTTTCGGAAATTCGAGTTTTAAAAATTTTGGACCGAGAACAATAGCTTCCTTTTCTTCGAAAATTCGCTAAAACGACAGCTACAAAAAAAACATGAACTTCAACAAGCGTCCAATGTAATGTGAGGTCGTAGGTTTTTTTAAATCCTGTCTCTTTTGAAATTTTCCATCAATACCGTAAATGTGAGTAAAATTAATACAGCAGAGAACATATCAGAATTCATGTTCTAAAACTGCCTGGAGATTAATATGGATGAGCTTTTTTACTGTTATTGTATTAAGTGAGTCATAGCAGGAAGGTGATTAGTTCTCCATTCACATTACTAATGTCTTAACCGAATGCGTAAACAACGCCTTGGTTTTTGAGTGAAGATAGTTACGGATGGGGGGGGGGGGGGGTTAGGGATGGCAAGGAATGGTTAGGGATGTGTGGGCCTATATATTGTGTGGGCTGCAACACACACATTGTTCAAGTAACTCCAGTAAAGTGAGTGAAATATAGTGAGATGAAGAAACGATAAGGTTCCTATAGCTGTTTTCAGCGACCATGGAATCTCGCGTTAAGTGTCACAACATATTAACAGCCAAGGCAAAACCTATACCTATATGTACAGCAAAACCTAATATGTATTATAAATATTGCTTAGTGCAACCAACATTCTCAACTAGAGGTGGTGCGCTGCATATTAACCTAATTCCGTGATTAGGTAAAAAGTCCGTGGGGCATTTCAAATCGGAACATACTTCCTGCCAGCGCCTAACTTCACACAGGAAACGACTCAACTGCCTGGCGGCGTTACTCCGGTAGATTCAACGATATTATTACGTCATATAAACATATTACGGCCATACCTTCCGACTACGTAACTATACATAATAATAGTGACATTCGAAAAGAAAGAAAAAAAATGAACCGGTTGTGAGGGGAACGAATTTGCCGGGAAGCTACCAACAAGTAATAACCAGTTCATCAGGTATGCAACATCCAGAAAAATTTGTATATTCTGAATAAGCTGGAATGAACGTAATTTCTAATATTAACGAATTTCATTACGGCCTCTCAAGGGACTCCTTCGCATCTGTCATGTTCAATTCATGATCTGCAAGGCTGAATGAGCTGAAAACCCTCAAGATCGTGGTACTGCAATGACCAGAAGCAATCTAAAGCGGTGTAATCTTTATGGTGGCAAAGTACTTTTGTTGTATCCTCAAAGAGTAAAAATTATTTATTACATCGAGGGATTTTAAAAATATTTGGGTCAGTAGGTACGTGCTTGAGACTGGGTGCTCAACACTAATTCAAGGAAACTTCATCAAGAGCTTGAAAATTAATGGGGGACAGGGCTGCTTTTTTTTCTTGCTTATTTTTCTAGTTAGACACACACACACACACACACACATATCAATTTTCTGTGAAAAACATAATATGGACAAAGAACGAATAAAAGGAATCAAAGTACGAGAATCCCATAAAATGGGTAGGTTACAGAAATTTGTTTCCAGGGTATTTACTATAATATTCTAATGAGGTAAATAAAAAGTCTCTGTCTGCAGCAACTAACACTATGATTTTCAAGATTTGATAATGGAATCCCGCTTCTGACCTACTTCATGACAATTTTTATGCTAGTTTTATCGTGCTTTCGAAATAGGTAAACGATTCAAGGGACTCGTAAACATGGAAATCTTGAGTGAATTGCGAATAACATGAATGACTCAATATGTTATAAAATCGTACAATGGGTGTCGACAGATGATAGCTAGTAAGAACCTGACCTGGTGTTATTAAAATGTTCCGTTCAAATTACACATTCAACGTGTTCGAAGTAAAAAAGAAAAGAAAAAAGTCTGCCAAGTTTACTGGTAAAAAGCTTTCTCGTTCGATACCACGAGTACATTTCGTTCGATACCACGAGTACATTTCGTTCGATACCACGAGTACATTACACTTATGATAAATAATCAATTCAGTACAGATTAGGACTGATAATATAATCCTACCTATGGATGGAGGATAATAAGTAGTTTGAGAAAACGAAAATTCCTCCGCGTAGTCTGAAGATAAGTTCCAGAAAGTCTCATAAAAATCGGCCCATTGATTCGTGAGAAATTGAGTAGGTACCTCGAATTCGCGTTTGCGCATGCGTGGTGGACATACCAATGATCCGATCGCTCTGAAATTCGTAAAGGAAGGACTATTTTGGGCCTAACCCACATCATTCCTGAAAACTTCAGCAAACCCGGGCAAACGACTCGTAAGAAACTGAGTAACTTGCATTAGCGTTTGCGAATGCCCAGTGGGCATTCCAATGAGTCGATCGCTCTGAAATTCGTAAGGGACCTACATAAGACCCAATCCGAATGATCCTGATAATTTCAGCGAAATCGGGCCACTGATTCGTGAGAAATTTAGCAGATACCGAATTCGCATTTGCGCGCCGTAGTGGCCATACCGAAGATCAGATTCTTCTTTAATTCATGGAGGACCAATTTCAGCAAGATCTTGAATTGAGGAAGTGTGGCAACGATTTGCAGATACACAGATGGACAGACACAGAACCAAATTTGTTCAGAAAGCTCTAAAACGGAAATTCCTAGTGGAAATTCGATTTTGGAGACAAAAAAAATGGCTCCTAACAAAAGAGAAAACAAACCTTCCGCTACCTTGGTATACTCAGCAATAAATTAGGTGGGTACATAAATAAGCTAATACTATTATAGATAACGAGAATGTATACAGGTAATGAATAAATTGAATGAAAATTGTGGGAGTGAAACGAGCCTAAAAGTGAAGGAGAGTATAAGGCTAATCCGAAAACCGGTCAGAGTACAATAATGAAGAAACGAACCCGTTTAGTTCTTTTGAAAAAACTCGAGTTGACAAACATCAAAATTAAAGTATCGATCAATACAACTCAAGTTTAACTCAACTGCTCTAATCACTATTAATAACTATCGTTAACGCAATAGCTAAATATCAATAACTGTAATAGAATGATGTGGTCTAACGTATGTACAGTATCACAATTGCAACGATCTTGACAGACCTTTTGGAAGGTTTCCTTTCTCCCTCAAGCCTGGAAACCAGAGTTGTCAAGAGATGAGTGATTGAAATGAACCTGAATCCCGCTAGCTTTCGCAAAGTAACTTCCGAAAAGTAACATTCGTAAGAAGCATTCGTAAAGTAACTTTCGACTCCGAAAAAAGGAACACGTACACAGTCACCAGAGCAAATCAGATGCGTGCCGACTGATACTAGTCAATAGCCGCTTACCATAATAAAGTACTCCTGAGGGAGGAAGATAAATAGTTGGGTTCCCAAAGACGCTCAAGGATACCTCACGCAGGGCTGGCAGGTAAACTCTCAACGACCTGGGGCTTGAGAGGGACGGGTCTGGTACACTCACTTCCAGCACAGATGTACAGGATCCGATCTTACCTCCTCCAATACCACGATTCACGAATGGTGAGATCATTCCCAAGTTTAGAGCAGCATCACTCCAATGACGACATGGAATAACACGTCCTCGGACTACGGCATTGTTCACCTAACGCAATAACCGACAACACTGACACAAATCCCAGTCATACAGCATGGCATAAGGAGCGAATTTTCAGAGAAGTAGTTCGGGAAATTGAGAATGTAAATTAATGGCCATCCGCCAGAGCACTCATTAAGGTCTGACTGGGCACTTGTGGAGACCAGAGTGTCACGACGTGTCAATAATTATGTCAAAACAATCATTGTTCGGTGTTTTGAACAAAAAACAAGCAAAAATTTGGTTGACACACACAAGCGCGCGGGCGCGAAAGTACGAATCTAGCATTAGCCTCCGATTGGGTTTCCGTTTCACAGGGAGCATCTCTGAAATTTTGGAACGAGCCAAATAGCTACATTTGCTTTGAAAATTCGCTAAAAGAAATAATATTCATGGGATCAGAGATTGCGGTAAGAAGGAATCTCCACTATAACAGACCACTTATGAAGTCATTTCGAATTCCTTTGATCCTATGCTTGACAAGGTCATTCTCAATCTTAATTAATGTGGATGAAGACGGCAATTCAAACGTTTTAATCCAAACACTGACCAAGTAAGTGGGTATGTTAGCTACGCCAAGATCAATGGAATCATAAATAATAATTTGGTGAAATATCTTGGCAATCCTCTGACTGTTACACGAAGAGTCACCATTCAGGTCGAGTGAAGGTTTTTTTTTAATTTGATTGCAACATGAGGGTGAATAATCATAATCAGAACGAGACTGGATTGCAGGACAGATTTATTTTTCCAGGATGTTTACCACTCCACCCCCTTTTGGTTTATTATTCTGTGAATATTACACTATGTATTCGCTGAACAACAAAACTGTCGAACACCTCCTCAAATATATATACATTTTTTTTGTTTTAATGCAATGTCCGTCAACCGTATCATCCATGTCTACTTTATTTTCGGTCTAAAAAACTCGTCCTTTCACACACAAGCTCCACTTCGGCCCTAGTTGTGTCACGAAACTTTGCAGCCCAATCAAATATACCCAGCGGTATTAGGGGTGAAAAATAGATGTAAAAATAGGGTTTTTTGGTGTTTTATGAACAAGAGCTTGTGAGGTATCGTTTTCCATGTTTTTTAGGATAAGGAGACGAATGTGAAGTCGATTTTGTCCAATGAGCGAAGAACTGAGGTTCTAACAAACTTTCAGCCTTAAATTTACCTTAGGTTTTGGTCTAAAATCGTCCTTCTACATACAGGCTCCATTTGGGCCCTAGATGGTGTGTCCAAAGCTCGGCAGCCCGACCGGAATACACCCAGGGGTGTTATGGGTGCAAAATGGTTATAAAAATAGGGTTTTTCGAGGTTTTGTTTGAGGTTTTAGTGAACATGAGCTTGTGAGGTATCGTTTTTCATGGTTTTGCAGGGCGAGAAGACCGAATATGAAGTTGATTTTGACCAGAGTGAGGAATTGAGGTTGTAACGAAGGCTCAGCTCCCAAAATTCATTTTTTATGAGTCAAAAATCTGGGAAATTGTCTGAAATCACCATAATATTGTATAGTAACACTAGAAGTAGTATCAACAGGTGAATCAAGTCAATTAAATTGCACTATCAATGATCAAAGATAATAATTTGTCAAAAATAGGAGCCTAGTTCGTGTTTTTGGGGGCCAAAAATGGTGGAAACTATGAAAAATAGCTATTTCAATTATTGCACATGAAAGAAACAATAAATGACCAGCCAGCATTTCTGCAGGTATGCCCAATAGAATAATAAACCCGCGTCTTTAATTTTGAAACGAGGCATTTTGTACCTGAGTACAAAAGGTACTCAGGTACAAAAATGTACCTGAGTACATTTTTCTAAACCTCAAGATAACCGACAGGCTGAACCGTGAGGAAAATAACTGTAAACAAAACTTAGGAAGAGCTTTTGAAGTTTATCGGCAATACTACTTTGTTGTCCCACTCAACCTGGGAAAAGATGTCGTAAACAGCTCGAGAATACTAAAGAGGTACCGACTCTTCTGATGCTAATCACCTCACACCTCCGAGTAGAATCCTCATTACTGTGCAAACCTGCGGGTTCTCAGTTCTCAATAAGATAAATATATGAATACAAAATGAAAAATGCAACTACACCACAGATACTTGAGAGTTAGCGTGGCGCTCAGTTTCCGAGTAATATGAATTCCCAAACATAAGACACGAAAGTACACAAACATTAGATGACGGTAAATATGATGGTTGCAGCGTGCACAAAATGAATGTGTTCGATTCGTACTCAGGCGATGGGAGCACGAAACCCCAAACTCTAAACGTCCAGGGCGGCTCAAGATCAGGGAGTACAGAATGTACCGATTGAGTGTGCTCGTGTTTAAAATAATGGAATTTTATAAACCATACTTGAGCGAGAAGTTCAGATTTTTAAATGATGATATTCATGGAGTAGAAACTAAAATACAGCTGCTTCCGATTCCATTACATCGCACAGTGTTACATAACCGTTCGTTTTATATCAGCGGTGAGGATATAATGAAAATACGCTCAGTCTGGAAAGAAGTATTAGCGGCTTCAAGAAGGAATTAGAGATGGAACTAATGAAAGCTATCAAGAAAATAGAATTTTACTCTTTTTTTTTTTCAATAGCAAATCCCGGCGAAGATTGAATGGTGATTAATTTTGATTTATCAGAAAGGTAATGTTTACTGTATTTTTTTTAAATGGGCCAAAGGCCTCATGGCCCTAATTTTGGCAGATTGATAAATAAACAGTCAAACGGACAGTAATCAAGGTAAGTGCGGTCATTTTTACATAATAACAATTATTATTACTGCATACGACAACCTTATTATAATTGTATAATACGGTATTATACTGTATAATATCGTACAATATAACCGAATAGTATGTTGTACACAGTTTATGGTAATTAAATCGTCGAACTTCCATAGAGCTAAAACAGATTTTCAAAATCCAATGCCTTTTCTTAGTTGGAAAATGGTGCACCTCCTCGAAATGTAGGGCGATTTTATTACAACAACACAGCGTTATATGACGCCCTCCATAGAGAAGGCAACATCAAACACAACATCGATAAATATTTTTTCTGTCGCTTGGTACCTTCAAACAGAAATGACACGAGGGCGGATCAAAGGCAATGAACTCAGCCGAGTTTGTACACCTGGACAAATAGAACAAGGACAGTACTTCCGTTCCAACTGTCTTTCTAAACAAGTCGAAGACAACGCTAGTTCTATTTGAAGTTTTTCATCAACTTGAGGGGGGGATGGTTCGCACTTCGTTCCACAAGTTGATGGAACTGTGACGCATGTGATATCGGGTGCGGACAAATTTATTATTGACCATTACTTTTAAATCAAATTAAATTCCATCCAGAAGCGCGCTGTCCTACGATAAATAGTTATTTTTCTAGGGTTTTTCAAATTTTCCGCAATTCTGACGTCACTGCACCCCCTCTCATAATGACGACCCCCCCCCCCCCCCACAACAATAACCAGCACATAATGACGTAAGAATTGGTTAAAACTTTGAAAAATCATAGAAAAAAGCTCTACTTATCGTAGGACAGTGCGGTTGGTGTCAAAGTTCTCGGAATCGAGTTTCTTTTTTTTCTTTTTTTTTAAATATATGTAAACCAGTTTTGTGACCCATGCGCACATCCAACTGTCGCGAAATATTGTACAAATTACAAACATACAGTGTAACAACTAAGTATATCAATTTTCCTATTAATCGTGTAGGTACCTGATCAAGTACTAATGTGAACCTCATGAAGATAATGTATCCTTGAGGCTCAAGTGCAATCTTGGTCGGTACAGCGTAATTGATTCTATTTCTGAAGACTTAAATTTCAGCGTTTGAGGAATATGATGCAAAAACGCAAACAGAACAACTCAAACAATAGGATGGTTGTCAAACAATGGGTTTACGTTTTTGGTATTTGAGACTATCAAAATAGAAACAATTTTGACTGGACCACTTGAATATGGCCAGCTAATTTTGTCTCTAAATTATGTGCATTGAACTACGCTTCCTAGTAGGTACATCATGCAGTCGGGTACCTATATTTAAATATGTAGAGCTCAGTGACCATATCATCTACAGCAAGCTGCACAATTTATATCAATGTTGGCGATACGATAGGTAGAAAGTGTAATTGGTCAACAACGGGGTGATGAATGCAAATAAGCAAGGAAAGGTATTTAAAATACATAGCCCCATCCGGCTGATAAAAAACGAAGAAACACCGGAAAAATATGATTCAATAACATATTCGAAGGACCAAATTAGTCTGCCATTTAGCAGCTCGAGAGAGAAATGTGTGGCAAGAATACCTGAGTTGTTGCTCTATCCGGTGAAAGAGTGACAAGTTCTTGGCCTCGTTTTCAATTGCGAGGTTTTCTGTCGATGAAAAAAAATCTCAAGTTCCTACTAAGAAAAATTATGAACACAAGTGGTATCAATAGTGGCTGGACCGGTAACACAGTCTTCAACGTTGAAACATAAGGCACTTGTCCAAAGGCACTAAAACACGAGATTCACAGACAGGGAAACTGGCGAAGAAAGAACTGCGAATGCAGCAAGAACTCCACTCCGAGACGATAGGCACACGACTGGCGGTTCTGTCGGGCCATCAGCTCAGGAGAGGGGAGCAACGAACGGGGAACCCACAGCCGTCCACCACCCGGCAGACGCTTGGTGCCGCTTCTGTTTCTTCAGGTAAGATTTCAACTTGAATAGCCTTAGAAAATCGCCGTAGAAAATGCCGAACTGAAGGAAACACCTCGAGAGGTGTCGAAGTCTCCCACGTGTCCACCGGAGCCCACCTACGCGAAGGGAAGTGTGAAGCGCAGCGAATGAGTTTGGGGCTACGTATAGTGAAAAACTGACCAAGTACAGTTCATGGACCACAACGAGAGGGAAAACCCTGCTGCACTGCTTGCTATTGGTAAATTTTGATTCACAAAATCTACATCGGAGGGGATAAGAAAAGAATGAAGCTCTGAGATCATCAGTGATAGCAAGATTCATATAAATATAAATATAAATGTTCCTACACAAATATAATGCGGCTCGAAATGAATGCACCAAAAACCCAAAACTATTCCAAGAGATGAACGAAAAAATTATTGTGATGGAAAGAAAATAATGTCCATTAATAAAACTGGGCGACCTTGGTAAAAACCATCACATTCTAACAAACATTTATGACCTTGGCTTCCAGCGTTTACCGAATCAATTTTCACTTTGAACTTGAAACCATTGCCCGACCACCCACAGTAAACTCGCAGAGAATTTTTTCCGCTTCACTGATGAACACTGAACCATAGATGAACACGTTTTTGGGCTTAGAAGACGCTGACTTACTATTTTCCGGCTGATTCAGGAGCTAAATTAACGAATTTTCGAAGATAATGCTGCTATTGCAATAGGTCTGAAAGGTCTGAAACTTCCTCCAGTAGGTCAGATGATTTCACCTCGCTCCTTCACACTGTAAACCTCCATAATAAGAAGAGAAAACAAAATGCCAAATTTTTTAAGGAAGGGCGACGGGGGGGGGGGGGGGGGGTTTGCGTTTCACTGAATAGACAGCAGTGGAAGGGGGATTGTGACATAGTGAAGTTTTGTCACAGTTTTGTTACTCCCAGGACAAAACACATCTATGTACCATTTACTGCTGTACCAGGTACTGTTTGATGTACCATTCTACGAGTCCAGTGTTCAAGTAGGTACTTTTTATTACAGAGCGTGCAACCCGTACACGACTCGGGTAGGCACTGATTCAGGCCTCCTAACGTTAGTTCCATCTTTTACCACTGATTGAAAATACAATGGAAATCGCAGTGCAGTCAATGTAATACATATTACTGCTACTCACCCTCCCTCCTCAATATAAATGTATGAACGGTCATTATATGATTCTAAAACGTACATAGAGTGGAGTACGTACTAAAACATACGGATTTCGCGCGAAGAGGTCGCTTCTTCCTCAGTGAAGGAGCCTCACCGTAATAATCAATTGAGGCTGTAATCAATTCACCGATCTCGGGGATCTCCAGAGTTGTCCCCACAGCTGACTTGCTTCCAAGTATGGGCTATTTGCATGGGTCACAAAAGCGGTTTATGTTATTTTTTTTAAATGAAAGCAGATTCCATCCTGAGAATTTTGAGACCAACCGCGCGCTCCTACGATAAGTCTTTTTCTATGAGTTTTCAAAGTTTACAGAGGCTCCTACATCGTTGCACCCCTCTCGCCAGGGCAGAATCCCCCTGCCAACCCCATCATAGCCAATATAGCAGCCTATGCCAATCATAGAACTACTTATCGTAGGAGCGTGCGAATGGTCTCGAAACTCTCAGGATGGAATCTACTTTCCTTTTAAAAAATTAAATAAATACGTGCAAATAGCCCATTGGCCCACTCGGACTCCCAAATGGATTCTAATAACTGAGGCACCTAAATACACCAGTACTTTGTGTCGTAAGAAACTAAACACTATACAAGATGATTTAAGATAGTTGGGAAGCGATCATACATATAACAAATAACATAAGCAGCACCCTTACATTACAGTGAGAGGTAAAACGATGCACCTAAATGCTAAATGCCCTTTTTCCACAACCAACCTTATAATTTCGATGCCAGCAGCTGGGAGCACCTCGCGCTCACTCAGAAGGCAGGTGGAAGTTTTGACAGGGGCATCTCGACGATAAACTATCGCCAACCCGAACTAAGAATGTTTACACCGTCTATTTAAGGAATCATGGGAGACGTCTAATAGACGTCAGCGTAAAAGGCGACGCTTATAAGAACGCAGCTTTCTAAATCAAGTTCGAGAGAGAACCATCACAGCTCCACCTGCCACGTGCGCCCTTTGTCAGGTAGTCGATAGCCCTTCGTCGTTTTTGAATAACAAAAAGCACGTACATGACGTACTCACGACAGACTTAACGCGTGGCGTGCGTACGCTCTTAGAGTTACAATAACGACCTCCGCCGATGAGCCTTCAACTGTCAGTAACAAGAGATGTACGTCAAGAGTACTATTCCGGAACATTCCCACCAAAAACCATGAGATACCAACTCACAATATTTCAGCTAGACCCTAGACAGTAGAAAGAATCTCTAGCATACGTAGTAACAACTAGGAGTACTAGTAACGTCTTCATTTAGAACAGAAGCAGCCTTACATTTACTACGAGCAATCAATTTCATGTCATCTCATACCGGTAAACCTATCCTAAAGGAATGGTCTATACGCCAAAATGCACTACTACGTTCGATAAGTATTGCTTTACGTTCAAACGGTAAGTGCGATCGCATAAAACTTAAGCGGCCTTATTGGGGACGCGTAGTCCAAGACTGCACGGTGCAATTCAGAAAATCCGGAGTAGCTGAAGTATCTACTCACCTTGTTGGGGAATGGCCATTAAACTTTGCTGAACGCTTATAACCTAAAAGTGGACATTACAGCAGACCGTTGCCTCAAAACTAAACAACTACCAATTCCATCGTACCTAGTTTACAATGTGGACGCAATAACCACTACCATAGGACTGTGAGCTTTCCACCTAGGTAGCACATTTGCAATTCCAAGTCACTGGACTCCTTTTGAACGACTCATGCCGGCAGTCACTGTGATTTAATGGTAATCAGGGACCCCACTATAAGTGTTACAGCCAGCTCATAACTGTGTTGAGGCGTTTAGTCGAAAAACTTTCCCTCCCCTACGGAAAAAACACCGTCGGAGCACCGGCAGTTGAGGCGGAAGAAAATGGCATTTTTTTGTACCCCTGGTCGCTCGCCGTCACCCTTTGAGAAAGCGTCAAACTACAATGGTGAAAACCAGCAACGCAGCCAAGGAGAGATTTCATTCAAGCCAACGTCGTCCATCCCGGATTTATGATCATCCAGCCGTTCCGGAGCATAGCGTTAATGGTCCCAACGGTTATCCAGACGCTAATCCTTTTATAGCGTTTCTCTCCTGCTCGTGGTACCAAATTATACTTTTTCTGTTGTTCTTTGTACATCAGATTCCACCAGTGAGTTTGGATAATTTCCACAGAGTAAATCTGGAAAGAAGTAGTAATCCAAGGGGTACGCAAGCACGTCTTGAGTGAGTTTCTACGTCACTCAAGGGACAGGTACGAACACAATAAGAACACGCGAACGTGATGTACAAAAAATAGGGCAAAGCATGATCAATTTTCGTGTTTCGATATAATTATAAGTGGCTGAATCTTTCCAACATCACATGTTCATCTGTGGCCCTTAAATGACCAGGTTTGCACGAACACGATTCGAAAAAGTATTTCGTCAAAAGCTTCTAGAACAGCCGTCCGAAATAATGGTATTTCTGCATAAAATAGTTGAACGAGTAGTGTTCAAACTAATCAACTTGTACATTCAACCAAAACATAATCAACGATTCATTTTGGTGCAATGTTTCTTTTCCTGACGGCATGTCTGAATCCCATATTCAGTCGAAATGGTTTACGGAAACTGCATTCCTTACTACATTTTAGTAAAATGGTTGATTATGACAATTATATTAGCTAGTGAAGATCATAACATCAATAATATGTTTATGCTACATCTAGAAAATCTAAGAGTAGACAAGATATCTCATAAAATGACGGCAAGATGCTTCATCTGATTCAAAATAGAGGCTGAACTTGATATATGCAGATACATAAATGTATGAGTAACCCCCACCTACGAATACTACCTATAGCCGCCGCTAATGGGCACCTTACAACCAATGGGGAAACAACAATTGATGTTGAAAGTACTTGATGTGCATTAATGCCCTACTGAGCACAGCTTCTGGAAATAGCTTGAAGGTGGAATAACCAAGAAGAGCTCCCAAAATAATGAGAGAGAAGGGCAGTCAGATGTACATCACGGGATGGAAAGTTTTTTAGGGCCCGAAAACCTAGATTATGGCTTCCAGCCTTAACGATTCCAGGATTTGAAGGAGATGATATACGCGTACGTGAGTGCACGATCTTCTTCGGATGCTAATCCCGAAAAGATCAAAAATAGAACCGGGGGAAAAGAACAATTTTCTCGTAGTTTCGAAATAGGAGAAAAAAAAGTGAGACGGCCACCGCAGAAAGGAAAAGCGAAACTTCCGAACGGTGAAAAGGGTGTCCTAGGGATTCGACATCGTTCGGCAGTTGAGTAACACTACGACTTGACGGAATGAATAACGTACCGTGGTAGATACCATAATTTGCGATTCACTGGTACAGCAAGTCGAAAATACCACTTGATAGGCGCCCAAATCGATATATTATTTATTGATTTTGGTCAATACATAAATATAGTATATTGATCAAACGGGCGTATAGCATGCTAAATTACATTCGATTGGGTGAATATTGCATGATTCGTTATTGTAAGGTAGCTAAAAGTCATTCGTAGTTTAAATTACGAATAATTTTCCAAAAAGGTGCTGTATGAGGTTGTCCTTTGGCCAAAAATTGTTACATAGGTAGGTAGGAACCTAACTAAATTAGAAATTTGTGGAGGCAGGGAGCCCACACCCATTTAGAGGAACTTCCGGCACCCAAAAGCCCATGGGACGTAATTTCAAACTGAATATGGGGGGGGGGGGGGGGGGGGGGTCCAGTCATGCAGCATGGTTGTAAGAGCGAATTTTCGAAGAAATATTAGAGCTTTTGGGTAAAAAGTCGATAATACAGCGAGAAACTACGATAATATACCACTTTTCGTAATATTATACCATTTTGGTTTATTATTTTCAATAATGAACCATTGGAATCGAGCATGAAAAAAAAAATTCTTACCCCCCCTCAAAATTTGATGGTTTACGTTTCAAGGTATGTAGAATCCAAAACTGCAATAAAAATATTTCTGTCTGTCCGCCGTACGCCGTACGCCGTACGGGCCACTTTTCTTAGTTACCATGAAAAAAAATTGATGAAATTCGGGTTATAGGTTCCGTTCGGCGTCTAGTTGGTCCTCGAAGCTCGACGTTACTGTGAGTCATCTCTAAGGGGTTCAAAATAGGGGTTGAAATTTTCAAAACGCCTATACTATTTTTTTTACGTAAATATTTTTACGGTTTTAAATAGTTCTTGAACTTGCGAGTTTTTTAAGACCATCCGGAGCATCGTACGTCCAGCCGTTCGTTCACAGTAAGGCCCCGAAGTTTGCACCGACAGGCATTTTCGACTCCAGTGTGAATGAAATTGTATACAATTCAAACCAAATCTCGTAACCAGAGACGCGCCCACAATAGGAATTTGTGAATACGGCCAATCATTGGTAGGGATCACCTGATTATATTGGCGGAGTATGAAGTCGAGTTGGTTGTTCTGTGATATTATTTCGCTTGAAAAATGATGGCTCTTTTGGAGTTTGTTGGTAGGTAGCGAAACCTGAACAAACGTTGAAGTATTATTGATGGGTAAATTATTACTACGGTAAATCATTACTCAACGGTAAATTATTACACAACGGTTCAGTATACCATCTACGTAGAAGGGGCTGGAGTTTGTTGGTAGGTACTTTTGCATCTTTTTTCACTCCTCATCAACAATTTCTTTTCAGAACTTCATTATGTGCGTTTCTTTTTGTTAGGTACTGTTTGTCATCGCCAGAATTATTTTAGCAACATTTAACTCGTGATTTAGGTAGGTACCTTGTAACGAGTACGGGGTTAGGTACTAACCTACGGAGGGTCTGCGATCTACATAATATGTATATAATAGAATAGTACATATCATATTATATAGAAGGGTTATCTATACATAGAGCTGTGATCTGTAACAGGAGGGTATTCTATACAAAATAATAAACCGTTGTGCAGGGATTTGCAGCGTTTTTTTCGTGATTTTAGCCATTTTTACCGATTTTTATCCTAGTCATCCAACGCATCAAGTCAATGTCCTAATACGGACATGTGTGAATCGTGTTTCTCCAGCAAGGAATAAAATACCAAGTGAAGTCGATCGAAGACTTGAGTGAATTCAAGTAATCAAGGGTGTCAATGTAACGACTGGCCACGCTTGTTAAAATGATTATTTCTCAACGTTCAACCGACCCCGTGACAAAGGCCCGGCGGTTTTCTCAGTTTCATCCTGTTACAGAGTCGCTAACGTGCCATGTCCCCACCGTTGCCAACCTTCTCTGCAATCCTCATCATTCACGCTCCCTTGTGTAAAACCCGGGGAGTAAGCGGGTTCGCCCATGACTTGGGAGAGGGGCTTCAAGTTTTTCTAGCCTTCCATTTAGTTCTTACTTGATAACGGTATTATATCAATTTTTTATATTTCAATGTATCGATGACAAAAAAAGTCATTCCTGTAGCGTGTTTTATGCATAAATACCAAACTAACACTTCACTTGTGACTTCAAGAGTATTTATTAGACAAAAAACTTGAAAATAATTTGAACTTCATAGGCTAAGGCGGTGGTACCCAACCGGGGGTGGGCAACACACAATTAATTTAATACTAAAATTTTTCAAATCAAGGAATTGTTTAGCGGTTCTCTCCGATTTGAGTGCCACGTTCCAAAATGTTGGTTACCTACCTGCATAGGATAAATCATCTATTTAAAACTCCAAGTGTTTGCGAATGCTACCTCATCACTTCTAAACCGCTTGACCCATTTTGATGAAGGTGGTCTCAAAGTGATCACAGAGTTCCTGACGCTATGGTAAAAATCACTGAAACATCCTCTTACACGTGAACAAGGCTTTCCTTCGCGACCCGATAGTATGGTTTCTACGGATCGAATGGACGACTTTTGAAGCGAGATGCATTGATAATGACGGGATAAATGCTATAATACTATAAATGATATAGTAACTGTCGTGGAATCCTCCCAGAACCACTCCCTGTAAATATTAGATCTCGCAAATAAACTCATAGAAGTGGGGACGATAGACGCAGGAGCACCGAGGAACCTAGTGGGGATCCCCACCATCCTCCACTAGCTGGAGGATGGAGGGAGATAGCCCTCAGGGCTATAAAAACTCGCCTCCTTCGCCTTTCTAGCCATTCTACATTCTCCTCGAGTCGCTGACTACTCTCTCACCTCGCTCCTCCTCTCTCTCTCTCTCTCTCTCTCTCTCTCTCTCTCTCTCTCTCTCTCTCTCTCTCTCTCTCTCTCTCTCTCTCTCTCTCTCTCTCTCTCTCTCTCTCTCTCTCTCTCTCTCTCTCTCTCTCTCTCTCTCCTCAACCCAAAAGATCCTGGAA
This sequence comes from Leptopterna dolabrata, assembly GCA_954871275.1. Taxonomy (NCBI): domain Eukaryota; kingdom Metazoa; phylum Arthropoda; class Insecta; order Hemiptera; family Miridae; genus Leptopterna; species Leptopterna dolabrata. The sequence continues at coordinate 20,060,342 of OX940980.1, read as the reverse complement.
TAGGTGACAGCCTTGAGTGTTGGAAACTGCCAGGGAAATGCTCCCGAAAAGATCCCGTTGAATTGGTGACAGCCTTTAGTGTTGGAACCAGCCGGGCACAACCTCGTGACCTAAAAGATCCCAGAAAATATGGTGACATCCTTTAGTGTTGGAACCAGGCTGGGCACATCCTCCTACCACTAGTAGTGAATTAGCGCTACATCAATTCACTACAGTAACTATAATAACTGTTATAAATGTTATAATTTTCCAATTTATTCCATGATTTTTTTGGGGTGCACAGTAATTTCAATGCTGAGTGTTCCTCACATCGATCGAACGGATTTACGGTGGCGTACGGCTGGACGTACGTGAAAGTGCTATCGGACAATTTTTTAAACGCCATTTTCGGATTCTAAGTACCTTGAAAACGAAGCCATCAAATTTTGAGGGAGGGAGGGGGGTTAATTTTTTTGATTTCCCATGCTTGATTCCAAAGGTTCATTACTGAAAATAATAAATCAGAATGTTGAATGACAATACTGATATACATTAGGGCTTTACATGCCCACTGTCCACAGAGAAGGAGGGGGATATTATCAAAGCCAATTTTGATTCCCCCCCCCCCCCCCCACTAGTGCTTCTGCCATCCGCTACACCAATCTCTTCATCCTGGTAAATCTATGGATAACTCTACTTGTCCACAAATGAGCACACCATAAAATTAATATAGCAATCTCGATGAGAAACTATGATGAAATAAAATACCAGGTGTTACGGTGAAATGATTATCATTACTTCAAAGTTAACTATCCCCTATCACGCTTGAACGCCATGTAAGGTACCTTCATAGTTACCTAGTAACTACATATTTTTATTTTTGAGCAATATATATGCCTAGTTCCTCAACCACTATAACCTGAGTTTGGTATATCACATAAGTGCCCGTGGGTTCGCCGTGAGTCCACGAATTGATTTTCTGTTTTATGGAACGTTTTCAATCTCCGAGATCTCGACCACGTCGTGACTCAGCTCTATACAGAACTCTGCGGATTACGCCCCCTCAAAACTACGAATCTTATCTCACAAGCGATCCCCCAGCTTCCTCCTACCACAGTAGGTATAGTTGTACCCTTCAATTACATTTCACAGAAGAATCCCCCGTGGCGAACGCAGTGAAAGTTGAGGACCACTTGAAATAGGGTTAACTGCACTTGGGACTTACTCATGGCCAACCTTCAGAACTCTGAGTCCAAATAAGTTGTTTAAACCCGTGTGAAAGCTGGAAGTCAATGGGTCTACTGACACTGGCGAGATTTATAAACTTCGTTACCAACTACTAGGTACACCCGCATGGGAGGAGTGGGTATACTGCATAACAGATGGATACATTGATCCTACTCACTGCTCATATTTGGTAAGCACTAATGTAAGGAAACGAAGGGACATGCAACCGTAACTAAACTTGCTATAAGTGAACGTATATCACGACGGGAAGCTGAAGCTAAACGAATAGTTCCACTGCGGTTCCCAGAGGGTCAGGTCAGACGCTCCGTGAGGCTCAAAACGTTGTTTTCCACAGAGCTTATGGGTAATAATTGAGTGAAATTTAATATTTTTCTAGTCTTGGCGCGGCAGCGGAAGAGGCGGGTCCGAACCATCGAATTATAATTCGTAGTATAATTCGATGGTCCGAACACATTGGTAGTGACTTGTGAGTCATAATGCTACTAATCATCTCCATCTTTAAAGATACTTTTAACATTAAAGATTTCAATTTTTAAATATTTACTGCACAGCGATATACCCCACATCATAGGGGTATGAACGATTCACAAGTTGTTAGACTGATTTTTAGACGAAAAATCAATCATCCATAGCGTGATTATCGAAATGGGAAGAAATAAACATTCTTTTTTTTTTTAAACAATACAGCAACCTTGACAAAAAGAGAGGACGAGACCACATGGGGTGATTTTCGAACATGAACAACTTTGAAGTAATAAAGCTGCGTCGAGAAAGGTCAAGGGAAATGAGTTGGCGTGGCATTTAATAGGGGAAGGTAGAACCGGAGATGTGGTATTTTGAAAGACAATCAATTCACGTGCTAGCCGAAGAGCACAAGAACTAAGAATAACAACAAACGCCAAGACAGGAGGGTAATGGTAAGAAGTAAGAAGCTAGAAATATATTCACGCGCATGGCCGTCAAGATGACTTCAGTACAAGAACACACTGTCGCTGCAAAGGAGGACTTAAGGAAAAAGCCTATTTCGAGGACAATGGACTATCTCCAAATACGGTAAACAAGAGGAAGTTGGAACCTGACAAAACCAGAGAAACCAAAGGCATGGTACAACGTTTCTTTAGAGTTCCTACGGGAAGACAAAATGCCGATGAATCGTCGAATGGCTGTCAAGGGCCGTCAACGCCTCCTACAAAAAAAGCTGTAAAGCTGCAAAAAAAAAACTTCAAGAACTTTCAAACTTGAAACTGCCACTCACCATTCAGTCAACAAGTGGATTTTACGCCGGAACATCGCCGTGGAAAGCGGTAAAATGTTCAAGAAACGTGTGAGAATTTCCCGGTTTCTGTACACAATCATCTCTATCAGCATTGCCCACAATTTTGTTGGGTGCTCAATATATACACATGTAGTGTGCAGCATTTGCGCATACCATAGAAAGAGCTCTTTCCTGTCATGTATAGTAATTTAGTGTGTGGCTAGTAAACTCCTTCATCTAACAAGGTAAACAAGATCAGTGGAAATAGATCGCCCCTACCCATCAATTGATATAAAATATAATTTTATTTATGTAAACGGGGTGAGCATCCTAAGGTCACATGTCCCTCCATCTGGCACGCAAATAATGTTGTAACCCGGTCAGAATATGCCATAGTTTGATCTCATCAGACCATTTAAACAGAAGACGATATTAGCAGGTTACACAAGCACATGGGAATCCAAGAAGCAATGAACACTTAGCTATGTGGGGGTTGATACCGGGACGTCAAATAATTATTCAGGAGTTTCTTCCATCCATCCAATAATATTCAAACAACGTTTCCTTGAAATCCTCAGAGCTGGAAAAAGGTAATTTCACAACTCCGACAATGATTTCCGATTTTTGTTGATTATTCTATACGACTAGTAGCACCAGAAGCAGTAGGATTTATGAAGCAGCCAAGATCCCGAACCTTGGAGCATCACGCGCGTGAGTAACGCAGTGTCGCTCAGGGAACGTCGCTTTCGCGACTGATAAAGAGGTGAAAGCCAGGCGGGAGGTGGGTAGTAAGTTCGGTAGGTACGATATAACTACCGTTTCGCAACACCAGGGATTTTTTCTCAGTGTGCTCAAGCGTCCAAGAGACCGCAACTCAGGAAGTAGATATAGGGCCCCCGACACTGGAGTTGACTGGGCTATTAACCCAAAGAACTCCTTCATAGCAATTTTCAGTAAGTTTCCGGAAACAATAATAATCCCACCTCGAGTACCTACATGGGAAAATAAGATGCTAAGGCGTGCGCTTCTGGGTCAACGGGGATGGTCATTTCAAATTACGTCAGGAGCTATCCACTGACGTTAGTTAGTAATAAAGCAAGCATTTCATCATTAGACTGTAGCGGATTCTGTCTACTAAGCACAGAGGTAACTAGTCAACTTGCGTACACGACACACCCGATAACGACTCTAGGGGGAGATTTGCAGAGAGACCTGACAGTTTTCTTATATTCTCTATAACTGATAACGATTCAGAACGAGAACTCTAAAATGGAGGAAGATCATCGCAGCAAGCAAAAACGATGTGTTTATTCATTGTGAGACTCTAGCGTAAGCGAATATCAAGACCTAATTTACAGAGATATTTTCATGGAAAGAAATGAACAATAGTCCGGGTGGATCGTATGCAGAGGGGTGGGTCGTATGCACAGGGGTGGGAAATGAACACATGATTTTTCGCGAATGCAAGCTAATATGCAGAACCAAGTCAACTACGAAAGGTGGTCTGCAAATCCACATCTACATTCACATGCATATCCACTACACTTCACATGCACATTCACTACACTCCATCCTGAATAAATAGGAAACAGAAGTGGTAAAGCCGTTCCAGTCTGGACCATTACGTTCGACTCCTCGCTGGAATGTAATGGAGACGATACATTTTGCAATAATTTAGGGCACCTAATGCCGCACAGTTCATAGTATTCCTAAATGGCATGGATCCTTGAGGTAAGAACGAAAATGAGGTAAGAACGAAAAGGGTGGCAGGAGGACAGGGAAAGGACGCTTATAGCTGCCTGAAATTCCAAGAATAATCAGGGTAAATGACCGTCAAATGATAAAAAGTCATCTAAGGAGAAAAGACGGATAAGAAACGTGACTGCAGATCAGACTAATAGTAACAGGTAGTGAAGCTAATCAGGAAGCTGGGCAGCGTCACTAATCAGCATTGCAAGCCTCCAGCTGAATCCGATTGTGCGGGTTATAATTGAAAAAGGAGCTCCTAGGTTCATGATATAGTCTCCGAGGAGGAAACTATGTAATATAATTACACCACCCACTGTTGTTCAGACCCATCGTTGAAAGGGGGAGCATTCTCAAAAGAACTAGACCTCAATAGGATATGTGATTATTAGACGGGGGTGATATGATTGGCTTATTGGCTTCATCAAAGTTCGGAATTCACCGGTTAACTTTATAAGAGGAACTGGATCAAAAAGAAAATAGCCCACGGAGGGGAAGATGAACCTTTCTAACGGTTGGAGGGGCTTTACAATTGGACACAATTGGTTTTAATAAGTCCCGAAGGGAGAACCTGAATAAACAAAATAGACGAAGAGGTGGACGAAACAAAACAACCGTCAAGAAACAATGGGTTGGTGGTACAGCGGTAGGTAGCATCTCGCCATATCTGCAGGAATCAATGAACTCGAAGTCACCTTCAGGTTCTTACTCCGCTGGGATGAGTTGGTAGCCAACATCAACACAATTACTCGCACTCGTAGTAGATATTCAGTCTTAACCACAGCGCTTGATACTGTGAGGTTCACTTGTCACATGGGTTTATTATTAAACTGGACACACCTACAGAAAATTTGGCTGTTCATTTACAGTTTGTTTTCATGTACAGTAACAATTAAAATAGCTATTCTTGATGGTTTCCGCCAATTTTGGCCCCCAAAAACTCGGATTAGGCTCCCATTTTTGACAAATTATCTTTGATCATTCAGCATTTAGTTGTCTTGATTCGCCTGCTAATACTACTTCTAGTGCTATTATAGAAAATTATGGGACAATTTCCCAGGTTTTTGACTCATAAACAATGAATTTTGGGAGGTGAAACATCGTTAGACCATCAATGTTCCACTCTTTGTCAAAATCAACTTCATATTTGGCCTCCTCGGCCTAAAAAAACTTGGAAAAGGGTACTCACAAGCTGAAGTTAGCGGAGACTTTAAAAATACCTAATTTTGCACAAATATTTCACCCGTAACACCCCTGGGTGTATTCCGATCGGGCTGCAGAGTTTTGGGACATAACTGGGCTCTAATGGAGCCTGTGTGCGAAAAAAATAATTTTTTAGACCGACAATAAAGGTAGATACGGATGATACGGCGGACGGCGAAAACTTTTTTGCTGACACATAGGTGTATTATTTACAGAATAATAAACAAAAAGCAGAATCACGGAAGACCTTGTCATTGCAACTGACCCCTGGTTTACTTACATCGCTCATTATCAGATCATGAATTATTATTAGTTCTCTTGGGTATCTACCTATGCTTATAACATTAACCTCAAATGATTCGCCCGGAGCCTCCGGTTTTCAGTTTAGCACAATGCAGACGAAATGTTGATCGGGTATTTAATCCTTCTTGTCCAGCGAGTTACAAAAATCCGAAATTTCAACTCGATCATATAAAAGTGACGATGTTTGAATTGCCCGCAACAATCTGAAAAAAGTCGATGACCTGAAATTTGAAGGGTAAGAGTGAGAGGGTTGATACTATATAAATCTAAATCCAACTAAGTATAACGTTCAGTTCCATGAGAACCCCCCCTCCACCACCTCCACCAACTATGTTCGTAATGACCATGCCTTTAGTAGCTCGGGGAATTCGTCGCAGTTAATCGCAACAAGTAGTTCCGTACAAAAACTATGAAAAATTTCAAGGTACGACAACATATTATTTCCCTAATGGTTTATCCATCAAATGTACCTACCTGCCTGCTGACAATCTCATACAACACATCAATTCAACTAATTCCTGAACTGAACCCACGGATTACAATAGGCCACAAGTTAAATCCATCAACATTGAATATCACAGTGATACCAAGTGTTAAACAGTATTGCATAATAAACGCAATTACAAATAAAAAGGACTTTTCCCAGATGGAACAAAGGCGACTGGGGGTGTCAAGGAGAAAACAGCTCCAAGGAGTTGACAAAGAAAAGGCTGCGATCGGACACGCTATCCTATTTCGCACCAGCGAAGTAGAACAGTCGGTCTGTCGGAAATGGCCGAAAAAAGGAGATTTGGTTTTACGACAAAACGATTTGGGTGATTTCATGTAATCAAAAGAGCGGAAATGCTCAAACTTTCTATTTGCGGTCTCAGTACCAACCGGAGAGTGAGTCTTCTGTAACTGGACCACCTCATGCATAATTTCGTAGACAATTTCATTCTGCAGTGTAGCAGAATCCCCATATAGGTTCAGGTTAATCTGCACAGATTATCGCGTACAGGTGTGGTGTAGATTTACGCTAGGGTAAACTTGGCAGGTTTTCATTCAATTTCATACATGACCAATCCATTTCATACTCGTATTATAATTTTTTTAAATGTGAGTGCCGGGTGTAGCTCTGAGAAAAAAACGCTGTGTATTATTCAACAACGGTTTATCATTTTCCTGTACAGATAATAGATACCCCTCCTGCGTAGAACACTAAATTCTTATTACCTGAGACCCAGAATCCCATAGTTCTGGAATGGATTGTTTTTTCCCAGGTTTGCTTTTTGTGTTGTTTGTTGATCAGAAAATGCGAATCGGTTCGCCGGAAATAGCATAATAATTATATCTGTTTAGTTTCCAAGATGACTTCATCGCCGTTACCTTCTTCCTCCATGCTGAAACATAGCATAACAGACGCCACGACGTCGTATCAATGTCACAGCTCACCTCAACTTCGGCGTCGTGGATTATATAAAACAAGCTGTATCCATCAGCTTGTTCTTTTTCTGGATTTTTCTGATAGCTAGCTGACTCCTAGAAAACGTAATAAACCACCCATGATCCTATACCATCTTGATAAGCGTCGGGGAAGGGTTTGAGTTTGATGTATTCGTTGGGAATCGAGAAGGCAGTGCATGGTCAATTTCTCGTCCACCCTATCGTGTAACGGAATGACGATCATAAAACCGGCTTTCGATAGTCAGGAAAACAATGCGAACAGCCGGTCATCGATACTATACAGTCCGAAAAGAGTCAGAGAATCGATGCAAACGGCCAAACGCCTTTCTGACGTCAGATGGTCGCTGCGAACAAACATAGAAAGGCGGCAATGATGTCATCAAAACTTCCAAATTTAATTAAAAACTATATATTTATGCCTCGCCCAAATTATAAATAATATTATGCACCACCGCAGCTCAGTGCCTACTTTCGAATAAAAAAAATTCGTGGGTATTATAAATTTGGAAGTTCTTCATAGCAGGTTTTCGAAATGCCCTCCATTTTGGTCATATTGCAGGCCCCTAAAGGTGGGTTTCCCAGCAGGGCCCGACCCTGGTCGTAAATACCGATCCTAATTACGAATCCTTAGGCGCTAGGTCTACCGAGAAAAAAATTAGTTACCTATATTTGTTGACAGCTTGGTGTTCTTGATGATCAAACATACAGAAATTTCATTAGTATTTATAGCGGGAAGTTTGTTACCGAACTTATCTCAACTTCCTCAGATGGCGTCGAGCCCGATCCATCCGTCAGAAAATTAACACTCTTCTCAACTAGGTAACCATCTTCATTTCGGCTAATTTCAAATGGCTATTGTGAACACGGTGGAGGAAATAATAGTAGACGGCAATACCGATGTCATTATTCACGTTTGAATTTATTCACCAAAAATTGAAAATTAACCTCTTTACAAAACCACCAATAAAACAAAATTGGTGCACACGAGTTCCTTACTTGGAGAACCGCTATTTTCTCCATCAGTTTCGAGTCACTAGTGACCAGCGATTCCATCAGGGATACTGCACATACTCACTAAACAAATCCAATGTATTTAAATTATACAATAAAGTTTACTGACATATTTATGATATTTTCCACGCGGCAACTGTTTATTACTCTCTAAACAGAGAATGAGGACTGGAGATTGTAGTTTCCAACTACTCAAATGGAAAAAAACCCATCTAACGTAGATACTTAGGGTAGGTATATGGGGAACTACGATCTGACTCGTTGACAGAACCCATCAGCCAAAACGAATCTCCCTTTCGAATAATGTTGAAGACCCGACAGTTTATATATTTATAGAGCTACCAACAAAATCCAAAATAACCATCATTCCTCGAATGGAATATTATCAGAACGACCAACTCGTTTTCATACAGCCATGCGTTATAATCAGGTGTTCCCTAGCATTGATATCTGGTCCGGATGTATAGGTATCGTTTCATTCAAGATCACGTTGACAAAGATTTCCGGTGCAAACGAAGGCTGGACGTACAGTGCTCCGTCTCAAAAAATTCTTTAGTTCAAAATAAATTAAAAAACTTGAGCAACGCCGCGCTTCGCAGACCAACTAGACCCCAAATGGGACCTACAAACCAAATTTCAATCATTCTGGTTCACTTCAACTAAGGAAAGTGCATTTTCGGATTCTACGTACCTCGAAACGGAAACCATCAATTTTTGAGGAGGGAGGGGTTAATTTTAAAAAAAATTCCCCCATGCTTCATTCTCAAGGTTTATTAAACCAAAAAAAGAAATCAACAACGTATATTTTAACTGATGAAGTGAGTGGATGAAGATGGCAACGAATAGGTTTCTGGGCGAGTAAATGAAATCGACAGAAAATATAAAATGTCTTTAAAAAGAAAAGAACCTGGACATCTAACTGCCTGCGCATTTTCAATTTCGCCTTCGTCTAGTGGCTCTTTCGTCAAGTGTTCTGGGTTGGAAGAACAGGAAGTCGGGGGAGGCGAGTTATCAGTCGTTTCTATGGGTCCGTGAGCAGCTTCAACAGGGTGGAAGGAAATGAGGTTTTTTTCCAAAGGACAATGGTACCAGCAGAGGAAGAATTATGTACGCTCCTCAAGACACCAGAAGTAGAGCGATACAGTAATAATTGCCTTGCTGTCTGGCCTTGGTGATCTTAATTGCTCCTCGGTATCAGCCCAGCTCAGGGTAGATCGTCTTAATAGTAGTACAACATATTGAGACTCAAAAGAGACTTGATAGGGCAGTGTGCTTTGTGGTGATTATTGTCTGAGGTTTTTTTTCCCATGGCTTTGATCAATCTTAAAAAAAGATGGGAGTTGTCTGTTTTTAGTCCTTCAACTTGGTCTCTAAGGATGTTTACTTACGACTTACCGAGGTTCATTGTCAGTTCTCGCCAGATAAGGGTGGTAAGGACATAGGTCCACTTAACAAAAAGTACACTTCAGCAATGGGAACAATGAAGTCCTCTATCTTCAGTAGGTGGGTACACCTTCATTTTTCTACTCTTCGTTCTTTCTTTTATTACCCGTGAACGAAGGTACTTTTTGGTTATATTATGACTTGAATTCAGTTAATAAGATAAAATTAACGAATTTTCGAAGAAAATAAAATACCTACCTACCTATTGAAATCTGTCCATAAATATCCAAAAAATGAAGGTTTCCAATTATTTGTTCTTATTTTTTTGGAATGAAACATATGCATAGACAGAAGTCCTAAATTATAGAACGATTTTCCTGAGGCTTCAAACATTATTACTTGGATGAGTCAGGCTCTGAAAGAAAACATTTAAAAGAAAGTATTACACATCTGGAAGATAGCAAAAGAACTTCAATCGTTTTCTCATCCGGCCAGTGAGAAGGTAGGTACTTACTGAAAATATGGGGGAAAGGGTGAAAAAGTGGAAGTCCACCTCCACTGTCTAGACTGAATGGGACACCCACAATTCCAGCACAGAAAACGGGAATAGTTCTTAACTTTGAACGGCCACCAAAGAGCATCTGGATTAGTGAAAATGACAAATAATAACCTCGAACTCCTCGCAAAAATAAATGAGCCTGGGTTAATCATCCACACTGCGCATTCAAATGGCGGGGGGGAGGGGGTAACTTCCTACATACAATGAGTTCCCGACTATCGTCGTCTCAAAAATACTATCGCCATTCACCAGAAACCTTGCCACGGGGACGAGCAGAGCTAACGAGTACACCAACCCCCACGATTCGCGATTTCCCTAGACGGAAGCCGAAGCCTTTTAATCTCGAGTACCTACCGAACTAATATGCGAAACGTGAACATAACAATTCTCTGGCGAAGAACTACGAATGCAGATACCGAAGCCAGCAAACGTAGACAACTAGATGGAAATATTCTTAAGACAAACGTGACTCTGAGTTCATACAAGTAGTCGAGTTTTCTATTTTTGGTTTATTATTCGGTGAATAATACACCTATGTATTCGCTCAGCAAAAAAATTGTCGAACACCCCCTCAAAATGTTTTCTTTAACGTTTCAAGGTGCGTAGATTCCAAAAATCCGACGTCCGTCTGCCGTCCGCCTTACGTCGTACGCCGTCTGCCATATCATCCATATCCACTTACTTTACTTTCGGTCTAAAAAATTCGTTCTTCGCCTTCATTAGGGCCCTAGTTGTGTCCCGAAACTTTGCAACACGATCGGAATATATAAAATACTTTTTTGTGTGCTTTAGTAACACGAGCTTGTGATGCATAATTTTCCATGTTTATTAGGGCGAGGAGACCGAATATGAAATCGATTTTGTCCAATGAGCGAAGAATTGAGGTTCTAACAATGTTTCAGGATTAAATTTACGTTAAATTTTGGTCTAAAAACGTCCTTCTTCGACATACAGGCTCCATTTGGGTCCTAGTTGTGCTCCGAAGCTCCCGTTCGTAATACACCCAGGGGTGTTATGGGTGAAAAATGGTTGTAAAAATAGGGGTTTTCGAGGTTTTTTGATGTGGAGGTTTTAGCGAATATGAGCTTGTGAGGTATCGTTTTCGGTGTTTTTTAGGGCGAGGAGACCGATTATGAAGACAAACGAGGGAAGAATTGAGGCTGAAACGAAGGGTCAGCTCCCAAAATTCATTTTTTATGGGTCAAAAACCAGGAACTTTGTCTGAAATCAGCATAAGTTTGTATAATAACACTAGAAGTAGTACGAACAGGTGAATCAAGACAAATAAATGGCACTATCAATGATCAAAGGTAATTTTTCAAAAATGGGAGCCTAATTCGTGTTTTTGGGGGCCAACATCGGCGGAAACAATAAAAACAGCTATTTCAGTTAATGCACATGAAAGAAACAATATATGGACAGCCAAAATTTCGCAGCTATGTCCAACAGAGTAATAAACCCATGTGACAACGAATTTGCAGCGTTCGATTCGTTCCTTAAACAACCCTGGCAGGAAATGCCAAATTTTACTGATAATATTTAATTTTATATATAAATCAATAATGGCGTAACAACTCGACGTGATGAACAGCTTTCAACACATATAATGAACGAAATAATGCAATAAATAGGTTCCAAAATGTGATTTTCAGGAAAAAACTATGTAACGGCTCTCCAATATTACAGGAAATTTCTGAGAATCCAAATATGCTATAAGTACACACCCCAAAAATAAGTAATGGGTCATATTTCTATGAAATTTGGGGTAGTAGAATATTCAAGTGATATTCAGTGATCGCCCGTGTTATGTTTGTATCCATGAGTTTCACAATGAAGCGATACTGAAGGTACGCTGAAGAAATGGCGGGCCTCACTTGACAGATTAAACTTTCTTGCCCTTTAAAAGATATCGTGGCTGTGAGAGCATGTTAAGTTCACTCTCTTGAAGAAGACAATTAATTGTTTCGTTGTTTCCAACCCAATCAATTACGTAATAAGTTACAAGTCTTGGAAATTTGCCGTCTTCGGTAAGCTGCGTGACTAAAACTATTAATAGTTGCAAAAGGGCCCTCGAGGGCGGAGCAGTGCGACAGGAGGGTTGTCTGATTACATCGTCAGCTGATTTTCTGGTGATTTAGTAGGACCGGTTAACCTGCAGTTCCACTCAGCAAGTAACAATACGGCCGCAGCGCAATCTCTTTCACTCCGCCCTTGCGTAATTACTGTTTCTAAGAAGTGAGGAGTGAACTTCCTCGTCTCCTGATCTGTTCACAGGGCGTTGCGAACGAATTACGAGAGTCAAGCAAAAAATAAATAAGAGCAGTGACCCAGATGTATCTGATCCTTGTGGATAATATCCGCATCACAGGCACGAGAAACTGTGGATGAAGCCACGGCCGGATTAGCTAGCCATGAGGCTTGTTATGTTGTCATCAGAGATTATGAGGGAGACACAATAGGAATCACACAACGAAGGCTAAGGCGAATGAGCTCAATCAATAATCTGACCAAAATATATGTGGAGCAATGCGCGGCTACATAAGACATAATTACATTCATGTAAACACATTAAGGCATTCAATGTTTACACAGCAACGTACACTGGATGAAGACCAAACGCTGCACCGAGCTAAAACGCCAATCGCTCGAATGAAAAAGGTACCTACTCCATGAACATCCCCATGGCTAATAAATAATACAGGTAAATAGGATAATAAGTTGCCCTCGTCAAGCACACCCGATAGATTAAAGCCCAAAGCAAACGTCGCAGCACTGAAAATTGGAGTCGAAATGGAGGATTTTTGGGTTGGAAAACGTTGTTGGACCGGATTATGTTCAGTATTGATAAAAAATATACTATTGATTTCTACTGTTCATCAGTACGACGAAATGGAAAAAATTAGACTTCACATAGCGGTTTTAATACGCGGATTCGGGTTTGTACCTCTGAGGCAGCATGGGAATGATGCGAGGCAATTACTTTTAAATACAACGTAAACCTCACACAAATCAACAAAACTAACATTCATATATCTACTAACCAATCAACAGATCAAGGGAAATTTATATTCATCTCCAAACATCATGAAACCTACCTATAGGAGAGGATATCCTGCCTGCAACATCATAAATGAAATTGAATAGACAGATCTTGAATGAAATTCTTACATTAAACATCTTAGAATCAGATGGACATGGATATTATGGATCTGAAAGGAACGTGCGATTTGGTTGCCTCCAGCGCGATTTGTTTCCCCCTCCAAATGGTTCATCAGATCAATGAGAAAATTCACCCGAACTATGCTTCAGGTCCAAATTTTCATTTATTTTGGCAGAATAGGACCAGAAAAAACGTTCGTTGGGGTGCAGGACAAAACAAATTTGTTTTATCTTGGACGATTCTCAAGTTTTGGTTGTCGCATAGTAAATAAAAACCGCAAGATACCTTGTTTTTTTTAATTTGTAAAAAAAATTTCAATGAGTTTGTTTTTATTTTTCAACAATAAATGAGCAAACTCAGGAGTTTTTTAAATATGTATTCAAACTGAACTGTCTCAGACGGACATTTATGATCCATACGAGGATACACTTAAAATTCCAAATTGGAGACGAATTAAAACTTGGTCCTTTCAGGCGCACTAAAGGGTAGGTAGGTACATATCTACCATTCTGACGTCACTGGTTCATTCAATTCATACGGCGAACGGAACTAAATGAAATCAAATGAAACTTGCACATCGGTGCAACATAATTTGCAAGTGGACTGTTTCCTTTAAAGCCTATGTATAAAGGCAAGCAACCTGAATAAATATTTCAACAGCAAAAACTCCAATAGTAAATAAACGTTTGGTCCACCACTTCAACCCTACTCGGCATGCCCTACTACTTTAGTATACCTTTTTTTTAAAACAGGTATATTATTCCCGTTACGACTATGATAGAATATCTTCATGGTTCAATGACGTTCGGTGGCTGTCTTCGCTGTCAGAACGGCCAGATACGGCGACCGCCGACCGTCAGAGGAATCCGACTGATTGTGGCCGATTCAAAGACAGTTCGAAGGTTGCGGTCTCATTAGCGACAGTCATGCACAGATCGCGGTTTCCAAACGACAATAAGAACATTGGTTTTCTTTCTGTTTCGCGGTCGCACTGGATGTTGCTCTATTCGTCCTAACGTTGAGGCGACCGAGAAACTGTGCGTTCCACTTACATAAACTTGCTCTTACATTACTGAGAAGGTTACCAATTTTCCTTCATAGAAACCAACGGTTTTTTAGGTCCGACCATCAAACTCTGTATCTACCAATCCTACCAGTGAATCGCCCGAGGCCTTCTGTTTTCGAATTTGCGCAAGATGAAGATGGCTCAACTATGCCGCGAATCTGACGGGAAATTAAGCAAAACGCAAAATTAAGTAGGTATAATTACTCGTACTATATAACAATATTTGTAGAAATGCCCATACACAAAGGAATACATCACCATAACAATCCATCTTACCATCAGTAAATAAGTCCCCTACTGTGCTTTCGTATGCACAACCTATGAATCCTAGAAAATACCAGTGTTCCAGTGTTCTCCCCACTCAATCTCAGCGGTTGTCCCTAATAACACTCTGTGTCAGAGTTCATAGATAATGTAGGATGCGTGCTCTGCATTTCAAGCTCGTCGTGGAAATGCTTCCTAGCGGGTAACTAGGCCAGCAAACAAACCCATGAAAACTTCCACAAAACTAGGGGACGTACCGCCACGGACAATCCGCCGAACCACCTTCCTTCCGATGGATTTGACAGGGCAAATACTATGGACACTGGAGATCTAGAAATTCTGACCGCAGAATCGGGGATTCAGTACCCCTGTGAACAGCTGGTTGCCAATTTTCAGCTCGAAACTCCGTGTGGGTAGCTAGGTCAAAACGATGCAAAGTCCTTGTCACGTGGGTTCACTATTTTGAAGGACATACCTACAGAAATGTTGAAAGTTCATTTATTGTTTCTTTCATATGACATAGGTAGCTAGCTGTTTTTTAATGGTTTCCACTGATTTTGGCCCCCAAAAAACAAGAATTAGGCTCCTATTTTTGACAAATTACCTTTGACCATTGATAGTGCCATTCAATTGTCTTGATTCCTATTAATACTGCTTCTAGTGTCATTATACAAAAGCTATGGTGATTTCAGACAATCTCCCTGGTTTCTGACAACAACAAAATTAATTTTGGGAGCTGAACATTCGTTCAACCTCAGTTCATCACTCTTTGGTCAAAATCAACTTCATATTTGGTCTTCCCGCCCTAAAAAAAACATGGAAAACCATACCTCACAAGCTCATGTTCACTAAAACCTTTAAAAAACCTCGAAACCCCCTATTTTTATATCCCTCTCACTCCCCCCAATAACATGCTGGGTGTGTTCGATCGGGCTGCCGAGCTTCGGAGCACAACTAGGACCTAAATGGAGCCTGCGTGCGAAAGAACGACGAGTTTAGACCACAATTTAAGGTAAATTTAAGGTTGACACTTTGTTAGAACCTCAATTTTCCACTCTTTCGTCAAAATCGACTTCATATTCGGTCTCCTCGTCCTAAAAAAACATGGAAAACGATACCTCACTAGCTCATGTTACTAAAACACCAAAAAAACACTATTTTTACACCCATTTTCACCCATAATACCCTTGGATATATTCCGATCGGGCTGCAAAGTTTCGGGACACAACTACGGCCCAAATGGAGCCTGTGTGCGAAGAACGATTTTTTTAGACCGAAAATCAAGGTAGATATCGATGATGCGGCGTACGGACGTTGCATTTATTTAAAAAAATTAGACTGAATGACAGATTTATTTATTGATCAGAGTTATATTAGGGCCTTAAGGCCTTACTGTGACACAAAGGGTTTGCAACATTCATCGCCAAGAAATAAGGAGACAGAAATTAAGAAAGAACTTCGGAGGCTTTACTGACTTGGCTACAATTCAATCAACTCAAAAAATACGTAAAATGACAGGAAGACATAAAGCATAATGGTAGGAAATCTATAAGGCAGAGCATGGCCAGTTCATGCCTGGCTATTTCCTGTGGACTGGAATGACGATCAGAAAACTGGCTTTGGATAGTCAGGAAAACAATGCGAACATTGGCCAAGGATACTGTACAGTGAGAAAAGAGTCAGAGAATCAATGCAAACGACCCAACGCCTTTCTGATTGTCAGAGAACCGTCAGATGGTCACTGAGTGACAAACAAGCCGCAAACACTAGAAAGTCACTTGGGAATTCCAGACTCCATAAAGAATGAATGATGACGTCCTGTTTTCTGTCTTCTTCTGACCACTTGCAGACGGTTTTCTAGTCGCCATGTCGGTTCTGAGGACTTTTCCCGTTTTCTGACGAGTACCCCCAACATCTCCCGTCAACGATAGCCAATCAAAAATCATTAATTCGATTTCTAGCTTCGAACTAGAATCAAACTAGAAAATCCGTCCCGCGACTCATTCGGAGGTTTCTTTCGGCTCTTCCTCTTTCTGTAAAATTCCGGCCAAACTCATTCTCTGTGCTCGTGGCGCTCAAGTGGTTTCCAAGTTCGCGCAAGCTCACTGGGCGGTTCACAAAACGGTTAGCTAGTGGTTTGCTAGTCACCAGTAAGACCCACGGATATAGTAGTTTGGCCTGACAAAATCAGGAAGACGCCTTTCACAAGTCCACCCAGAAAGCTGCAGCATCTCAAAACTTAGTAACATTTCGAAACGATACCATGTTTTAGTATCATAATTTGTCATGTAATAACATCGCTGAATCGTACTGACTGACCTACATGAGTTTTATTGTGACGGTGGGCAGTTCTCTGGAGTTGTTTGTGCTTCCAGTAAAGATGGGACTGGTCAGGTTGAAACCAAATCGCTGATAATATCGCTAATCTAGAAGGGGGACTCTCAAGGGTCCACCGACACTCTTCTCACTCTGTCACACAGCAGCAGAGCATGGTTTGGTAGTATGCGCTGAGTAATTCACCATACTCCGTCCACTTTTTGGTTTCCAGAGGGCCATTTACAAACATCCTGTCCCTTTTATAATGCATACATCCCCCCCCCCTTCACCCTTAAGAGCTCAGTACAACTATATAATATATTGAGCTCATTTGAAGGCAATTAATGCCATGTCTCAATTTATAAGTCCCAACAGTTGTTCCATCATAATGATGGAGGTTAATCACCTACAGCTTGCCCAGATGATCAATTCACTGGACAACATCTGATATTTTCTTCTATTACTGGTTTATGACCATTATGACCTCCGCAACTCTTGGGATGGTACATGTTTCAATCTAAATATAGCACTGACAATTATGATGTAATTTCGATGCAGACTTTTCTGGGCTCCTTCACAATTCCACCTGTTATCAAGTCGTAGCCAGGGTTTTTTTTTTCTTGCATTGATGTTGCTCCTAATTTCCTCCTTAACAGTGTAACAGACAGTAACAGCATTTCGAATTCATCTGGGTTTTTTTCTAACAGAGTTGTATTTTCATATGATGTTGTTCTGGGATTTACGTCAGTAAGCTAACCTTCTCAAGCCATGGTCTTCCGAATCAGGAATTCGGTTACAGAGAACTAGATAGTGTCATTAACTGTGTCTGGTATTTTTATGAACTTTGTAAATTAATAAGAAGACAACTGTACAGTTCAACAGTCAAACAAGAACTCACATTTCATTAGGTAACAACCAATATAACAACTTTTGATCCCACAGGAAATGCCATTATCAAACCGGTGGTCTCGTAAAATCATCCCCCTCCTCCTCTTTTAAGGGTGGCCTTAGTCTGTCAGCTATACCACCATGCGTTTTGGGGCTCGAGTTACAATACGAAATATATCAAATCAGATATTACTTTTATGATTTTCCAAGTCCGACCCACCACAGCTGCAGCTTTGGACACTCTACGATGCGAATCAAAAAACAACAATCGTCATTCTCCCTAAATCTCGGGCTCTAAATTTTAACGACATAAAGTCATTTTGCCGACTGCTGCTTGCAGCAGTCTCTTGCCGAGTCAGGTATGAACCCCTCCAAGCTCTCTTTTCAAACTGTCCACATGATGACATTGAATTTGGAGGTATTAAAAATATTAGTGACAATAAATTACTGTCATTGCTTTTGCATTCTTCTTTCTAATGAAGTGATTCGAAGAGGGAAAGATTATCAAGGAATCTTGGGATTCATGACACCAGATATAAAGAGGGAAGTCGTCGTGGCAAAAGTTGACATCGGATTATTGCAACGGAGCAGCTATTCAATGCTGGGAGACGTGCAAAACAAAATTCCAACTTCCCTGTGGATTGAAAAAAAGGTGCCTTGCACCAGTTTTTTGGAATCTGGTGCCCTACTGTCAGAGCCACAACCTGCAACAAAAATACCTATAACTATTTTGGAAAACAGCCAGAATTGCGTAGACTGTTTAGGTTCGCTGCAACACACGAACATTCCATTCCATTTGGCTCCAGTGCTTTTATACTCAGACGATGCCTCCAGAGAATGGCCATATATCATGGCAATTATTTTAAATGTACACTGTGTAATGACACCACACGATTTCTAGAAGAAGCAAAGCGTCCTGGCATTTATATTCCTGAACAAGATCCGACGTGAGAGAGGGGAAAAACACAATTCATGAACTCCTGGGTCGAGCGATAACATATAAATGAGGCTCGAACAGTTTATGCGGCAATGGACCTCGAACAGCCGTACTGCTACGAAATCGAAAATGGAGCACTGCAGTTATTGTGGAATCCATATATGGCCTGCTCGATTGACCGGGTTCTGGATTCTTGATGCCGCGGAACTGTGAAACCTGCTTGTTCGCAGAATCTCCTGCTGTCATGAATCCTGTTGTGGCCACAGTTTCAGATGATGATGAGATGGAAATCGACGTTGACGTCGACACTGAAAGACGACGACCCTCCTTAAATGATAATAGTGAATCTCTCTAATTCATTTATAAACGATTTGCTTACATTAACTGCAGACGTTAAGCAATTAAGTAGCAGTATTTGTCTACATATATTTCTAGTAAGCTTGCTAGTTCAGGAAGCCAATCTATCCATAAGTCTGTTCAGTCACTGCATACTGAAAGAAGTACCAACTGCAAGTTACTTTATCCCTGTTATTACCTACCGAGCTTACCTACCGATCATGTGGATCCAACCGATCGACATGAATTGGGGAGCTTGGAGTTGATTTCACCAATTCAGCTAAGTAGTTTCCTTAGCTAATGAACGAGCTAGATCTTGGTTTATATAGATTGTAAAGACTCACCTCTTCCTCTTTCGATCGCTCCTCCAACTCTCCTTCGCTGAGTTCATCGCTATGGCGTATCTTGAGCCCAGTCAGTCTTTTTTCAGTCTCCTTAATCCATTTTCGCAAACCCCGGAGTTCGTGATCGACATCTGCAAGGAGGGAAGAAAATGTGATGAGGACATGTGAGGGGATTGAGGAGCTTGGTTACATGGCTTGGTGGTACTAAACGCCATTTCATTTCTCTCTCAAAAAAAGTGTTATCCAGATTTCACATCGTTTCCACGAGTAAATGAACTCCATACTGTTAATCAAACTCATTTAAAAAATAACGTTTATTTTTGAAAACGAGCT
Organism: Leptopterna dolabrata; assembly: GCA_954871275.1. Classification (NCBI taxonomy): domain Eukaryota; kingdom Metazoa; phylum Arthropoda; class Insecta; order Hemiptera; family Miridae; genus Leptopterna; species Leptopterna dolabrata. The sequence goes on along the minus strand of OX940980.1, from coordinate 20,040,565 downwards.
TCAGAGTACCATGGTTTCCTTTTTTTTTTAATCTTTCAACAAAAATTCTCCATTCACTGGTTGTTCGGTTTGAAGTGGGAATGATCCCATTAACTTCAGAAAACTGGAAAACATAGGGAACAAGACCAAACACAACATGGATACAAACTAAGGGAAAATTGACATTCCATTTATTTTTGACATGGTCGGTCCTATCGGCTTGGAATCACTTCTATTCGATTTGGAGAAGACAAAGGTTAGGAAAAGTGTTTCCCCTGAATCAGGGAGCCCATGGATATCAGCTAGGAAATCAGAAGGAAGATCATTCTGATCTTATATGCAAAGTATTATCAATCAACGACAAGTTACCAGAGTTGCTAGGTAGTACGAAAGTGGTACGTGGACCTTGGAGTCCACGTTGGTTGGAGTGGTACCTTGAATACATTTTTTCTTCATTAATTCAACAAGGTGCTTTACAGGCGTCTGTTCGCGTCAGATGACTCGGTCAATACACTCGGCTCGGGAACAGTAGGGTAAATACCTGCCACCTTTGTCTCTGAAGATAATGAAAACTAATGTAACTTTCTCGATCGATGACTCATTGCATGGCGTTTATAAGGCGTTTACGTGAGCCAAACCCCTTACAATGACATTGAAGTGCCAGGCTCTTCTATATTAGGTACGAAATTGTTGACAGCACTCTCAGGGAAAAGCCAAGCTGCTGGCTGCATTGATTACTTGATACGGAGCTTTTGGGTCTTCACCACCAGCCTCCAAAACTTAGGGAGCGTTCCTAAATAATCAACACATTTAATCCTAAGTTCTTGATACTGCTGTGATGAAATCGACATCACATTAAACGGAATTCTGTATTCTTCTTAATTAATGATGGTACAGAATACGAATGAAATATTAAATTACTCATAGACGCGTGATGAGTGTCTGACAACAGGAATAAACACATGACGCTAATAATAATTTCAGTCGAATCATACCAGATTCTTCCCCCCTTTCTAAAAATGCATCTCGTAGTCCTCGAAACGTCGAGGCATGGAACGCTCCCTAGTCGAGCGGCGAAGAGAATCATTGGCAGGCGCTGTGGAAGTCGGCGGTTCAGAAAGTTCAACTGGTTGGAAGGTTGTTGAAGCAGGATCAGGAAGTGTTGAATCAGGAACAGGAAGTGTTGGATCGGGTTCCTGAGAAGGTACGGATGCATCAGAGTTCATCGATCCTCCCCCAGAAGGTGCTAGATGCTTCAGCGAAACCGTTACCTCCCGTCCATCCTCCTTCTGAACCTTGGCGTACTGCGGGTTGACATCCACAAGGAGCACCTCCTCCACTAACGGGTCATACTTGCTCGTGCGAACATGGTTTTTCATAAGCACCCTGGACGAGGGTACCATCCAAGTTGGTAGCGACCAACCATGAGTCGATCTCCTATTGTGCTTAAACATTCTTTCATGCGGTGTTTCATTCGTCGAAGTACACAGCAAAGATCTGATGGAATGGAGTGTGTCCGGGAGCACCGACTCCCAGTCTGACGTATCCAAGTTTCTTTGCTTCAATGCTAGTGTTACGGTTCTCCAAATCGTTCCGTTCTCCCTTTCGATTTGACCATTCCCTGTCGGATTGTAAGACGAAGACACGGATGTCGCTACACCCCTGGCATGCAGAAAATCCCGGAATTCGCGGGAAGCAAAGGAAGCTCCTCGGTCTGTGTGTATGTAGGAAGGGGTACCGAACACGGAGAATAGGTCAACGAGGCAGTCGATCACGGTAGAAGTGTTCATGTTAGAGCAAGGGTAAGCAAAAGGGAATCTGGAAAACTCGTCGATGAGGGTCAGGAGGTACTTATTCCTAGTTCTGGATGGAAGAGGCCCCTTAAAATCCATAACGATCCTCTCAAAGGGGTGCGTTGCCTTGTTCAAGGTGGGGTGAGCTATACGATGAAACTTGGGTTTGATGGCGTTACAGGGCGGGCAACTTGCCGTCATCCTTCGAATTTCCTCAATAGAAAATGGTAAGTTATGAGTCCGCACCCAGTGAGCCATCCGAGTCACGCCGGGGTGGCATAAATCGCAGTGTAGGGAATACAGCTTGGTAGGTTGGAGCACGCCACATACCCTTTAAAAGGCATCCGCTACTTGATTTTGATTCCCGGGTCTGTAGACAATGTCGTAGTTGTAGCATGACATTTCCAGGCGCCACCGCTGAATTTTTTCGTTCTTGATTTTGTTTTGGTGTTTCTTGGCGAACATGAAAGATACCGAGTGCTGATCTGTTACAATGGTAAAGTAGCGTCCTAGTAAAAAGTGTCTCCATTTTTTCAAGGAACTAACTACGGCATAGGCCTCTTTCTCTACCGCTGAATGACGTCGCTCACTATCATTCAGTTTTTGAGAGAAAAAAGCTACAGGCCTGCCCGATTGGGAAAGCACAGCCGAAATCGAGAAATCTGATGCATCGGTCTCAACGGTGAATGGTTCATTATCGTCGATAGTATTGACCACTGCCTTAGATATCTCATTCTTGAGACGTTCAAAATCCGACAGAGCTTCGGAAGACAGAGGAAATGATTTTGAATCCAGGAGGTTTCGAATTTTATCTGAGTAATTTTGTACCCACTTCGCATAGTGTGCAAACATGCCAATCACCCTTTGCAGTTCCTTAGAGTCGGTAGGAGGAGGTAGGCTAAGCAGTGGTTTAAGTCGGTCTGAATCAGGGGAAATAGTTTTATTCTGTATCCTGTAGCCGAGAAGATTTATTGAAACCTGGGAATACTTACTCTTTTCGTGATTTATTGTGAAGCCGTAACTTTGAACTGCATCCATGAAGCGTTTGAGATTTTCGTCATGTTCTGCTTTATCTTTGCCACACACAGTTACATCATCCAAGTATGCGTAGGTATTTTGCAGCTTCTCTCTGGTAATCATGTCATCGATGACGCGCTGGAAGCAAGGGACACCATCCGTCAAGCCGAACGCAAGACGTCGGAATTGGTATAGACCAGGCGCGTAGCGTCAGGGGTACCGGGGGTACCGGCGCTACCCTACACGAAAAATGAAAAAAATTACATTCCGTAGGTAGGTAGCAATTTGAATTGTCCACTCATAACTCCATCCTCCATGACTCTCCCTCCATGAACTATCCTCCAACCTCCATGTCTGCCAGTCATGGACGAAAAACAGCCAAGTATCGATTAGTCGATTAGAATCATATGGTTTTCGGCAGGTTTCGAATATTTGAAATCTCAAGGTCGCTGGGGTACCGCTACCAGTCTGCGGAGGCCCAGAATCCGATGTGTGTGTGTCTCTACATCATCTGTGTGAGTGTGTTTGCGTGTGTGAGTGTCTTGCACATCTTCAGGAGACTGTGTTAGTAAGTTGGGCTAGCGCAAATATCCAGCGTATCCAATCTTGGTGAGGAGGGATACTGGCGTATGGATCGATTGTAGCTATCAATTAAAAACTCGAGAAAAAAACTTTGACAACTTGTCACTGTCATCCATTTTGCTTTTCGGAAGCTATTCTTACGACGGCCTGTTTTCTCATAATTTTATTACTTGTAGTTTTCACAATAATTGTTCCTAATTTCAGGTTTAGTTGTTTGAATTCGAATCTTTCCTAGTGTCCTAGTCTCCTCCTAAAATGGATAGTTGTTGCGTTAATTGTTCCGTGGTTCGGCGTTCGTTTAGTTCTCGTAGTTTTAGCGAAAAGAACGACATCATCAGAGCCGGCCGGTAAATCTCAGCGTTGCCTGATTTCAAGAGATTTGTGAAGGAACGTAACCGTGAGTACACTCGGCATTTCACTGTTGAAACATACAATAGGTACCATTGGTTATCAGGCTGTAGTTCGAAAAATCTTTTATTTTGTTTGCAAGGGAATGTTATGAATTATTTATAATGAATTTGGAAGATCAATAATATCATAAAATTCCTTTGACAAACAGCTTGCTAAGAACTGCTTCACACATTTACATTTTTAGAGTGTGTGAGGAAGTGTGAATGTTGGTGGGGGGGGGGGGGGGGGGGGTGGAATTCATTGCGGTACCCCAGTCACCAGAGGCACGCTACGCTCCTGGTATAGACGGCCACACGCTTCGAAAGCAGTGTAAGGTCGATCCTTCTCTCGAAGTGGCACTTGGTGATAAGCTGATTTGAGATCGATTGTGCTGAAGAACGCGTTTCTGGACACCCGAGCCACAGTTTGTTCGATGTCGGGAAGCGGGTACGCATCCAGATGCGTGAATCTGTTGATCGTCTGCGAGTAATCAATCACCATACGCTTCTTCCGGTTTTCGTTCTTAACAACAAACGCTTGGGCCCGCCAAGGGGATCGACTCTCCTCAATGATCTCGTCTGCAAGCAATTTTTCAATCTCCTTCCTCATGAAGTCATAGTCATCCTTCAAATGCTTTCTTGATTTCGTAATTATTGGTGTTACGTCCCTGGATAGACATTCGAAGAGCGGAGGGGGTTCGATTCTCGCAGGAGCCAAATAACAAATTGTTAGTGGAGATTTCAGTCCGCCGAATGAAAATTTAAGTTCCGAGTGTAGTTTCAATAAGTCGTGGCCGATAATAACGTCGCAGCATGAGTTAGGGAGAACATTAAGCTTAGCATTCCGGTAGCAATGATCCAGAAGTTCTATGTCAGCTAAGCAGTAACTCGAAATGATTGAATTAAGGGTCGTATTAGCCATAGAAACAGATCCATTAGTAGGGTACGTCCTAAGCTTAGAGGTTTTAACGAATTGCTGTGCTATGAAGGTCTCTGAACTTCCTGTATCTATTAGAGCGCGAGTAGGTACATTGTTTACCTTTATGACGACAGTGGCTTTCTCAAGTACAGATGAGGAAGCAACAATCAGGGCTGCCGATTTTGTGGGCGTCGATGGCGTAGTTCGTGACGAGGATTTGCAAACAGAAGCCCAGTGACCTGTTTTCGAACATTTGTCACACGAGTCCAGCGCTGGACACTGCGCGCGAGGATGTTTAGCGCGACCATAAAAGTAACATTTTTTATTGATTCGAATCGCCGCTAAGCTTGGAGATTCGGGGATAAGTTGGTTCTCTGATGTCTCCCGAGGGACAGAGTCAACAGCGTTAAGACTCGCCTCTGTAAACGAATACGACGCCGATTGATTCTTAGCGGTCTCTAAAGCGCGAGCTTTATCAACCGCTTCGTCGAGGCTCAGCGAATTGAATTCAAGTAGCCTGAGCCGCATTTGTTGAGAATTCATACCTCGAATGAAGGCATCCCGGATGTAAGTTTTCCTATGGGTTTCCGCATCCACTGCTGAGAATTCACAATTCTTGCTGAGCAGCTGCAGAGCCTGATGGAACTGGTCAAGCGATTCTTCAGCACTATGTTTGCGAGAGGCGAGCTGGTGTCTAGCATATATCTCATTAATAGGCTTGACAAAGATAGCCTTCAAGACCGCTACCGCATCAGCGAACGTAGTTTTATCCGCGATGAATTGGTAAACAGTTGGCGAGAGACGGTTAATAAGAAGCTTTAGCTTCGAGCCTCGTCTATTTCCCGAAAGGTGGCTGTGAAATCCTCGAACGTCCTCCACCAGTATTTCCATTCCGAGGTGGCTTCGGGAGAGCTCCTGGGTGGTAATCACTAGAAGATCGCATTCGGGGCAATTCCACAAAATCCTAAGGTTGAATAACCTTCTAGTCAGCCAGTCAGTCAGGTGCTAAACTTCAGTGGGAACAACCTCGGCAACAGCAGGCATCTTTTGATGGTAGTGATCAATTCTCTGCAGTGCATATGTGTCATAGAAAATACGTACATCTTCCCACCACCTTCTCAACAGTTGCAAGGCAGTAAAATACTAGATAAGAGAGGAAGAGAAGAATTCGGGAAACAATATAGAGGACACAGACAACGAAACCAATTAATAACCTACCTGCCCATCAGTAGCGGTGCGCGGCCTCTGAAAACGGTGGGGCACCAAACCAGAACACAAAACAACACCCTTCCCTTATTTACTGATATTGACATTCAGCAAAGCTTCATCTCTTTTAATCAACACTCTATCGTATGAAAACGTCGACAATTTCTATTGCAATTAGCCGCAGAATTCATCTGCTGAAAAATATAGTAAACTAAAATACAACAAAACAATGCCCCGTCGGCCGGTACCTAATTCAATGGAGAAGCTAGATAGTTAGTTATCTGTGTGTAGACGCCGATCAATCCACAAACAACAAAACCACAAACAGCAAACAGGACCAAACGCACTTAGGTACCACTGCCATCGGAACTGGACCGAACACAAAACGCACAAAATTTAAACTGACAACAGACGACGAAACAGAGAAAGCGAATGTGCACGAGACAACAAAACGAATCAGAAGAAGAAGAAGCATCTCGTATCGAGATGACAAACAGAATCGAAGGGATCGAATCGATTGTGAAAAGGAATGATTTTGGGGTGGAAATCAGATTCTGGGAGTCATGACGTAAACATGCGTTATTCGATCCCCCCCCCCCCCCCCCCCGTCCTTGCTGAGCATTGAACATCAAACATATACGGTCTACAGTACTATGGGTGGAATTAGTTGTCCGTGTTCATAACATGTGCCTAGTACTTTGTAGGATATTTTCTTGATAGTTCGAAACAGAACTTTCGAAATTAAAAATCACGGCCATTGGGGAAATTAAGAAGACATTCCCTTTATCAACAACGATCTAAATATATGGAGCACAAGAGATTATTGGAACAGATTAAAGAAAGATGGTTTGTTTGGACCACTGGGTTGTGAGTTCAACGGTTATCATGTTCGCGCGTGAGAGAGATATAAGAATGCGAAGAAATTCGTATGGGACCAACTAGGACCTAACCCTTAACTACCATGAAAATTTGAGCCAATTTACTGGGTCGTGAGTTATGTGGGTTTGACATTTTTCATGTTTGCGCACGCGCAGTCTCTACTCTAACTCTAATGCGACGAAATTCATATGGGATCAACTAGGACCTAACCCCGAACTACCACCAAAAGTTTAGCAAACCTGGACCATTGGGTCGTGCATGACGGTTCGCAGAAATGCGTACACATATTTCACACATCTGAATAACACACACACATATTTCACTATCTGAAGAAGCTGAAACTTCCCTTTCTTTTCCGAAGACTTCGTGTTAAGGTGGTCAAAAATGGAGAAGTCCGCTTAAAAATACCTAACAAAAATTGTCAAAAAAGTGTAAGAACAAAAACTTAAGGCCTTGGCCCACTTCTCAGGGGCCAAGCCTAAAAATTTATTACGCTCGTCCGTTTCACTTCAAAAATGGAACAGTTAACTTGGAAGATTGACCCCTCGTTTCCCGAATATGGCTGTAAGCCTTTCAAAAGGAAAACAAACTATTATGTTCGGGGGAAGGGGGAGGGGTCCTAATCATGCCATTTGTTCTAAGGATTCAACAAAATCCAGAATTTTGTGAAAGGTAGGAACTAGCAGTTGCCTTTACGTACACCACACTGATCACTATGAGAAGTAAGTAACCATGGGTCTGAAGCTGATGTTTCCCATAAATCATTTTTCACTAAGTTCTTCATCAGCTAATGAAGAAATTCCAATTAGTCAGGAGGAAACGTATAACTACCTACTTCATTAAAGCTGCAAACTTATTATAATTGACTTGGTCCTCAAAACTACCCACTGTTCTGCTGTCCAAAACACGACTTTTTCTTCATTCAACGTTTGTAAAACTTTTTTTTTTTTTCAACTGCTATCCACCTGGCTAAAAGCTCTAACAGTGATTAAGTTCCGGGGGAGGGAGGATTACACAAGAGTTTATTATTATGTTCAGTATATATATAGATTAGTTTTCTGCAGCCAATACACCTCGTGCTTCCCCCAGGAAACTGGAGCAACACGAGCACTGGAGTCAGCCGGGATTACAGTTTCATATATTATATGCGCTGGATCCAGGAATTCTATCTTTAATTATTTGTTGTTATGCATGTTATTTTGTTCAAGTGTCAGAAGCATCTATCAACAAAATCCAAAATAATCATCGTTCTTCAAATTAAAAAGTATCATGGAGCAACCAACTCGACTGCATACAGCCATCCGTGATTATAATTAGTTGTTTCCTAGCAATGAAATCAGAGCTGGATGTACACCTTCCTTTCAAGCTCATGTTGACGAAGCTTTTCGGTTCAAACTTCGGGGCCTTACTGTGAACAAACGGCTGGACGCACAACTATGCACCGGATGTTCTCAAAAAATTCTCAAGTACGAGATCAGTTTAAAAACGTAAAAAAACATACCCTTCTATTGAAAGTTTCGAGATCCAGAAACGACGGCGTCCAGAAAATTTCGAACTCTATTTTCTAACCCTTAGACCAGACATGGGCAAAGTACGGCCCACGGGCCAAGTACGGCCCTTCGGGCTAGTCAATCCAGACGGCGACACGGTTTCGAATAACCCCTACAATTACACACAGGACGAAATGTATTTTCTGCGTAGCTAGAATAGCATAACAGTTTCTTTCTCATTGCGTTTCAAGTACGGTATTATCGCATCTAATATTAACTGAGTTGGCACGCACCTCGCGTAGGCGTAGTGCCATCGTAGATGTCTGTAGATCGGTAGCATGGCGATGTGGAGTACAATGAGTGTGGCAGTGTTCACACTGGTGTCTTCACAGTACCGAATGAAGCTTCGCAAAAACAGCGGTAGAAACCGACTGACCGACCACCATTTAGCTTCACTACTGCGAATCAGCTCATCCCAGTTTCTACTTTTTCTCCAAGTTTTTTACCATTGTATCATGTAAGTTGTGTGTGACGTAAAAATCAAAACTAAAGTTCATCACTTATAAAAACGTGTTTTGTTCAATTTTTTTCTGGCCCGCCTAGATCATTTTTTATTTTATCTGGCCCTCCCCTTAAAGTTTACCCATGACTGCCTTAGACTGCCAGTTACGCCGAGCTTCGTGGACCAATTAAACCCCAAATAAGACCTACAAACAAATTTCATTAATTCTAGTGCGTGGTAACTAGGACAAGAGCGAAGTACGGCGGAAGGACAGAAACTGGTTTTTATTACATTTTAGGATTCTAGGTGTAACTTGAACCGGAAACCATCAAATTTTGAGTTGCTTCTTTTACCATCCATGCTCGACTCAAAGGTTCATTATTGAAAATAATAAACCAAAACTTGAACCAATATCGTGGATAAATGGGTATTCCCGTCTAAACCGAGTTGTGGATTATGGCCCACTTTCCCCAGAAAATTATTTAACGGAGTTTAGCCAAACTCCGTTAAAGTTAACGTCGAGGTTTAAACCTGGAAAGGCAGCTGGCGTCTTTCACCAGCCCAAATGTCGGTTAAACCCAGTTTGAAATAGCGGAGTTTGCCTGACGGAGTTAAGTTTAAAATGTCCAAGCAAAAGTTGGACAATATGACGCGCCGGGACTATAAACTCGTCAAAACAACAACAACCACCACTCAGCTGATGTCGATTCCCGCTTCCATTGTTCCGCTGTAATAATAAACTGTAAATTGCCAAAGTGATTTCTGATTTACGACGACTCCAGTCATGAGGTAAGGTACCTATAATATCATTGTGGAATACATAGGATAGAGTAAATACCAATACAATGCCAACTCGCGTTAATTCATTTCACAACCGTATAACAACAGAACCGAAAATCAGCTGAGCTAGGCGGCCATATTGGGATCTCATGGCTAACGGAGATTAGCGACGTTAACTGGTGGGAGTTTAAACTCCCACAGAGCTCTGGTGAAAGACAGTGAGCGGTAAACTCCGTTAATTTGCAACCTCTTCCGGGTTAAACTCGTTTCAAATTTTTGGTGAAAGTGGTGGGTTTTGGTGATCAAATCTTTACGAATTCGTAAAGGTTTTCGTTCAGTAACTAAGAATGTCTGGTGCAAACCCAAAATATATACAAACTCATTTCATTTTGTACATTCAAACAGAAAAAAAAAACGCCTCGTTGACTTACAGGAGGTATCCTACTAGAAACTACGCACTGTGTTACCAACCTGGGCAGATGTCTGAATCCGCCGAGGTCCGCTTCCTCAGGGAAAGGGCAGCTTCTAGCCGCTCCCACCGGCTGTTGAGGTAGACAACTCTCCAAGCGACTTCCTCTTTTTGACCGGGCTCCCTTGCGACTAGCCTGCCCCCTTGATTATTGAACAATTTCCTTTTGTAATCGTTCCGCTTCATTTCTTCCATGTGACTCTGAAAATTGTAGGAATGAACAAATAAAATAAATAAATACACTTTAGTGATGAATAATTCTTAGAAGAAATGGGGCAGTTAAACAAGTCACTACGAAAAAACCGATGCAAAGTCCTTGGGTTTATTATTCTCGACTGAATACGGGACGATTGGGACCTCAGTGAAGAGACACACAAAGCTAATTTGAAGGTTTTAAATTCGACTATTAGGTTGCTATTTCAGACAAATTAGTTTCGATCAGTGAAACTGTCATTGAGTTGTCTTGATTCACCTGTTAATACTCCCTCCTGTGTTATTACACGAATTTCTGGTGGTTACAGCCATTTTCACGGCTTTAACCGATAAATATTGAATTTTGAGAGTAAACTTCGTTAGAACCTCAATACTTCACTCAGCTGTCAAAATCAACTTCATATTTGGTCTCCTCACCCTAAAAGAAAAATGTGGAAAACTATACCTCACAAGCCCAAGTTCACTGAAACCTCAAAAATACATTTTGCACCCATAATAACCCTGGATGTTTTCCGATCCGAGACAGGACACATTTAGGGCCCAAATGGACCCTGTGTGCGCAAGAACGGTTTTTTTAGACCGAAAATTAAGGTAGATATCAATGACACGGCGGACGGTGGACGGACATTGCATTTTTGGAATCTACACACGTCGAAACGTAAAAGAAAACGCTGCAAATCCCTGCACAACGGTTTATTATTTTGTATAGAATACCCTTCTGTTACAGATCACCGCTCTATGTATAGATAACCCGTCTATATAATATGATATGTACTATTATATACATATTATGTAGATCGCAGACCCTCCGTAGGTTAGTACCTAACCCCGTACTCGTTACTAGGTACCTACCTAAATCACGAGTTAAATGTTGCTAAAATAATTCTGCCGATGACAAACAGTACCTAACAAAAAGAAACACACATAATGAAGTTCTGAAAAGAAATTGTTGATGAGGAGTGAAAAAAGTTGCAAAAGTACCTACCAACAAACTCCAGCCCCTTCTACGTAGATGGTATAATGAACCGTTGTGTAATAATTTACCGTTGAGTAATGATTTACCGTAGTAATAATTTACCCATCAATAATACTTCAACGTTTGTTCAAGTTTCACTACCTACCAACAAACTCCAAAAGAGCCATCATTTTTCAAATTAAATAATATCACAGAACAACCAACTCGACTTCATACTCCGCCAATATAATCAGGTGATCCCTACCAATGATTGGCCGTATTCACAAATTCCTATTGTGGGCGCGTCTCTGGTTACGAGATTTGGTTTGAATTGTATACAATTTCATTGACACTGGAGTCGAAAATGCCTGTCGGTGCAAACTTCGGGGCCTTACTGTGAACGAACGGCTGGACGTACGATGCTCCGGATGGGCTTAAAAAACTCGCAAGTTCAAGAACTATTTAAAACCGTAAAAATATTTACGTAAAAAAATGGTATAGGCGTTTTGAAAATTTCAACCCCTATTTTGAACCCCTTAGAGATGACTTACAGTAACGTCGAGCTTCGAGGACCAACTAGACGCCGAACGGAACCTATAACCCGAATTTCATCAATTTTTTTTCATGGTAACTAAGAAAAGTGGCCCGTACGGCGTACGGCGGACAGACAGAAATATTTTTATTGCAGTTTTGGATTCTTCATACCTTGAAACGTAAACCATCAAATTTTGAGGGGGGGTAAGAATTTTTTTTTCATGCTCGATTCCAATGGTTCATTATTGAAAATAATAAACCAAAAACGGGGGTGTTCCAAAAAATTTTCCGAAACGAATACATACGAGTATTATTCAGAACAATAAACAAAAAAACCAGTCATGCAGCATGACTTAATGAGCGAATTTTCGAAGAAATATTCGAATTAATGGCTATGGTTTTGAATAAAGGAAAACTTCTTCCTCCTACTGTTAGTACCTAAATTGAATAATTTGAAATAGATTTTTTCTTTCGTCTTCCTTCTAGTAATACGTGGGCCGGTACTTGTCTATCTATGAGGTATCATAACAATTATATGTCAAATGGGAAATTCAAGGAGTTGTACTAATCGTTTGCCTCCCCCTTTTTTGCTTCGAACTCTCGTCTTCAATTAATACTTCTCACATTTTTCAATCTGACCACTCTAAGAGGGTGGGGGGGGGGGGGGGGGGGGTAAGAGTTTAAAGATTATCCTAGTTTTGGGTAATTTTTGCGCACTTTAAATGCTCTAATTTAAGAACGGATTTAGATATCTAAAATCCGATTTCACCATCGTGTTCAGCGTGCAAAAACCTTTAAAATGAGGGGTCACTTGTTAGAAAATAACATTTTGGGGATTTATGGGTAATTTTTGCGCACTTTAAATGCTCTAATTTGAGAACGGATCAAGATATCTAAAATCCGATTCCACCATCGTGTTCAGCGTGCAAAAACCTTTAAAATGAGGGGTCACTTGTTGGAAAATAACATTTTGGGGATTTTTGGGTAATTTTTGCGTACTTTAAATGCGCCAAAACCCTCCTTAGAGTAGGCCAATTTCGCCCATCTCCGAACTTAGCCTTTCGATTGCCAAGATAGATTTTTTGTGCAAATTTGAGCTGTTTATCTCAATTCTATCGAGAGTTATCGTCTGGAGTGACACATATATATATATATACATATAAAAAGTGTTAAATTTCAGGAATCGTTTTAGAATGGTCTGAAACGGATTTCTATGAAGAAAATTTCCAAAAATTTATATTATTTAAATTTCGAAGCCATTGCAATAGCTTCATTTTCTTTGAAAATTCGCTAAAATATGAAAAAAATGTATGCAGTCCAACATAAGGACTCCAAGATAATCCTGCAATTATTTTATTATAATTCTTGATGACTCTGCCCAGACGCGAGTTAACTTTAGATTTTTGATAGTCAAGAACATACCTGGCATTTGAAAACAGAATGAATGAATGAATTTTGTGAACTCTTACGTCTTAACCTTCTTACGATTAACTTTACTAAGACCAAATTAATGACATTCTCCATAAATAATGCTGGGCAACCTAATACTGATTTTTCTGTTTGTATTCACAGCGCTCTCTGTAATCGTTTGGCATGCTCTTGCAGCCCATTGGAGAGGGTGACTTCCATTAAATACCTAGGGATACGGTTTGATTGTAATCTCAAGTGGAAGGAGCATATACAGTATGTTACAAAGAAGATTAGACCATTCATTTACCTCATGTATAGAGTTCGTAATATTTTGAATCAGGCAAACTTGAAACTACTGTATTTTGCCATGGTGCAATCAGTGATCTCCTATGGCCTCCTTGCATGGGGAAGCGCTTATTACACCAACCTCAAGCCTTTGCGTACAGTGCAAAAAAGCATAGTTCGGGTGATGTGCAGGGTCGGTCCGTGTATGCATGCTGCCCCTCTGTTTGTGAGATCAGGATTGCTTGATCTCTCGGGTTTATATGTAAAGGAGGCATTAACGTTCCTGTGCAAAGTTCCCCTTTCTACCATGAGGACACTGGGGGTAGAGGTAGGGGAGGGAAGTGGTGGAGGTAGGGTAACGAGATTTGAAACCATGCAGAGACCTCCCTTGAGACTTACTGTACTTGGGCAAAGGCATTATACGTACATGGGGCCAAAGTTTTTTAATCTTTTGACCCCGGGACACCCAAACCGCCATTTGCGAAGCAGCTGCCAATAAATATGGGCTAATTCTGAGAAAGGTGCTAGGCAAAGGAGGCCCAATTTTGGAGCGCTGTGAACGCATTTTAAAATCTACTGCGTTGTAGAAATCTGTCTATGTGATTTACGCATAAAATAACTCATCTAGCATCATTCTCGATTTGATTTCCTTTGAGGAACTTTTCCTTTCTTTTCTTTTCTTTTAGGAGTAGCTGATGTATATTCTTTTGTTACGTTTTTCGCTTGTGAATGGGCTATTATAAACTGAACTCTGACCTAACACGCGGGCATGGGCCCAAGTGAAGTCAGAATTTCCATGATATATTTGTTTTACGCTTAAGGGATTTAATTTTATTTTGCTATATGGTGTATTTTTACTCGTCAATTTGTGTGAAAAAAAAAAGAAAAGAGAATCCATGTAAGATGACAACTATTAGTAAAATTCAACTGGTTCAACCAGATGGAAACCGAAGACATCACGAAATTTGAGTAACCACATGGATGCAACAAAAGGGAAATCCTACGTGTTCAAATGTGGACACAAAGAACTAGATTGAAAAAAAAAAATCCCTTCCTCGATCCTTTCATCGATACTATGAGGTGAACTGAAAACAGGAAATTTTCCGTCCAGGTTACGCCTTCCCCCCAATATTTAAGTGGGATCACGTTCCCGTAGGTGTAAAACCCAGCATGGAATGGCTATTTACTCAACTTACTTTCATTATGCGAAGGTAAAACTATAAATATATTATCTCCTTTTTCTATTTTCGAAAATTTGAAATCGGGCAGGGGTTTCTTACTTTTAGCGAATGTTCAAAGAAAATGAAGCTAATGCGATGGATCTAGAATTGTCAGAACATGAATTTTTGAAAGTGCTTTGCCTATAGGCAAATTTGTTTCACAGCATCCTTAATTCATCCCTATATTTTAACAAAAATTCATATCAAAGACGATATCTGATCTTGGGTTCATAATAAAAATTCCGAATTTCGCCCAACTGTTCGTACTGCCAAACAAAAAGATGAGTTCGAAGAAGATCAATTTTCAAAAATGCTAAGGGGGTCAAATTTGAGTTTTTAAGGGTCAAAAATCACGGAACATTGCGAAAAATTATATAAAATCACTGAAGGGTGAGTAACGTCAGAAAAATACCATTTCAGTTGTTTTTCTTACAGAATAGAGGTCAAGTTTGTATTTTTGGGGGTCAAAATTGGTATTAAGGGCTACAATCAATACTAATTCACCTGACGTTGTGTGGGATGGATTCACGACAGGAAGACGGACTATTTCGATGATTTATCTGAGGAAACAGTGGGTCCTATACGACTTTATAAGGATCAAAAATCTGTAAAAATGGCTAAAATTACGAAAAAAAAAACCGTATAATTTTCGAAAAGCGGTATGTTTTCTCGCTATATCATATTTTTACACAATTTTACTATATTTCTTTGACCGAATATTTCTTTGAAAATTCGCTCTTATAGCCACGCTGCATGACTGGAACTTTCGACCAACACAGGTGGATATGGGAACATAAGTGGGTAGGTAATATAAAGGACTGAAGGACGTGTTCTGTCTCCCTCGATACTGATTCCTTTGCCCAACAATTTTACAAATCCGCTTTCTCTGCTCACCACAACACCAGGCTACAACGCTAAACTACACCAACGCCAACAAGACGATTTTGAAACAAACTAACATCCACCAAATCCCAATGAAATCTTCTAGTGGGATTACTTACCAGTCTTATTTTCTTGTCCATGACGGCATCCTTGGGGTAGACCGCCTCCTGTATCCTGTCCAGCCATTCGTTCAATTCCAAAAACTGATCCGTAAATTCCGGAAGATTCCATTCGTGACTGGGAATTTTTCCGTCCAACAAGTCCTTGCTCGCCTCCTGTTATGGAAAAAGACAGTAGGTAGGTATAACTTAGAACTTAACAGTAGGTATAACTGTTGAACTTAACAGACATGCGCATCAAAATGAGAGCCCTTCTAGAAGGGGGAAGAGGAATTCTTTGTGCGAACTAGGTATCTAATAATTTCTTTGGCTAAATATTTGCCTTCTACTTATACAAATTGTTTAGAAGTGAACGGCAAAAGCCAAAAAAAGCTGTACTTGCCACACTCTCTCATCAGGTTTAAGGTACATCACTACCTAACAATGAGCTTCCTTCAACAACTAGGTAGGTCAACATCCCTACCAAGCCAAACAAGAAGTTCACATTGATAGCAACTGATTAAGATGACGATAGTATTAATGTAATGGAAATGCAATTGAACTCTCCCCTAAGCGTCCAAGACCCCAATACAAATCAAGAACGGAACCTAAACGATACAAAACGTAGTTTTCGACAATCGTTCATTATATATACTCGTATAGAGGCCAAGTCAATAAAAGATAGTTTTGAATAAATTAAAATATACACTAAGTTAATACCACACAATAACAATTAAACGAAGTGAACTCCAAAACTGAAGAGCTGGTATGAGTGTATAAACGACACAACATTGGAAGATGTATGGTGAATGTTGACTAAACCAATTGTCAGTCATTTCGTACACTGTACCTACCTAGCATTTTTCACAAGTTCAACAGCCACACACCAGAGTTCTCTGGCCATGGATATTCAATATTCTAGTATAGCATCCATGCCTTAATGTTAGCTCCATAGACCAAGCATGTTATAGGAATAAAGTGACAGTAATCGATGTCCTGCAATCAAAACCGAAACCTCGGCTACTGAAACTGGAAGGTACGTTCTGGGTCCTGGGGCCTAGTGCTGCCATGGCAACCGAGAAAAGTGGCACATCCGCTCATGCTCAGTCGAATAAAAATGTTGTTTTCCACACCCACTTTGGGCCCCAGCCCCATAATCTGACTTCAACCCCAAAATCGTTCATTTCACAATCGATCCAATCCCTTCGACTCAATTTGATGCTTCTTATTCTGATTTGTTTTTTTGTTTTCTCTGAATCACATGTCAGACATTGGCTTATGTCCGACATCTACAGATGACAACTAAGCTGAGCTAATCACATTCGCTTTCTCTGTCTGTCAGTTTTCAATTTTTTTGCGTCAAATTTTGCGCGTTCTGCGGTCCTGTTCCGATGATAGATTTGTATTTGTGGTACCTAAAGGCGTTTTGTCCTGTTTGCTGTTTGTGGATTGATCGGCGTCAACACACAGACAACTACCTACCTACCTTCTCCATTCAATTAGGTACCGGCCGAGGAGTCACTGCTTTGTTGATTTTAGTTTACTATATTTTTGTAACACATGAATTCAGTGGCTAATTTGCAGTAGAAATTGTCGACGTTTCCGTACGACGATAGAGTGTTGATTAAAAGAGATAAGCTTTGCTGACTATCAACCAGTAAATATGGGACGGGTGTTGTAGCCCTGGGGTAGTTTGTAGTCATATCTGTTGGTTTTGTGTTCTGGTCTGGTGACCCACCGTTTTCAGACCCCACGCACTGCTACTGCTATTGAACCTGTTTAGTTGTGTCATATTTTGTCAACAAATAAATATCTACTGACTTCACGGTTTAATTGTATGGTAAAATGCCTTGGAACAAGCATTATTATCCAACTAACCATATCTTCCAGCCGCCTCTCTTCAAATAAATCATTTCTTCATAGAACCAACCGGCATTAAAAGTTCGGATTTGAACCATTTTTCCAAGGAACAGTAGGTACCCATGGGGTCTAAAAATAGCTGATTTTTTCCCTCGAATCGATTTCAAGGTTATAAATTACATATATAGTTCTTCGCATCCTACGTTTATGTAGTTCTTCCTCCACGCTGCAGTTTGTATTGTGCCCAAAACATGACTTTAAGCTGGTCAACTTTTTAGAACTATTTTTACTTGATATCCATCTTGTTACAACGCTCCGAAAGTTATTACCTTTTACCAAATGATCTTTACTCGTGCCTCAAACGAGCCATAGATTAACCAACCTGCACTTGATAAGAAAATGCAAAAAATACAAGGGTACCCATCATTTCTGTTCCATCAACAAAAGGTAAATTCCATTGTCAAAAGGTTTAATTTGAAGGTAACGTTATGTATTTACTACAGTCACCTACCTATTTTATTAATTTTCAACGAGCCAAATCTTGAATTCCCAAGTTCATGATTTCGTGTCTTTTTGCCAAGCGACCTAAGACCAGTGAAGTTCAATTGTTTATTTTGCTACTATTTCCAACAGCCACGTTCATAAATGCCGAAACTATTTTCAAACGATCAAACACTGTTTCCAATGTCATATACTTTATAGACGCTCTCTCAAACATTTTACGAACAGGGAGAGCAAGATAAAAATCATATAAAGATTTCGCTCTTACCCATATCTTCCGTTACTCAATCAGGGTGGCGAAAACTGGCAAACATATTAGACGGTTTCTTGCTAGATTTATATGTGCAGAAAAGGCTCAGTTAGTATTCTTAAGAATGACTCAAGTATCTGCCTATAATCCCAGAAAGAATCCAAAAATACCTAAATCTCTGCTCGCAAATACAGAAATAATACGAAGTTATAATGAAAGTTTGATAGAGGTATCCAAGAGGCCGATTGTTGCGAATTTCACAAGCGGGATAAAAATTTGTTAACACTATTTCTCTCTCTTTTTCAAACCAGAAGAGAAGAATTTGTAAAGAAAAAACATACAAACAACTTTGATGAAGAAAAATAACTTTGCTACTACTCCCCCGTGCTACCAAAGGTTTCTGAAATATACCTAAGCAAAGTTTTATTTGAAAGACAGGAAAAAAAATAGCTAACTACAACAATAGGTAATGAACCACTCCTGGTGGTAAAGAACCTCACATGCTAACAAGGCAGGAATGGGAAAGGATGTATTTGCATGGGACCATCAACATTCCTTGCTAGGAAGGCCTATCTATTTAAAATCATCAATTTGTATACCTGACAGCTATCGATGAGATTGTTATCGGAGATGAGAGACTGATAGTTGACTTGTTTCAACACGTTCCAACAGTCGTCCCTGTTTTCTTCCTTGGAGCCCCAAGATCGTCGCCATAAATCCAATTCAGGATCCCGTCTGAAAATTCGATTCAACAACCTTAACAACATTTATACAGGAAATCAACCGACGACTGCACTGCAGAGCACCGAACGACAATAACCCCAATAGCCTATTGTTAAATGGATGCTTAAACGATCACATCATAACGTTAATGACTGGGTGAAATCAGTGTGGATTTTGGATTTAAGGAACAACAGGCTGTGCTATTAGGAAGAACCTAACTGGGCATTAAGTATTGTGGACGCATTCGCTAGGAACAGCGAACCAAGAGGGCGATTATTGCAGGCTTCTAACCATTTGACACCGACACTAGTTCAGTATCCAAGTTATAAAGCTTAATTCCCACTGCTTGACTCTACTATAGGACCCATAATAATACTGATGGGTCACGAAAGTTAATAATATATTATATCTATAGATATCTCCGTCATTCTGCTTTCTGGGACGAGGCTGCTCGACTACGGCTACTACTCCAGTATCCATGCCACTCTCGTTCATTACTACAGCGCTTGACTTTATCGCGACAAAATGAGGTGATAATGTGGTAGGTTGGAACATACTACGTAGGTATGCACATCATAAAAATGCAGTTTTCCAAGCCCGAGTCGTCAGTTGGCACAAATCGGTCAAGGAGTGGAAATTGGCAAGTAGGCAATTACAACAAACTCCACTATCAGTAAACGGTAAGTAGGTAGGTACCTACGTAATTCATGTAGTTACTTACCTATCACCTATCACTTGTACCCAACTATTCTGGTTGTTTATACTCATTCTATTCTTACTTCGGAGTCATTTCTTAAACAGTGAAATACAATTCAAACTGTACCTGGGCTTCTTCCGGAGACTTGAATACGGTCGGTCTTTAAGCGTCGCTTGCCCTGGGCTCTCTAGATTGACGCTAGAGGGCTGCAGCGACGATAAAGAGAAACTGGTTTTCATTGACGAATTCTCGAATCCTGTAAAATATCAGAAATTATAAGTGGCTTGGGAACATGAGAATTCGATTGTAAGCTCAATGATCAAAGAACAACTTCAAAACCCCAGCCCAGTGGGGGGAACATAAAACTCAGTGTTGCCCACTCTAAATTATGGTTTTTCAGTAGAATGGTCCGTAGATTCCTGATTCATTGCCAAAAATCAGTAAAAAAAATCCTCAGATCTTTCTTTGTTAGAACCAACTTACCCAACTTTTTATTTATTTTTATTAGAAATACCTATATTTTTTCTTCGTGTGGACTTCATGCATCTAATTGTCCACATATGTTACCTTTTCGTCCTGTTTCCACCTCATTTCAATATGGTCTTATAAACCCACAAACATAATTATTATTTAGCCTTCGCCAAGTAATTATTTAGAAAATACCAACCTCTCTAAAATTTACCTAGTCTAGCTTTTTGTAAATTTTGTGATAAAGAACCAAAAACAGAAATAGAATTACGTTTTTGAACGGTCCTCATTGTATCATTTTCATAACTTCTTGGCAATGAAGAAATACGGACGGCTACGTTCATTTTAGCCAGAAAACTCTGGGCGATGGTGCAGAGCAGAACGAGTGAAACCATTCCAACCAATTTTAGTTTAGTTTGTTTACAGAATCACACTCAACCTGGCACGCCCCACAAGCGTTGACTTGTCCTCCAATATTCTACTTTCCGTAGTACCCCAATTGCTTCAGGGGTGATAAAACGAAAATGGTAATAGGTGCTTTTTTTTAGACTTTGGAGAGAAAAATGAAGTTTTTCCGTTAAATTTCAGTAATTTCCCAAACACGTCCAAAGTCAAAAGATTTTTAATTTTTTTTTTTTTAAATGGCAACCCTGATACAACTCTTCAAATACTACATTCCTGTCTCCTCTGTCAACTGCTGATACGCAGATCGGCCTTGCCCGGAAGAAAGCGCTCCCGGCAGTCATTATTTTGTGGGCCGGCTATATTTATGTATATAGAACGGTAACGCTTGATACTATTAGACTCGTATGATACCAAATGGGCTTTTTGATTATAGTGGTACCTTGTGTATTGGGACAAGTAAGGAGTGAATTATAAGAGAATGGCATTAAAAAAATCCATGAGAAGGCTTGAAGTAAAAAGACCTCCATCACAGGAGGGTAGAAACACAAAAGTATGCACAGCTAAGAATTCAGCAAGACGCTACATAAAGGATCGTTAACAAGGATGGCGATCCTCTGATGGTAAATGACGGAGCTTTCATTTCTGGTAGAAAATAGTGGCATTGAAATATTGTCAAGAAACGAAAAGGGAGGAAGTTTATTGAAATTTCATGGTGGGGTTCGTGTATTGTGGCTTACCCATAGCTCAAGTCCCTACTGAAGTAAGAACGGTCTTGCACATTCCTTTGCCAGAATGACTCACAATATTATATTCGATTACTACGGTCCATAATACGCTGTATAACAGAACGTGAAACGTACCTATGTGAAATTATCATAGAGGGATCCTAGCTATGGGCTTCTTTGACCAATCAATCCTGGCCAATATAGGTACTCAAATTAATGAGAAATTTGGAAGAATATTAGACGTCTTTGAAGTTTTGGAAGTCCAGACAGAAACCCAAATTAAACCTGAATACACTTAGAAAACAAACGAGGGTGTATGAAATAAGCTGAGTAAACTTGTTCTGTGGGTACCTGGATTGACAAAAAATAAACCTTATGGTACCAGCTCCTGAGTATAATTTTATTATTATTTGTGAATCAGCCAACAATGAAAGCAAGTCCGACAAGCAGTATCAATCAATCAATAAATCAATTAATCAATCAATAAAGCTTTAGGCTGAGGGTTTGATACTAAGCTAGGAGTATTGAGCTAGGAAGGAGTACAGGTCGGTATGTGCTGCTACCTGGCGTCCAAGCGGGAAGACCAGTAACCAACCATCGTCACAGTAGGCAGATCCCCGCCACAAACACTCCCCGCCTACTCCTAACTTCCACTTCTCTGCACGCCGAAGAACTACAACTGTGCCACTGCCTTCTCTCTGTACCAACTACCGGCCTCCGCGGTTTCCAACCTCACCCACGCCCATAAGACCGATTGCTGGAACGGGGCAGACCTACCTACCGGGTCACCTGTTCCTCCGAACTTGGTCAAGTCCGCCGAACGTCCTCCACATCTTCAGAGGGGAGGAACTGACAATTGAATGAACCAAGTTGAGATACCGTCAGGACTGGGCATCCTCCGAAAATGGTATTGGCGCTTGATTGTTGTAGCCCTTCAATTACCTATTTTGAGAGGGGACATTTGGGAGTAAAAGCGAATTTAAAATAATCAAGCTGGGGCCATTCCTGTTGGAATCTGACTTAGGTATATACAATCAAATATTCATAAACTCAATAAGCAGATAGTATGTTAATTTTCAAAATGCCACTAATTATTTCATCTCCGTGCAGAAAAATTAATTAATTGCAGGAAAAATCAATCCCTTCCTGATTCTGATCCTTAAGTGAACCGGTTGAATGATACAGGTATCTAACTGGGAAGGAATGACAGGTAGGTGAGGCAGTCCTCCAACAGCGAATTCGCCATAGCAGAAACCATATTTTTCCATAGCTCACCACTTCCATAACTGACTTTCACGAAAATCTTGTATATGCCCTGTTGTTGCAGATGAGTGAAGTACATGACGCTGCGAACTGACTGAGGAGACTGGATCGTAGCGTTCAGCCCATGAAAAACTAGGTTTAAATGATCAGGCCACGGAACATCTGGGTAAACAACATGGGCAAACACCTACCTACGGTTGAGGATAACGAAAATGACTTCTAACAAAAATGAACCGATGAATCGAATGGACTTACTGGGTTCTTACAACTCACACTGGTATTGGATAACCTGTTGATGTTAAGCAGGTATCTTTGTACTGAAATATTATACTTGCATTCATTCATAAATATGAGGGTGGACGACTCAAGGACGACGCCCATACTTCTCACAGCATTCCTGGCTTCTTGAACACCGCGAGGTAATCGAGAAGATGGGAGTGATTCATCCTTCCGTTCAAGCCATGAAGCACACAAGATGAATATTCCGAACGGACTGTGAAGACCAGGTTGGTCAGATGATTCATGAACGGAAAACGGATAGTTGGCGTTGGGCATTTATGAAGGAGCCCAATCAAAGCCAACCAAAGCTGGTTGGTAACGGAAATCTCAACCGTAGTGTGCAGCATGTGTGCTACATGAATGGTTCTCAGGAAGTGGATGAAATTCATGTAGATTATATATGATTATTTATGCCGAAGTTCGCTCTCACAATAATTATGAGTATAATAGCTCTCATAGATGAGTATACGTCACTACTTAATAACATCTAATTGACAACTACAGATGATATAATTTTGGTTTATTATTTTCAATAATGAACCATTGGAATCGAGCATGAAAAAAAAAGTTCTTACCCCCACTTAAAATTTGATGGTTTACGTTTCAAGGTACGTAGAATCCGAAAATGCAATAAAAATATTTCCGTCTGTCCGACGTACGCCGTACTGGCCACTTTTCTTAGTTACCATGAAACAAAATTGATGAAATTCGGGTTATAGGTTCCGTTCGGGGTCTAGTTGGTCCTCGAAGCTCGACGTTACTGTCAGTCATCTCTAAGGGGTTCAAAATAGGGGTTGAAATTTTCAGAAAGCCTATACCTTTGTTTTTCGTGAATATTTTTACGGTTTTAAATAGTTCTTGAACTTGCGAGTTTTTTAAGACCACCCGGAGCATTTTACGTCCCTCCGTTCCTTCACAGTAAGGCCCAGAAGTTTGCACCGACAGGCATTTTCGACAGCAGGGTGACTGAAATTGTATACACTCTAGTCACCAGGGACGCTCTCGATTCAATCAATCAATCAATCAATCAATCAATTTATTCAATCAATCGATCAATCAATTTTTTCAATAATTGCAATTGGAATTCAAAACGCTGCAAATCCCTGCACAACGGTTTATTATTTTGTATAGAATACCCTTCTGTTACAGATCACAGATCTCTGTATAGATAACCCGTCTGTATAATACAATATGTACTAGTCTATACATGTTATGAGAATCGCAGACAGCGTTGGGCCAATAGAATTGCAGAACCATTTCGGACCATGCCAATGCGCACCATGCCAATTAGACAATTCGAAATGAATTCCAATTCAAATTAATGAATTCCAATTCAAATTAATGAATTCCAATTCGAAATGGATTGGATAAATTGATTGATTGATGGAATCGAGCGCTTCCCTGGTGACGAGCTCAATGCCAATTAGGCAATATTTAAAAAAAAAAAAAAAAAAAATCCAATTCAAATTAAAGTCCAATTCAGTATACCAATATTTACAATTCTAAGTGAATTCCAATTGCAATTGAAATAGTGGTCCAATTGCAATTTCAATATTTTATTAACACAACTTTGCCAATGTTGGCGAATGTGGAGTGTATGTTTATATATGATTAGTGTGTCGGGAAGTTAGATGGGGATGTTAGATACAGTGGTGAGCAGTGGCCAATTGCAATTGAAAACAACAGACACACAAACAAGCCTATGATTCCCCAATTACAAACAATAAAGTAATCCAATAATTTACAAACTATTCCAATTTCAATTGAAAATTTTGATTGATTGATTGATCAATTGATTGAATAAATTGATTGATTGACTGAATCCAGCGCGTCCCTGGTGACAAGAGTATACAATTTCATTCACACTGGAGTCGAAAATGCCTGTCGGTGCAAACTTCGGGGCCTTACTGTGAACGAACGGCTGGACGTACGATGCTCCGGGTGGTCTTAAACAACTCGCAAGTTCAAGAACTATTTAAAACCGTGAAAAAATTCACGTAAAACAAAGGTATAGGCGTTCTGGAAATTTCAACCCCTATTTTGAACCCCTTAGAGATGACTTACAGTAACGTCGAGCTTCGAGGACCAACTAGACCCCGAACGGGACCCATAACCCGAATTTCATCAATTTTGTTTCATGGTAACTAAGCAAAGTGGCCCGTACGGCGTACGGCGGACAGACAGAAATATTTTGGTTTATTATTTTCAATAATGAACCATTGGAATCGAGCATGAAAAAAAAAATTCTTACCCCCCCTCAAAATTTGATGGTTTACGTTTCAAGGTATGTAGAATCCAAAACTGCAATAAAAATATTTCTGTCTGTCCGCCGTACGCCGTACGCCGTACGCCGTACGGGCCACTTTTCTTAGTTACCATGAAAAAAAATTGATGAAATTCGGGTTATAGGTTCCGTTCGGCGTCTAGTTGGTCCTCGAAGCTCGACGTTACTGTGAGTCATCTCTAAGGGGTTCAAAATAGGGGTTGAAATTTTCAAAACGCCTATACCATTTTTTTACGTAAATATTTTTACGGTTTTAAATAGTTCCTGAACTTGCGAGTTTTTTAAGACCATCCGGAGCATCGTACGTCCAGCCGTTCGTTCACAGTAAGGCCCCGAAGTTTGAACCGACAGGCATTTTCGACTCCAGTGTGAATGAAATTGTATACAATTCAAACCAAATCTCGTAACCAGAGACGCGCCCACAATAGGAATTTGTGAATACGGCCAATCATTGGTAGGGATCACCTGATTATATTGGCGGAGTATGAAGTCGAGTTGGATGTTCTGTGATATTATTTAATTTGAAAAATGATGGCTCTTTTGGAGTTTGTTGGTAGGTAGTGAAACTTGAACAAACGTTGAAGTATTATTGATGGGTAAATTATTACTATGGTAAATCATTACTCAACGGTAAATTATTACACAACGGTTCATTATACCATCTACGTAGAAGGGGCTGGAGTTTGTTGGTAGGTACTTTTGCAACTTTTTTCACTCCTCATCAACAATTTCTTTTCAGAACTTCATTATGTGTGTTTCTTTTTGTTAGGTACTGTTTGTCATCGGCAGAATTATTTTAGCAACATTTAACTCGTGATTTAGGTAGGTACCTAGTAACGAGTACGGGGTTAGGCACTAACCTACGGAGGGTCTGCGATCTACATAATATGTATATAATAGAATAGTACATATCATATTATATAGAAGGGTTATCTATACATAGAGCTGTGATCTGTAACAGGAGGGTATTCTATACAAAATAATAAACCGTTGTGCAGGGATTTGCAGCGTTTTTTTTTTCATGCTCGATTCCAATGGTTCATTATTGAAAATAATAAACCAAAATTGGAATTCAAAAAATTGGAATTCACTTAGAATTGTAAAAATTGGTATACCATCAATATGAATTGGACTTTAATTTGAATTCATTTCAAATTGTCTAATTGGCATGGTGCGCATTGGCATGGTCCGAAATGGTTCTGCAATTCTATTGGCCAACGCTGTCTGCGATTCACATAACATGAATAGAGTAGTAAATATTATAATAATATAATATGTACATAGACGGGTATATATATGTATATAATATTATTATATAGACGGGTTATCTATACAGAGAGCTGTGATCAGTAACAGAAGGGTATTCTGTGCAAAATAATAAACCGTTGTGCAGGGATTTGCAGCGTTTTTATAATAAGTAGACTGACAACTCATACTACGATACACCTCTGCAACGGTGTCATTTCCAGTATAACATATTAATGAATAGTGATACGATCCGCAAATATATTTCTCCCACTTATAGCTATCCGAAATAATTACATGTGCAATACTCTCATTACACAACGGGGAATACTTTTAGAGTGACCAGCTTATAAGAAAAATCGTGCTGAATATGACTTTGAAGACGAGAGAACCGGTATTTGTAGCTTCTTACGGTTTCCCAGCTGAGTTGCTTTCTACTTAGTAATGTGCTATCGTACGGAGTTCCTGTGGTGCGAATTTCAAGTAAGTAAATAACATTACTGCATGCATACATTACCTATCCAAATAACCCAGTTTCTTCTATCCAACATACTACCAAATGGTCATTTTACAACATCCTTGAAGGAAAAGCGAGAAATATGAGAAACGCAGGTGAAAGCAGGGTTCCATAGTTCAAATTCCTCTAAAATGTTCCCAATCAATTCAAAACACTAATCTTCACTCGCCAACAAATGAGTAGTATTGTGTGTAATGGCGAATTTCAGAAATAGTCTCTCCTCACCTCCCGGCATGGTGTTGCTGCTTTCTTTGCCGTGGTGGATGATGGAGAGGCGCTTGAGGTGTTTGGACAATCCAGCGCTGAAATCCGCCGAAGAGCAAAACCACCGGAAGCAGAAGGCCCGCTTACCTCCCAAGCACCGTCTCTTCCTTCTCCGGAATGATGTCCTGCAACAACAAAACATAATATTACGAATTTTTATACATCCGCATGTTTAACTGGAGTGATTACACTTTAAACTGACAGCAAGAATCACTGTTCTAATAAAAACACATAATGAATGGCCGAATCGTTCGTTGTTCTGTCACTTTATGGTAATAGGGAATTCGTCTTGAAGAAATATGGATGGACAACGACTTGCAACGTGAAGCGCAATCTTTTCAAGAGCCTGATACGAGCGTACCCGGGCTTTGTACTTGATTTGTTTGTCTTAAAGAAAATAAGGATACTAGATATATTAATGTAGGTAGTAGGTAGTGGAATAATAATAACATGGATTTGAGTAGATTGAATGGAATTCAATTAAGTGATAAACAATTTGCAGTGACGACAAAAAGGAAAATAAAAACATTTAGACACACTAAATATGGTTTGGGGATATAACGAGAGAAATCATCTAGGTATACTTGAAAAATATTTTTTGGATATCTGATAAGTGAAGTGGAATAATCTCATGGACTAAATACAAAACTTCGCTCCTCACTATCACCTAAAATTGAACGGAACCGCAAGAATTTTCGGTACGAATGACTGCGGGACACTACTGATAAACCATAACTTATATTAACAAATGAGGCGTTTGATGGGTGGATATTACAACCCAAAGGGAATATTTATATAACATTATTGGATTCTTTACCCCACACACACACACACACATACCAATATCGAAATAACAGTTAGTTGTACATGTATAGACCTCAAGAGGTACGTGTCGAATAGTTTTTCAACTTTCCGCTAGAGTAAAGGCCAGTCGTGTGGAACCGTTTACAACTTCTATTGATAAGGCATCCGATATGTTGTCACAACGGCACCAAGGCAAAAGCCACCTTAATCGAATTTAAACGGACACTTGACGATTCGCTCTCCGGTACAGCCGATTTCAATGGCGAGCTGTCATCAGTAAAAATTAACACGGCCATTTATCATCAACCATTTATGAACTATACACATGAATTAAACATAGGTACCGTAACCATCAACCAAACGGTTGATCAAAACACGAAGAGATTCAGATAACAGCAATTCTCCAGGAGGAGATCTCCATTCATAAGGAGGAGCAAATAGAACCTACCAACGATTACGGCAATAGTTACCTACGTGTATTTGCTTCAAATTAGCTCAAGAACAAGAGCCAAGATTGTTTCAATGGATTTCTTCACTTCGCAACCAAGAGGTATTGTGAACTACTCGTGTCTCAGACTTGAGAACATCTAATTTGTTTATGAAAGAAGGTATTGGGATTCTTCGCGAAGCGTAACAGCCTTCATTTCCATAAAGAACAGGCAAGAACGTTGCATTATGTAGTAATAGAATGAATGTGGAGCTCTAGGACCAATGAAGATTTAACAGGTTTAGGAGGTCGGACATGTCGGCTTATACCTATTAGCTGTCAAAATCCACTCAGGTTCGCTGGAAAGAAGTGTGCATTGTTGCAACGAACACCAAAAGTAATGGAAACATGCGACTAACATTTCACACCTCAAAACTGTCACCAGACCGAACTAATGTAGGTCTGGTATACCGTTGTTATGTACCCGGAAAAGAGTGAGCGAGTTTTGAATTTATGTCTGGTTGGGAGACTCAAAAAAAGAAAGGAGGGATTTAGAAAAACGCTGTTAATTATTACAACACGGTTTATTGTTTTCTTGTATAGATGTGCGGAAGAACGACGATTTTAGACCAAAATTTAACGTGAATTCAAGGATGAAACTTCGTTAGAACCTCAATTTTCGACTCTGGTCAAAATCGACCAAATTCGGTCTTCTCGTCCCAAAAACATGGTAGGTCAATACCTATCCTCAAGCTTCCCCTAGGGAAGCCCCAAATCGAGTAAATGACACCAATAATCCGATCATAGGGGACTATCTAGAAGCTGAGCCCCAACTACCCACCGAATTTAGTGAAATCAGCCCCATTATTAGTGACAAATGGAGTACCTACCTCGGATCCGCGTTTGCACGTACGCAGTGGCCGTGCCAATGATCCGATCGTACTGAATTTCATAAGGGCCCATCTAGGAACTACGACCAAACTACACACAGACTTTGAGTTTCGGTTGCAACTCCAGGGCCTTACTGTGAACGAACGGCTGGACAGGTGGACTCCGGGCAATCAAACAATTTCGAAATCAATTTAATTATTGAAATTTTCGAGTTACGGGATTCTGAAAAAGTAACTTTCCCGGGGAAAGCACGAGGGTAGAATCGATCACAGAAAACATTTTTCTACGCAGAAGGGAATTACCTAATACATGAAACTAATAAACCGCTGTGTAATAATTTGCATCGGTATCAAGCAAGACAAAAATTACAACCTCCCCTTGAAAATTTGATGGTATCCGTTTCAAGGTACGTAGAATCCGAAAATGAAAAACGCTGCAAATTATTACGCATTGGTTTATTATTTACCATTATCCAAGCCCCTTCTCCGTAGATCACTGTTGTCTGTGGTCAATACATACCCTCGTGCTCCCCCCCGGGAAAGCCCTAAATCGCGCACCGGAACCGGTTCGGGAATTACAGTTTCATAAAAATGCGAGGGATTCAATAATTCAATAATTAATGATTTGCTGTTATTCATGAAGCATCAGGTAAAATTATAAACCGTTGTGCACTAAACCGTTGTGTAATAATTTACCTGTATATATATCCCTTCTGCGTAGATCAGTTTTCTATAGTCAATACCTACCCTCCAGCTCCCCCAAGGAAAGCCCTAAATCGAGTACTGAAGCCGGCCCAGGAAGTACAGTTTGATAAAAATGCGTGGGATTCACTAATTCAATAATTAATTATTTATTGTTATTCATGAAGCATAAGGTATGTAATAAACCGGTGTGTAATAAACAGTTGCGTGAGAAACCGGTGTGTAATAATTTACCCTTATAGACGGCTCTTCTCCATAGATCAGTTTTCTGCGGTCAATACCTACCCTCGAGCTCCCCCAAGGAAAGTCCTAAATCGAGAACTGGAGCCAGCCAGGGAATCAAATTCCATAAAAATGGGCGGGATTCAATAATTCAATCATTTATAATTAGTTGTTATTACAAAGCATAACGTTTGTTCAAGTTGCAAAAGTATCTATCAACAAAATCCAAAAGAGATCACCGAACAACCAACTCGACTTCATACAGCCATCCGCGATTATGATCAGGTGCTCCCTAGTGATGATATCCCGGCCGGAATTACACCAATTGATTCACCATCATGTTGACGAAGCTTTTCGGCGGAGACGGGCGGCTGGTCGTACAATGCTCCTGGTGGTCTGAAAAATTCTTTAGTTCAGGAATCAATATTTAAAAACGTAAAAAAACAATGTCCTTCCATTGAAAGTTTTCGGGCTACGGCGTTCTGAAAATGTCAACCCCTATTTTTCACCTCTTGGAGATGATTGACGGTAACGCCGAGCTTCTTGGGCCAACTAGACACCAAATGGGTCCTACAAACCAAATTTCATCAATTTTGGTTCACGGTAACAAAGAAAAGTACGGCGTACGGACCGAAATTTTTGGTTTATTATTTTCAATAATGAACCTTTGGAATACAGCATGGAAAAAAAGAAAAAAACCCGCCCCAAACAGTATTACGGTTTACGTTTCAAGGTACGTAGAATCCGAAAATGCAATTTAAAAAACTTTCTGTCCGCCGGACGCCGTACTTCGCACTTCTCTTAGTTACCATGAGCCGAAATTAATGAAATTTGTATTGTTGGTCTCATTTGGGGTCTAGTTGGTCCTCGAAGGTTGGCGTTACTGTCAGTCATCTCTAAGGGGTGAAAAATAGGGGCTGAACTTTACAGAACGCCGTAGCTCGAAAACTTTCAATAGAAGGTTATGGCTTTTTTACGTTTTTAAATTGATCTTGAACTAAATAATTTTTTTAGATCACCCGGAGCATTGTACGTCCAGCCGTTCGTTTGCATCGAAAAGCTTCGTCAACACGATCGTGAATCAAACGGTATAAATCCGGCCGGGATATCATCACTAGGGAGCACCTGATTATAATCAAGGATGGCTGTATGAAGTCGAGCTGGTTGTTCTGTGATATTATTTAATTTGAAAAATGGTGGATCTTTTGGATTTTGTTGACAGTTACTTTTGCAACGTGAACAAACGTTGAAGTATTATTGGGTTAATTATTACACAACGGTAAATAATTACACAAGGGTTTATTATACTATCTACGTTGAAGGGGTACCTATACAGGTAAATTATTACACAACGGTTTATTTTTTGCCTTATGCTTCATGAATAACTACGAATAATTAATGATTGAATTATTGAATCCCGCGCATTTGGATGAAACTATTATTCCGGGGCCGGCTCCAGTACTCGATTTAGGGCTTTTGTGGGGGGAGCTCGAGGGTAATGACCACACAAAACAGTGATCTACGCAGAATCTATACAGGTAAATAATGACCTTTGCGTAATAATGTGCATCGCTTTTATTGCATTTTCGGATTCTACGTACTATGAAACGTAAACCATCAAATTTGGAGGTGGGGGGGGGGGGGGGGGTTAACATTTATTTTTCATGCTCGATTGCCAAGGTTCGTTATTGACAATAATAAACCAATGAAAACGTTCTGTCCGTCCGCCGTACTTCGCACTTTCCTCAGCTACCACGAACCAATATTAATGCAATATGGTTTGTAGGTCTCATTTGGGGTCTAGTTGGTCTCTAAGGGGAGAAAAATAGGGTTTGAAATTTTCAGAAACGCCGAGCTCGAAAACGTTCATTAGAAGGGTAAGTTTTTTAACGTTTTTAAATTGATCTCGAACACGGGAATATTTGAGACCAACCGGAGCACTGTACGTCCAGCCGTTCGCTCTCACCGAAAAGCTTCGTCAACATGATCGTGAATAAACTGTACAAATCCGGCCCAGACATCATTGCTAGGAATCACCTGATCTTATGTCATTTGAAGAATGACGGTTATTTTGGATTTTTTCGGTAGGCACTTTTGTAAAACTTGAACAAACTTTATGCTTCATGGATAACAGCAAATAATCAATGATCGTTGAGCCCACCGAATATATATGTAACTGTCCTCGGCCAGCTCCAATACTCGATTTTGGACTTCCCTGGGGGGAGCTCGAGAGCAGGTACTGACCACAGAAAACAGTGATCAACGCAGAAGGGGCATCTATAAAGGTGAATAATAAACCGTTGTGTAATAATTTGCAGCTTTTTTCGCCGCGGGTTACAATGACTTTTTCGAAAATGATGCCTGCATGGCTGCCCCACAAGTACTGAATATTACTGAACATGATAAACCAAAACGCAGTTAGGATTAATATTTTAAATCAGAGATTCTGGAGATTAACACAAAAGAGTCCACAAAGCCCCGCGGGGCCGCTTTCCACAAGCCGTGGTGAAGGGGGGGGGGGGGGGGGGCTTTCTGGAGTCCGCAAAGTAGAAAAGTGTGAGCATGAGTCGTAATTTTGAGTTTACTAAGGAAATGAGTTTAGGTGGATTCGAACGAAATTAAAGTTTCTATGTCAAACTTGATTATTTCGAGAGTGCAGTTAGTTCTAGCAGCGCCTGTCTACCTACTTACGTACCTATACAATTTCTGAGAACAATGAGCGGCAAAAATCAACAGACACATGAGTAAATGACATTCAGATGACTGGATAATAAGAATCGACTAATCCAGGTGATGTCAAATCATGATGAATTGCAACATGGAACCAATATTAATGCAGACATAATGTAGTGAGTATTTGAAAGGATGTTCTGTTGGGAGTGGATTGGGTAGTAAAATCAAGTTAGTTCAAGTTTATTACACGTAATTTGTAGGTAGCTGTTGAGTGTAATGTTAGATATAATAATATTAATCGTTCAAATGAAATATGCCACTCCCTAACGTGCAGTTGACTGAGTCAATTTCGATAACCGTCTAGCAAAATGTTCCATGAGGCGGGAGTGTAGGGTTATTACAATAATCTCAAGGATTATGAGGAGAATGAGATAACTTGGTAGGCAACAAGCAAGAAAGACAAATCACATTCTCCGTTAGATCTGAAACGATTCTAGTTAATGAGACTGTCATGCATACAATAGAAAACAAACAAAACGTTTATACGAAAAGATGATATCGTTGGGAAGCAGCTCAAATGAAAGCTTTCACACCCCAGTCCATTAGTCTGTTTTTCGTAGTTACATAAATAGGTACCTAGGTACATTACCAATCCTGATTCTAAACTATGACGTACACACACACAATACAGCTTTTTCCAATGGGTTTCCATAAAACTGGTACAACAATCATTACATTGATGCACTTTGCTTCAATATTTCAGCTCTTTACGACTTGAAGTAGTCGAGGAAGTTACAACAAAACCAGTTGTACAGGCGCGGAATATGATTTGATGATTTGATCAGAACAAATTTTAATCCCTAAATTTTAATAATTAATTTCAATCATTTGGCCATATTTTCGTGTACCTACATAGTTCTGGGCATTAGAAGGATTTGAAACACTTCAATAACTACCATAGGTAATATGAGTAAAATAATAATCTGGATGAACTAGGACTTCACTGTCAAATTCTTGTATGGGATCGTAAACTGCTGCAAACTATCACACAAATCTGTATTATTTTCGTGTGTTTTATTGTTCGGTAGATACCTTCACGAACGCACAAGCACACACATGGACACGATAAAATGTCCACCAGAGTCGAAGAATAAGATCTCTACCGTTCGGCAATTACAGCTACATAAATATACACTTTTACAACGCAATTTACTGTAACGCGCAATTTCCGCCCCAAGTACGGCGTATGGCGCGGAGTATGGAACGAAATTTTTTATTCCTTTTTCAGATTTTACGTACCTTGAAACGCAAACCATCAAATTTTGATGTATATGTACATATACATATATTATTTTTCATACCCGATTCCTAAGGTTTGTTACTAAAATAATAAACCTAAAACTAGGAACCCTGCAGAGTTTATCGAAGATATTCCGTGTATTCCAGCAATTATTTTCCTGGGTGGACGTACAGAACTGATACTATGGCGACCACATAGGCACTGTTGTCACGATATCACACTGAATGGTGTTATTTAAAAACAGACGGTAATTAACGCAGCGGCTCACTGAACCGCGAAATAGGTGATCTCCATCCCATATTCTTACCTCGGTAGAACAGAACGATAGCAAAAACAACATGTGACCTCGGAAGATCTTGGCGCTCAACCGCCAACACCGCGACTGAATTCGTTAAGAGCACGCGGTATCCCCTCCCCTCACACGAGACTTGTCATCTCGATTTTTCGTCTTCTCCATCTCTCGGTCTTTCGAACACAGAGTCAGACAAATCCTATTAGAGGGATGAGTCAATCGTACGGCAAACAAGTAAATACAAGGGCGGTAACAAGCGACGGGAATGATAGGGAGCGAATAGTTTGTGTGAGAGAGGAGTGGGCGCGAAAATTATCTCTGGGCGTATTAATTTTATCAGCCATTGCGTAAGTAACAGTGGTGAGCTCAATTTTCATCACCAATTAGGTATATGACAGAAACTGGTACCAGTCTGGCGAAAAAGAGCTTTTCGGATAAAACTACCGTCCGCAAAACATTTAGCGTGATTCTGAATATATTCCATCTTCCTATACACCTGAAATAGCTTACTACCTGCGATTTTCTCAACAACTCCAAAAATTCTCATTTTTTGACTATAATATGTACCTATGTAACCAAAATTGTTTTCTGATGAAAGATGAGAGATGAGATGAGACAACCAAGTTATCCGTCGAATGAGACCAAGTCAAGCTCTGCAATCATGATTTTCGGACGTCTCCTGGGTTTTTGGCAAATGATATGAGGAAGTCCTTATACCTGATAAGCCTCACTCAACCTATACCTCGAAAATCATAAGATTTGTAACTCAATTTAGATGCTGACGAGGACATGTAATCTCCATATGTCAGTGACTGAGGTTTACAACACGATAATGTCATTGTCTGAATGTGAACTTTTCATTGTAGGCAATACGATGAACCAAAGTGTACCACACCCAAACAAACTCATCCAACCAATAATAATCAGTTGAACAGGCGTAGAGGTTACAACTCTTTCAAATCCGAGTCAATATCATCGAACCCAATGAAGAGCGGACGGTGTCGATCAACATGCATTAAAAAACTGCATCATCATACTTCTTTTCGACCTTTAATTAAGACTAATTTCATGCTCCAATGAATTTCAAATGAAGCTCATCTGCGTTTTCATCGGCTCCCGTCCACATCGTGTCGTCTTCAGCTCTTCCCATTTACTTTGGGAGGCTGAGCATGAATTCGGGTTTCTTGAGCTGAGTTTTAATTAACACCAATTATCCCTCGCGGTTGTGTTAATTTGCAGAATGCACGAACTCGACCTTGGCAACTTTTACGTCGCCCGAGGAATGAAATTACCTAACGCTGAAAAATATAAAAATGAAAGGAAGAATCCTAGGCTAGCAGTGGTAATAATCGTTGAAGAAGTAAGGTATGAAACTGGAATGACTGCGTAGGAGGATCTCAAGTGATTGTAATGCGACAGTATGCGAAATTTTTGGGAAAATTACGAGGATCAGACCAAATAAATGAGCGTCAACAGAAACTCATGCATGCGTGTTTTAATTGTGTTTTGATTGATCGTCATGTTACACAATATACGTTTAATAGGATCTATTTCAAATAATACGAAAAATCCCATACCGAAAAAAGTACGGTATGAGCCTTCATGCATTGTCTTTATATGTCATTAAAATATAACGAAGTAGGTACCTACCTATGTTTATCAACGAGCGCATTCGGGCATCATAGCCTGCCCTTTTTCATGTCCACTAGCTCTGTTCACCATCATGAGTTTTAAATAATCGGCGGAATTGACCCGCATGAATTACGCTACCTGCAAAACTCAATCTCAACCTACTTGCGAACAGCCCAGCTTTTTGCAACTCCAAAGTTCTTTGAGTATTCTGAAAATTACTTCTGCGATGCACACCTATAAACTAGTATACTGGGTGATATTATTCAGTCCCATTTCTCTGTATAATAACTCTGCGGACACCCTGTATATGTGTAGGCGCTCAGCCGGTTGAATGTTGGAGGTAGAGCTCTAACTGATACTCAATGATGATAAGGAGATCAATAAGTTGGACCTGATAATAAACCAACCGACTGCAGTCTTCCGCGAAGACATGACAAGGGAAAACGCTGCAAATTATTACACAACGGTTTGTTATTTTCTTGCATAAAAACCCCTTATGCGTAGGTCATTCAAGGCCCTGATTTAGTAGGTAGGGTGGTTTTTGCGGTGGATACCTACCTACCCACATGCCCACGCACGCACAATGAGGACTCCCATGACTTCTGTTTATATTGTTTTCGCATGAAGGTTCCATTCTAAGAATTTTGAGGCACACGATGGCTAATAAATTGGCATTCTAAAAATTTTGAAGCACTCTCTCACGATGAATCGTCGTTCTTTTTCAATGAGCTTTCAAAGCTCATCGAAAAAGAATTTGTAGTGACGTCATTGCAACCCTCCCACAAGGGCGGGACCCCCTTGCCAAGTGTGAAGTCACTTGTTGCCGAAAGTCTGAAAGCTCATAGAATAAGAACTATTCATCGTAGGACAGTGCGGTTGGTCTTAAAATTCATAGAATGGAACCTACTTTCATTTAAAGATATAAATAGACGTCATGGCTACTCCTCATTACGAACTCTCACGCGGACTCGAGAAAAATCCTATCAGACCGTACAATTATGCTCTCTAACGTTCGGCAGTTACAGTTACATAAATATGATTTTTCCACCGCCTCCATCCCGTTGGCCGTGAACAAGAAACTTGTACCAATTAATAAATAATAAAACAGTAGCTGGGTACCTATCAACAAAATCCAAAATAACCATCTTTCGTCAAATGAAATAATATCACGGAAACAAAAAACTCGACTTCATAAAGCCATGAGCGATTGAGCCCAGATATTGCAACCAGATATAACGCATGATTCACACTCATATTGACGAAGCTTTTTGGTTCAAAGTGCACGGCCTTACTTTGAAGGAACGGTGGACTTTCCGGGTGGTTTAAAAAATCCTCAAGTTAGCAATCAATTTAAAAACGTCATAAAAACCCTTCTGATCTCTTCTTCGAGCTACGGCGTTTTGATAAATTTCAACCCTATTTTCACCCCTTAGAGATGATGACAGTAATGCCGAACTTCGCGGACCAACTAGACCCTAAATGCACAACACGTACTCAACCAAATTTCTATGGTTCATGTGAAGTACGTAAGGGAAGCACGGCAGGCAGATATTTTGTGTATTCCAATTTCGGATTCTGCGGACCTGTAACGCACTCAACCAAATTTCTATGGTTCATGTGAAGTACGGCAGGCAGATTTTTTGTGTATTCCAATTTCGGATTCTGCGGACCTGTAACGCACACTATCAAATTTTGAGGGGTCAACTTTTGGTCTTTGAATGCTAGATTCCAAAGTTTCGTTATTGAAAATAATAAACCAATATTACCTACGTCGTCATTAGTATGCGTAGTATAAGTGCATACTCAATTAGCTATATATATTCATCGATAAACATAACAAAACGACTCTGATTAGATTGAGGGTAGATCGATCAAGCGGATTTAATGTTTTCTAACTGTCTCTTTCAAATCAACCGCATTCTGTTGACTGTGGTTGTGAACCTAGTATTTCAAATGCCTTTACAGGAACAAATCGTAAGCAGAAGAGTCCCCGGAATCCCTATATTATCTTGATTCCCAACAGGGGTATCAAGTTTCAACCCCTTACCCGTTTAAATAGTGATGTTTCACAGTCAATGGCCTCAATCTGCTTCAGGAAGTAGAACAGGTAACTAGGTTGTCACGAGTTCAAAAGTCTTTACATGCTAACAGACTTGCCAGCAAGGATTACAAGCCTAAGGCGAAACGGAGGAGGCAGAGGAAATGGAGAAAACGCCGGAGAAATAATCACTCTTGTAAGACGGAAAGGGATGAGTGGGAACTCACAAAGAAATCCGAGGGAACAAGAAATAATCGTCGATTCGTGACTCTAAGACTAAGGGGGCCTAAGCAACAATACGGCTCCACAGGCAATCTTTCCAGTAGAAGAGAATTCAAACGTTCATAATCCACAAGTAAACTGGAAAAGGAGGGAGGGGAGAGAATTAACAATAGGGAAGGATTAAAAGACCCTCTCTCCGGGCATAAAGGCGGATTTTTGAATGGAGAACAAACCATCAAAAGAGGAATAGAAGGACTGTTTCGAGTAAATACGGAGTACAGAACAAGACATATCAGCATGTCTGAACCGTCAACAGCGCCTTCTGGAACAGTCATCAACTATACTACAATTATGTGATATTTGTAGCATTGCATAAAGTCAAGCATGACGACAAATGGTGAGCAAGGGTAAATGTTTCCGCTAAGAAATGAGCGAAAAACTGATCACAAGGTGCCCAAAACAAGATGTCAGCAAGACCTAATTTATTACTTTCACAGGCTGTGATGGAATGAGGTGCGGTTTGGTCCCACACAGAATCCATCAAACACCGTTCGACGATTTTAATGAAAATCCTACATGGATAAAATCATTTTCAAATTCCGGTGCTATCTGCGAAGTTTGGTTTCTAATTATTTCTTCAACACTAGGAGAGTTTGTGATAAGGTAGGTACAATAATTATGATGGAATAAGTAACTCGTTTTTTAGTCAAATGCACTCCGTTTCCAGTCCAAACCTGCAACTTATTGAACAACAATGTCGAAATTGTCATAACCATAACCATTCGCCAAGAATCTACGTCAATCTACGTCACCCAAGAGAACTTAGTGATCATCGTAACGGAGACACATTATCGCAGACTTTTCTCACGCTAGGTAAGTCACGTTTCAAACCGTCATGGAAAAAAGTTTCAGAATGTGTTCCATGAATCGTGGAATCGTATACTTTCGGGTAATGATCGCATTCAGTTTTGGAACGCGTGTATCAAGTGTTACCTGGCCTCGAGGAGAAGATAGTTCGAAACTAGGTTAAAATAATTACAAGGGTCAAAATACCCAAAAATTAGTCGCAGTCGCCTCTAGTAAAGTAAGTGTAGAGCTGATAGCTCTCGACCAGTGGTTTTCAAAGAGGATGATAAATGTGGGCTGATGGGAGGTGCCACGTTACCGTTCTTTATAATTATAAATAATAACTGAGCTTTTTTACACACTTTCCCTAGGGGATATATAATAACTAGTAACTATACTGCATAATAACTGAGTGCTGTTAAGTGTATTTAATTGATTGTAAACTCTAGAATTTAAGACTTTGAGACTTGGAAGAAAATTGATTGAATCACCAGATTTAGGGGAAAGTATGGAAAGAAAGAACAGGCCTGGATTTTCATTACTAACATGTAATTCATCAAAAAATAATAACTGATTGATAATTAAACGTTTATAGAGGTAGGTAAGAAAGTATCTAACAGAAAAATGTTTCATTTATAAGCACATGGGTTGCCTGTGGTGGCATTTGGAATTACATAGAACATTATTTTTGATGCATACGCATCTTTTTAAACCGCATTTTTTGGTACAGTTGCACCGTATTATACCCCGGTTGGCCTCGTTGTTAAATAAATAATAACTATAAGATAATAATAATAACATAAATATATAAATAATAACTAGTTATTATACCTATATAGTAACGGATTTCACACATCACGGTAACAGCCAGACAGCAGACAGCTGACAGGCAATAGGGGGACCCTAGACCTCAAATGGGCCAATGAATGGGCAGCCCACGTCCCTGTGTCTCATATTAACATGTTTAATGTTTTAGGGCTGGGGGTCATTCTGTGAATTCCGACACGCAAATATGCAACGTTTTTCATTGGTTACTACACAGTTACTACCTTCTGTTGTAGCAACCATAAAGAATATCGCACTCGAAAGAAACAAGAGTCAATAGCTACGTTTTTCATTGGTTACTACACAGTTACTACCTTCTGTTGTAGCAACCATATGTTGATGGCGAGTTCTATAATAAGTACAGTAAATGCAACATTATACTTGTAGAGTTCAGTGAAATTGTGGCTTTCATTTTTTCTTGACATTAAAAAACTATATCTAATTTCTCCCTTGCGAGGGAAAAACATTAAACATGATTTAATGTTTTTCCCTCTCAAGGGAGAAATTTATACAGCAGAAAAACCGAAATTGAGATTTCGTCCATGACTGGCATTCTTAGTTACCATGAAACAAAATTATGTCTTTACTTTGGTTGTAATACCATTTTGTTTTTATTTCAAAACCTTCAATTCACGAATTTTCAATCATGTTGTGTTTCACAGCTTCCCGAATCAGCCCCCCCCCCCTCCCCCCACACATAGGTACCCCACGCATTTTGCTTCTAGAATAAGTGCATATCTACTTGGTAAATCTATGACAGCAGATTTTCTCAAGTCAAGAAAATCCAATG
Organism: Leptopterna dolabrata; assembly: GCA_954871275.1. Taxonomy (NCBI): domain Eukaryota; kingdom Metazoa; phylum Arthropoda; class Insecta; order Hemiptera; family Miridae; genus Leptopterna; species Leptopterna dolabrata. The sequence continues at coordinate 19,999,819 of OX940980.1, read as the reverse complement.
CATCTAATCCTATTCAAATCCAAAATCATGGTGATCCGTGATTTTGAACAAAATTTTAACGAAGTAGCTAGATAGTTTGTTTTTACGCATCAAGCTCCACGCTGTTTCAAAAGTAAATATATTTCAGCGAGTTTAAAACTGGTTTTCACATGTATGTCAGTGGTGCGAAGTATAAAGTTTATGAATGAGCGCAGTTTATGGAGAGAATTGGAGAGGAATTACCGAAGTGCTCTAAACCTGACGAACTACACGCTCCTTCTAAAAACCCACTTTGCTTGGTCATCGCCCCGAACTTATTGCCTAACGGCAAGAGACCGGTGTAAAGGGCGGGATTAAGGACGATAATAAAATACAAATCAAGTGTAGCTGAGTAATCCCCCTCCTCAACCGGTTAACAAGAGTGGGAGATGCGTTCAACGCAAAGATCATGTTTGTAGTCAGCTCGGAACGACTAATGTTATGTGGGCTAACAAACTAAGTGGGCGCGCCAAACTCCCTTCCACATACAACCGGAGTTACGAAATGTTCAAGCGCGGGCGCTATGTTGACAATGTACACAAACTAACGAACCACGCCTACCTCTTTTAGGCGAGGATAGTATATTCTTAGTCGTCCGCGCCGTGGATACGCCGAAAGATGTCTCAAGATTTTATAGAGATTGCAGAAACGTTACCACGATGACCATGGATATTCAATCGATACACAGAGGGGAAACAAATTATGGACTTTTACATATCCCACCTAATAGTGAATTATACTCTGTGCTGAACGATGTTTCCAACTGGAGTTTTAAGTAATATTACCTATTGATGAAACCGATTTTCATTCACCAAAAAGACCACTTCCAAAATTCCAAACCAAACCAAAAGTTTTACCATTTTGGGCTTGTACCGTTTTGCAATTAGCAACAGCTCCTCACTGTTCATCGCATACCACATACAAGAAGTCTTTTAAAGCAGCCCATGGAACCACATGGCTCCATCCAAAAACCAAGTTTATACGTTTGTGGTCAATCTGTTTTATTTTCAATTAAATTTCAATTTATTTATTCACAGGACAATATACTCGAACTTACTAGTTTTATCTAGTGAAAACTTACTAGTTCGTTTTAGAATGGTTCATTCTTGCTTGTAAGCCAGTTATCATTGCTGTCTCAGCCGTTGAATGAGCTTGTTCAAGGTAATTCCTTGAGAATTATCACCACGTCACAAAGTCGCCAATGAAGTAAAAGAGAACATATCATTTACATATATTAGGAACAAAAGTTGACTGGGATGTACCTTGAAATACTCCATAACGTTGTCTTCTTTTTTCGCCCACGAGTTGAATATTATACTCGTATACTGGTTCTTACTTATTATATATCCAGACAGTTAACGTAATGTTGCCTTTTCGTGGGGTTTCTTAGGTAAACCAACTAAGATGTACACCTAACTCACCATTTTTAATCAGGATAGAAATTAGAAATTGAACACGGTTTATTAGGTATGATATGCAGTTAGGGACCGGTTTCGGGTCTTAGCCCATCATCAGCCTCTGCAAATTTACAAAAAAAACGCGACAAACGGTACTATATGTAAACAATTATTTAGGTATGCTTACGTGATTTTAATTTATGTGAATGCAGTGAAATAAATTTAAGAGGATGTAATCAGGTCAAAATAGGTTAATATCTACGTAAATATGAAAATATTATAAAAAAACCACAGTCATGCAGCATGGCTATAAGAGCGAATTTTCGAAGTTTTCGGCATCTTCCTCCTCCGCCTAAAATTTTCTGAAAATTAATTTTCGGCCAATGTTTTCCCAACTTGATACAAAATTAAAACAGGAGTAGTTTTACGCAAAGTAAAATTTGGGTGGAAGGAGGGGGAGGGGGAAATCAAAAATGTTTTGAATACCAGAAGAGTAGGTATTGGGTACGTAGGTAACAAATTTTTTGTTCCACTTTTTGCCGAGTAACACCTCGGTTTGTAGATTTTCCAACGCTGAACACGATGGTGAAGTCAGAATTGCGATATCCCATTCCGTTATCAGATTAGAGCAGACGAACCAGGAAGAACATCTCAAGAAATAACCACGTTCCTTCATCTTCAAAGTGCTCCAGTTTGAGAACGGAATGAGATATCGCAATTCTGATTTCACCATCGTGTTCAGCGTACAAAAACCTTTAAAATGAGGTGTCACTTGTCAGACTTTTTCATTTTGGGAATTTATGGGTAATTTCCCCCCCCTAAAACTCCCCAAAACTCCCCCTTAGGTTGACCCGATTCTGCCCATCTTCGAACTTAGCCTGTCGATTGCCAAGACAGATTTTTCGTGCAAATTTGAACTTTTTATCTCAATTCTTTCGAGAGTTATCGTCTGGAATGACACATACATATATAAATATATATATAAATATATAAATATATATATAAATATATATATATATATATACATATAATTTTTGGTGTCTTTCGGCAGGGAATTCAGGATGGTCTGAAACGGATTTTGGTATAAAAATCTTTCGGAAATTCGAGTTTTAAAAATTTTGGACCGAGAACAATAGCTTCTTTTTCTTCGAAAATTCGCTAAAATGAAAATACACAGTGTTCAATCGATATACAGAGGGGAAAAAAATTATGGACTTTTACATAATCACACTTATTAGTGAATTACTCTGTGTTGAACGATGTTTCCCAAATACATTTTGCATGCTTACATTTTGAAAATGGATATTTTCAGAAATAAAAACTGGAGTTTTAAGTAATATTACCTACCTATTGATGAAACCGATTTTCATTCACCAAAAAGACCACTTCCAAAATTCCAAACCAAACCAAGTTTTACCATTTTTGGGCTTTTACCGTTTTGCAATTAGCAACAGCTCCTCACTGTTCACCGCATACCACATACAAGTCTTTTGAAGCAGCCCATGGAACCACCTGGCCCCATCCAAAAACCAAGTTTATACGTTTGTAGTCGATCTGTTTTCAATTAAATTTCAATTTATTTATTCACAGGACAATATACTCGAACGCACTAGTTTTATCTAGTGAAAACTTACTAGTTCATTTTAGAATGGTTGGTAGAATGGTTATCATTGCTGTCTCAACCGTTGAATGAACTTGTTCAAGGTAATTCCTTGAGAATTATCACCACGTCACAAAGTCGCCAATGAAGTAAAAGAGAACATATCATTTACATATATTAGGAATAAACGCTGACAGGGATGTACCTTGAAATACTCCATAACATTTTCTTCTTTTTTCGCCCACGAGTTGATTATACTCATATACTGGTTCTTACTTATTTTATTATATATCCAGAAAGTTAACGTATTGTTGCCTTTTCGTGGGGTTTATTAGGTAAACCAACTAAGATGTATTACACCTAACTCACCATTTTTAATCAGGATAGAAATTAGAAATTGAACACGGTTTATTAGGTATGATATGCAGTTAGGGACCGGTTTCGGGTCTTAGCCCATCATCAGCATCTGCGAATTTACAAAAAACGCGTCAGAATTGGTCCTATATGTAAACAATTATTTAGGTATGCTTACGTGATTGGATACTTATGTGATTTTAATTTAAGTGAACGCAGTGAAGTAAATTTAACTGAATGTAATGAGGCCAAAGTAGGTTAATATCTGTGTAAATATGAAAATATTATAAAAAATGAAAATACATATAAAAAATGAAAATACAAAAATTCCTTACTTTACGGTAGAGTCCTACAAACGAATCGCTCGTTCACCCACTGTAGAGTTGAGGTTGTCAAGGCGGAATTCGGAAGCGTTCTGAAGTCGAAGGCTTATTGTGCGAAAATGTGGGGTAGGTGTAGGAAGGGCTTAGAGCGGCTTCCTTTTTGCTGGGGAAAACCCAGGTGAATTGTGTGAAGTCCTCAAATTTGATCGAAAATGGGCAAACAGACGGGTTACATCTGTTTGCTTGTTAAGGCAGTTTGCGGTTTGGAAAGAACGGTTAATTTCTTTATTTTCTAAACAGTTCAAACCCAGGCCCCTGTCCCTATAATGTAGAATGCGGAGATTATTGTAACTGAAGGGGAAATTTTCTTCAATCAAATGTTGGGAGTAGGTATGCAGATCTCCCGCTTTATGGAGTCTAAAATCTCGCTCATGTTCCTCTGCCCTCACGGAAAAAGATCTATCTATATGTGCGGCCTATATAATGTTTCTGATGGCAAGGAAATTCGAGTTGGTATATCCCACTCCTATTCATAGGAGGGATGGGGTCCTTATTCCTGACTAGTCAGTCAACAAGCCTTTGTCTTAAGAACGCTTCCGAATTCCGCCTTGACAACCTTAACTCTACAGTGGGTGAACGAGCGATTCGTTCAGTAAGGAATTTTTGTATTTTCGATTTTTATAATATTTTCATATTTACACATATTTATATTAACCTACTTTGACCTCATTACATTCAGTTAAATTTACTTCACTGCATTCACTTAAATTAAAATCACGTAAGTATCCAATCACGTAAGCAAACCTAAATAATTGTTTAAATATAGGAACAATTTTGAGACGTATTTTTTGTAAATTTTCAGAGGCTGATGATGAGCTAAGACCCGAAAACGGTCCCTAACTGTATATGATACCTAATAAACCGCGAGATCGACAACGTCCAATGTCTATCCTGATTTTTGATAGTCACACAACCCCACCCCAGGACTCAAATCATCACCATTTTCAGTTTTCCTAGTAAATTGAATCCAATGCTTTGGTCAAATCAACGAGATGTCCCGCATTTTCTCATTCATACCATTCGACAGCTCTATTTTCCATGGCAGGAATGCGTACCCACTCACTCGAAGCATAAAGACCCTCACTATATATTCTCCCAGGGAGTGTCTTATGATTCATTCAACAATAGTATGTAGGCACAACGTCTCGAACAAGTGATACCATATACGTATTTTCAACGAAAAATCACGGATATGAAAAACGTCTTTCAAGCTACCAAGGCCGACAAAATTACCGAAACTAGGCAACTAGACGGTAAACAGTACATTTACGTAAAGACCTAAATAATTCAAGGATACGAGGTATTCCATATGTAACTAGGAGGCTACGGATTTCCGCATTGTTAGTTTCGACACCAAGCACTATGAAATTATCATAATGGTTTGTAGAGTACCAATGAAAACCTGCAGATCGAACTAAGGAATCACATTAGAGGCTTCTGAATGGTGATCGACTTACCGGTGTTGATTATTCGATGGTACAATCTTCGGCCATACCCCTATCAGACCCTGCAAAAGAGTGAAAGCAGAATTAATATAGTTTAAATCATTATAACCACAATAACTTATAACACTGTAGCATTACTAGAGCTCATAAACAGATATTAAATAACGGCAGTGATGTGTGGTGGCCATAGATTAGTTCTTCACCAGCCCTACCGGGATGAGTGGCAACCTCGCCCAGTTGAATTTGTAAGGGTAGCTTATTTACAACCCATTATAACCCGCGAAGACACCGCGTTGATACAAAAATGATTAACAGAAACAACGTTGGTGAAAAACGAATTTATTCATCATCAATCGCTTCTACCTTGCAGGCCTATACATTCGTACCAACCAGAGTTTCCGCCAGAACCAGAGTTTGAGTAAACGAGGATCAACTGTGTAAGAAGTTATCTAACCCATAGGTTTTAAGCTGAGTGTAGCGTCCGATAACGAACGGAAAGCTAAAGAAAACAGGTTATTAACCGAGTCAACATGTTATTAAAACATATTATGTACCTAACGTAACTAATTGGTTTGCCAAGGCCACCAATGAGCACATGAACCACGGGCATAATAAGATCCGCGTAGTCTACTGTGAGTCTGGCCGTCTGGAGACATGATGTGTTCGATATTCATCAATTAAATCAAGAATTTATTATTCATCTAACTTTTCAAACATTTTCTTCTCAAATCTATTGAACATTTACATATAATCTCAAGATTTTCATTTCGTTTATAGATTCTGTGAATTTATTCAATTTCTCCAATTGAGTCGGGTATACATATTATATTTCTTTAATTACTATACAGTAGCGGGGCCTAAGGGTTATGTGCCAAAACATTTGACTTGTTCCATTTCTTGTGTTTTCATTGAGCCGACATGGTTTTCATCAAGAAATCTGTTCCAAGCCATAAAGGTAGTTCAGCGATTAGAACAGCGGGGGAAACCCCCATCAAGATAAGTAAAGTTCAATGGCCTTCTGATACCTCCAAACCTCGCCAACAGCCGGAATTCGGTTTCATGAGGGCCGCTTTTACAGAGACGATAGTGAACGAATTCCGTAAAGCAGTTAGCTTGGAAAACACTCTGAGCAATGGGTGGTAATACTATCAAGGCCCGCTGGCCAAATGGGGTTGAGCCAATAAAATAGAAAAGGCTCGTTGAAAGAAGAAAACAGTTCTCATGTTTATAAGATCAGAAGAGGGTAGTGTATGTGTTAAGTAGGTACAGTTTCAAGCAGATACTCCGGCAGGCCGGCTATCCAAACGGACTGGTAAATTTCCGTCCAACAGCGTTGACGATCAATCTTTCGGAAAGGCTGTGAAATGTTTAACACAATCAAAAGCCTTGGATTCAAAATTATCATGAATAAAACAAATCATTATAAAAATTAAACGAACATTACATAAAGGCAGATCATAAATATAAAAACCTGTGATGATATTGATAAATTTAATAAATCAGTAGGCCCCTGCTCCCTTTGCAGTGTACTACTTTGTAAAACCATCAATGGTTCACGGTTACAGCAAAATAACTCTATGGGAAGTGATCGAATTTGCACTGGTGAGTGATGTGAATAATTATGATAGACTGATAATGTAAATTAAAAAAGTTAAAAGAAATTGAATTTGTTCATTTAACCTTACGGTATCTTAATTCATAATATTTAAGACATAACAAGCAAACGTTTAACCCTCTCCCTGAGAAAATTTCCTTTATCAGCCGAGAGTCGAACCGCCGACTACTGGGCCACCTGTAACGGCAACTCTGAATCACAATCAAGACAACCTTTGAACTGAATCTATGGAAATGCTGTGAATAAAATATCGAAGACAAACCAAAAACCATCAGTGGAAACTGGCAGCAGTATCGACAGCCTGGACGACCCAGGCGCCGGATGCTTTGAATTCCATTGAAGCCTGAAGGAGGGCAACGAACAATAAGCGGGCGAAAATTCATAAGGAAGCTGTCCTTAAACCACGTCTCGATCCCCCATTTACGAAGCATAATCATTATTGGAACTCGGGGGTATCATTAACTTGAGCAAACGGCTTTTAATAACGTTTGAAACGCGAGTTATTACCCATTAAATTAAGCTTTACTAATTGGAAAAGTACGGCTGCATTTGGAGGGGAAGGAAGTTTATTTAGTGGCGTAGGTGAATGTTATACCAAAACATGAGACTATAGGGGTGAACGAAGGAAAAACCCATTCTATGATTAAAAGTGGAATAGGGTGGAGCGCAGGTGTGAGGCCATATTTCAAAATACTCGTAATTTACCTTAGCAAAATATTACAGCCTTCCCAACTTGGGGAATGAAAACCGTTTGTCGGAAACGCTTAACGGCATCAGACAATTTCATCAATTTACAACCAATTAGTTAAAATCAACTTTTAGGTTTCTCAGAGGCTTTTGTGCATGGAAATATTCCGGCGGTAACATCATTAGCAACGAGCGGGATCGCCTGTGCGTTACACAGGATGATTTTGGTTAAAGGGCCAAAATTTTTCGGCATACAGTTAGTTAAATATGTAATCCCCTACTTTGCAGTAAAAGAAATAAACATATAAGGAACGTATAGTTCGCTTCATTGCCTTACACTAAACTCATCTCCCTCATCCACCGGCACACGAATGTGAATGATTTTCGATATGCCGGTGGTCTAAAATAGAATTTCTTGCATTCTTTGTAACTATCTACATTCTCCTAGTTTCAATAATGTCGAAGCATCAAAACAGATATTAGCTAGCAGTGGAACTACCCTTATGGTATTCAATCACTAAATATTCACTAAAATCGGGAAATGCAAGTAGATTTTAATATTTACGATAAAACCCATCCAGTCCAATTCTCAAATTTCCGGCCGTCTCAGATTTAAGTTGGGCTGCCGAAGACATACCGCCTTTCATTCTAAACAGACCAACTACTCGTCATACATAGGTACGTACTTCAAAATGTGCAATTAGGCAGTCCCTCCCATTCATATCACAACCCCCATCCCGGCCTCACTTTTACGATTCTGATTATCCTAAAATACAATTTTTCGACTGAATCATGATTTTATTAATCTACACTGATCATGAAATATTTGTGAAATGAGCTCTTTCAATACAATTTAACCGAAAGTGGAGCGAAGTATGTTGGTTAGAGTGAAACGAATGAAGGAGAGAGATGAAAAAAAAATCGAGAGGATGAAGATGGCGACGGAGAAACCAACACAGAACGGATTTGTAAACGCAGGTAAGGTACCTACTCTACACTCTGGCAAACAGCCGAATCGGATGGATCACAACAAAGCGAAGTTATGTGAAAAGAACTTGCTACATTCTCACATTCGCCTGTGGTCATTGAGACCTGTGGGCCCGGCCGCCAGATGATTCAGCGAACTCACATAACTACGTTTTGAAACCCTGACCTTAACAATGGATGAACATCAGCTGCCGACATGAAAATCGTCGAACTGCATGTTTATATATTGGCAATAAAATTCAATTTATGTACTATCAGAATGTGATGAACAGATGTCTCATTATTGCAGTTTGTCAAACCATCAGACTAAAACGACTGAACCAGTTTCGGTATTCCCAATTTCGTTATGTAGGTTTCAAGATTGTTTTGACGGTTGGGAACAGCCATTAAGAAGGTAACTCCGGGCAGGGAATCAATTCCTGCGTCTTCAGCCTGACCAATGCTCGAAGAATATCATTGTTGGGTTGGCTGCTGCGATGTGGAGCAGGATTTGCGGACTGCCGGACATTTTGTACGGTACCTAAGGTCTCTATTGTTAAAATGTACCGTCCCGGACAACTTGTACAGGGGGAAAATGCGAAGGAGGATATTTCGCACTCATACGCTTATATTAGGCCGGTCCAGGTATACACTGAATCGTCTAATCGCGGCAATTTAACGTCAATCAATAATAAGCTATACATTCAGCAATGCTTTTCACTAGCTGTTGTCCTGTTTTTGTGCCAGTAGTGTGCACGTGGGATAGTTGATCAAGTCTTTTATCCACTGCAGATTTGTTCTGCCTCAGAACCGCGTATACGCGAAACCATCTCTCACTAATTTCGATCGATGAAACGAGACCAGGCAGTGTCCAGATTGAAATGAACGAGACCGAACAAAATGCCCATTTACCGGCTTTGCGTCAAAGATTTCCATCATCACTCAATTGGATTTTACTCTAGCCCATAATTTTGTAATCGGAGGCAAGTAAGGTGATGTCCTTCCATCGGAGGCGTTTGCTTCCACTGACTCGGCTTGTTAGTGACGACGGATTCCTCCGCTATGTTATTGTCATTCAACTGCATAACCCTTACCAAAAACCACCAACCGAACCAACCGACCAAAAATAATCATCCCACTACTCCAGTAGTAGCAAAAGTTCGGTGAGTGAGTCTACGTAAATTCTGTACATGAATATTTCAGCAGCCCAAGAGGGACGATACGGCCTAATACTAGAACTCGAACCGTGAAGAGCAAGAAATACTCGAGAGGGGAATTGGAGGATCGAAAAAACCGCAGAATGTGTCGGCGGCAGATCTTAAACTTTCATTCCGAGGGTTCAGGAAGGAAGCCCTTTGGGTTTTATTATTTGTACTTTACGGCCAAGCGCGTGAGCAAGAAGAGAAGGGTGGAGACCCTACCAACTTCCAACCTGACCTTCCATTACTCGAATTAGATATTAAATAACAATTTGGGAGGATCTGGGGGGTGGAGGGGGAAAAACGGTAAGGTGCTCCCAAGCAGTAAAACCGCTTGGGTTGTTTATGTCAGGTGCGAGCGTTACATCACTCCTTCAGCTTCAAGGCTGGAGGTCAGAACGCTCGACTCAGGGATCAACGGGGTGGCAGAACTAACATACGTTTTACTGCAAACAGATCCTAATATAACTCTGTGTAATTACGAATAGGGAACACATTAAAATTATGCCTAAGTAGCTAGCCTTACTCGCTGAACAATGATTTATAAATTTATATTTTTCCAATAATCAAACCCCAATCTCACAACTGGATTAAGTTAATTCACACATAATAAGTGAGTACACTGTATTAGAACAACCTAATATAAAGGTGATAGGGTGCGATTGCTATTCCAATCAGTAAAGAACTACCTTGCATTCTAGGACATCAGGTGTATGGAAACCAGTGTTCTTTATCGGTAGCGCGTTACACTTCTTGGTGTCGGTCGGAAATTCTGGATTGTCCCCCAGCCCAAAAACATATCCATGTTAATAACAACTATAGTTACATCTGAATAACTGGTAACTACCTAGGTATGCAAAGTGAAAGAGCTCCGAAATCCGGAAAAATTGAGAAATCTTACATCTAAGCCAAAGTTTTAGCTCAATTTGCAGTGGCCTCTTCAGGGCTACTGGAACACAATGAGCATTGGACAAGACTACAGAATGAAAAACTACTTCAACTGAATGACCAACCATAATAATTGGTTACAGTTCCATAGTCAAAAAGCTGTGGAGAAGACAAATAAATTGAGCGAAATATTCATGAAGATGAACAATTAATTTATTGACTGGAACTCAGTGTCCCAATCACTACTGGTCAATTTCAACCGCAAGTTTCACTCCTAATCCATGGTAATCCAGGAAATCCACTATGGATGCACTGCTCTTGCATAATAAAGAAATTCAATGGTTTTACGGCGTAATTCAAGGTTTTTCTTTTTAATGACCAATTTATCCTTACAGAAGCATTGATTGGTTTTTGAGAAGACTAACTGTTCCTAGAGAGAAAGTTTTACGGATAACCTTGTCTTAATGACGAGCTGATTGGTTCGTTTTGAGCTCCTGCGTCCAACTGCAGTTTTCCATATTAAGATTCCCAGTAGCAGGATTTGGAAACCAAAACTCTCTCTGGAGAAAGAAAAAGAAAACAAAATTCAATATACCTATTGGTTTTAACACGTTTGGCTACGTGTCTCAAAATAGCTGTTATACAAATAGAATATTGTTAGGGATGCAACGCAGCCTTGTTCTGCCGCATGTGGTCAACAGAGACCAAATCGATCATTTGATGCCGGTAATAACAGCTGTTAACACAAGTAAAAATATACTCTCGCGGAATATTTTTCTCCATAACTACTTGCCTAACCAACAGCACAGGTCGCTTCTATACTTTGTGAAAAAGCTAGGTACAGTGTACGGAGGGAAATGAAATGAAATGAACACATGGTCGGTTTTTTTTTTTTTTTTTACTCCCAGTATTTTTGGGTCGGGGCAGTGGCCCAAGTGGCCTTAGGAACGCAACGCCCCTGCTAACCATCCAACCCCAAAACTAATAACATGCCTTAACAATGCTGAACGATTTCGCAATTAATACCTTTATAACAAGATTATAAAATAAAGGCTTGAGGATGAGGTAGTCTGGCACAAACACACTCGGAAAGAACCAGTAAGGTCCTTGGCCGCTTGACCTATTATAGCGACCCCAACTCCTTCAACGCCAAGCTTCCCTAGCTAACTATTTGTTAATCAATTCTCCTTATAGCCAAACTGCATCATGATTTATTCCTATAGTACTATTACTTGAAGTCTCGTATGATTTTGTAAGACTACCAATATGATGAGTTGAGGTGATGCAACACCTGAATACATGGAATACCATTCGCTCAATCTTGGATTTGATGCCTCGACGTTTCACCAGAATAAAAATAATAATTAATAACACACTTTATCGAAATACGCTCAAGCTTCGCGCTTTCTGCAAACGTACGGCAATAGCTAAAGGCGGTTTCAACTTTCAGATTTAAAAGGATGATCTCGAAAACAAAACCCCCCCTCAGTCGCCCTTGGATTTATATGTCTAGAACTAGAACATCAGTAATCACTGATCACCACCAGTCGAATCGGATCTTGAACTGTTAGGGAGTGGCGACTTTTTGAGGTTTGAGGTGTGAAATGCGTATATGCATCGCACAGAGGTTGCGAGCAGTGCAAGCGCCCCTAAGCTTGAGGCGAAGAATTGCATGTCAGAGGCCGAATAGGACGTTACATCACCGACATGTTCACAGGATTCATCACAGGATTCTGAATGACAAGGGTCTGTGAGCGTAATAATACACGCTGACGTCGCGTGCGATTTGCATTGCACGGAGAGGAAAGGATAACTAAACCACAAAATACTTGTAATATTCGGCAGACGGAAGAGGGCACGCGACAAGAAAGTTAACGCTAAACAATTCTGTTATCCAATTGTTAATGGATAATTCTGCTAAATGCTAAATAATTCTGTTATCCAATAATATCTAGGATAATTTTAAACTTCTGATTCCTCATGTCTGAAAATTATCGAGGAGTACCTATGAAAACAATTTCTTAACTTAATTTCTATATACCAACCAATGTATAAAACTAATCCAATTAAGTATATTTTTAATTGAAATTTAGGTAAAAAGTTTGGATCTTTGGACTCAACTTCCGGAAAGCCAGAAAGATCATGCCGGAACGATCATATCGAATTTCCGACAAAAATGACTGAAACACCATAGCAAATTACCACATCCGCACATGATGAAACTTACTTTTCATGGATATATATCACCAAAACCTTATAATAAAGATCTTCATTCGATGACTATCACCATGTTCAGAACAGGCGGATTATGGTTTGTCGTCATAATGAGTATTGTAGGCTTGACGGCGATCAATGATGGTGAAGAAATGACCTGTACCTATCTGCACTGTCATAAAATTACTAACCGCTGAAACCAGTAAGCAATGACAGACTAAGGAATAGTGACTGAGTAGCAAGTTATGAGACACGTCAGGTACAATTTGACAGAATGAGATGCAGATTATATGCGAAAGAGTTCTAAAGCTACCTTAAACGTCAGTGTAGGTAATCTAAGGATACCCGTTGACAATCCTATACGGATATCCAATAAATATTTCCTACTCACGATTTCTCTCATGTCCTACAAAAGGAGAAAAAACTGCTAATAGAGAAAGTATTAGAGTTGTTACACGAAACAGCCAGCAGGAGAAGCAGATGAGGGAAGAGCTGTTATCAGACAGTTGACGACAGAATTAATACCTAGACCGATTAACTGACTGCGTTTAGTTTGATAGCTGTACAGATTCTAGATATTGACTGATTGCGTTATTTTTATATCAGGCCTTGCGACGATCCGCTTTCAGACGACGATAACGCTAAGAAATGTGGCATTTTACTAGGTAGTAATAAATTCTTATGGATTTGCAATAACCACGAATACGAATTGAGTGGCACTATGATGCTTTATTCATCCCATCACATTCTTTCACGGCACTATAACATCTTCCAAAACCAGCACTCAACCTATCCCTTGCATTTCAAAACCAGGTGTATTGTAGTTTCTCCCGGCTACCAGGCTGATTTCTTTTCATTTTACTAATTTACAATATAAACTAACTGGAAGATCTGTGCGTTGCACTGGATATGATGAGTTTTAGTTAATAGGTAACAATAAAAAAAGGAACTTTACTATTAAGATTTATGGCACTCCCATCACACACTAAACTCTAATGGTGCGTTTTCTAAGTTGCAATGTCCTAATGTAAAGTGAAGTTTATTTTAGCGCATTCGCGATTTCATTAAAATCGGGTTTAGACCCTACAGAGGGTCTAGAGAGTATTATTGCAAAGAGCTCAAAAAACGATGTGTGAGAAACAAGATATATTAGAAAATGGTTTACGTAAAACTAAAAAATTAATAGTCAGTAACGGAAGAACATGAGAAAGTTCATGAAGCCACGAGATCGGGAATAACAACATTATTATGATATCGTATACATTAATGGTTACAGCTTAACCAAGTCACTAAACTGGTTAAGTTATCTAGCGTTTTGTCGAGTATTTCGCTTTCTTTTCGTTTTTCATCTTAGAAGTTAAGGACTAAGTGAGGAAACGTAATCAGAAATCGGCTATTTTCATGAAAGTTATGGAAATTATTGTAATCAGAAATCGGCTATTTTCATGAAAGCTATGGAAATTATTGTAACTCAGGCGGCTTCACGCATCTCAGTAGTCTTCCAGATTACGCTCAGCAGGCACCAACGTATAATGAAGTAATAACTGAGTTATACTAACGTACAACTCATAACGAATATGAAAGATTCGATGAAGGCGAAAATAATATTAAGTGAAAGTTTAGTTGGTTAAACACATGTTGGACTTCAGCATACAGCACCTACCTAATGAAAACACCGTGGAATTCAAAGATGAAAATATGTAACACAGGCGTGTTAGGCTGCAGCTTCTGCATACAATCCAATCTTCGATCGTCACTGTTGATACACAAATATTTACTATATCAACGTATGAATCTACAGGACAGGACAGCAAGGCACTAGGTCTGGAAAGGTACTAGTCCAGACATAGGTCTGACTCAAGACCAAACCCAAGGACTCTATTCTTGATTTGACTCCAACTGCATCCGGCTCATAAGACATTCAGTGGGGACAACAGTCTAATTTTACGATTAACGGACGATGTCTGACTGGATACAAGGAAACGTCCGGGGAGGAGACGAAAATAAATAAGCCCGTTTCACCGTATACACATCACCGAGCACGTAAATAATCCGTGTTAATAATGGGAGCCCATACATAAGAAATGATTCTAGAAGGTGAAATGGGTCGATATGAGTCACGCTTGACAGGACACGAAAACATTACAGGCCGTCGCTACTGTTCACCAATTCACTATTTTCTCCTCTCAAAACGAATGCTTCCTATTTGGTTGGGTACATACGCATCAGCTGTGAGCACTAGAACCCCCACCAGACGTCTAAGTGAACTTTAGTGCCTACTAATGGAATGACCAAAACTGTTTTAACAGAGACTGTTCTCTGTGTGAGGACATGACTATACAGTTTAGTTTAATATTTTCTTGGAATATGGTTTACGATGGTAACTCAAGTAACAAAAAAAATGTAAAGGATAAGTTCGTTGATGGGCAAGTACAACTACTCTCATAATGCGAGAAAATTCAAACGAACAATGAGTTTAAAAAAACAATGTTAAGGGTCGTCTCCGGCATCGATGAAATCAGATGGACAATTTTCGTGGGTTACAAATTCCCATTTTTTGACCAAATTTTGTTCAACAACGGAAGTTAACACTTACTGACCACGTAATGAGGTGTCTCTGTCGGAAAGTATAGGCAGAAAACGAGGGTGAAATCTGAATTTCCGAGTACCCGCTAAAAATGACGTATCAGGTTAATTGCCAAGTAGTTCAACTCAAATACCGCTTACAGCGCTAGTGCATCACGATGTACAGAACCGCAATGTATGGGCGGATGGAACCAGGAATTTATAAATAACTTTGAAAAAGACATCCACAAAATCAAATCGAAAGGGAGTTCACGAAAAGTCACAGCAAAGGTTCTTGAAGGTTGCCAGGAGGTTTTTGACATTTCTAATGTTATGTTGTTGGCAGCACTGAAAGCCTTTCCTGAAGTTTCGCTCCGCCTCCTTGAGCCAACAGCCAACCAGATATCAATGGACCTGATAACGCATATTTTACTTTTATCAACCTCATTTAAAAATATCACTTATTTTTGAAAACGGGCTTCAAACTACCATTTTACAAAGAGTTCAAATATTTTTTTCCAAAAAATTTTTTTAAACGAAAATTCCCTATTGGGAGATACACCTGTGTACATATCTGAACGCGTTTGGGCGTATTCATTCTGCCGTCAAAAGCAGAAAATTCGATCTGACTAAACCTGACTTTTGGAAAAATGGACCTTAAGGTTTCTAATTGAAATCTGCCAATATGTAGTTTTCGGAACTTTCTTGAACTTAACACCCATTTTCAAGGAAATTTCCCAATAAATTGACTGGTTAAAGTCAAAAAATGAGTTTTTTGATCGGAAGATACCGGAAAACAGCATAAGAATTTTACTCCCGTATTTTGGATACAAACGGGAGCTATTTAGTTATTCGAGTGAGCACTTATGGACGAACTTGTCTAATAAATAGATATTATAACTGTTATTATTATGATTATTTAGTGAAGTTTTAAAACCCCGTAGGTATATCTGCATTTTTACTAACCCATATTATGTGCAAAATACTTAGCAAAAAAATCGCACCTGTTGTCAGATACGATTTATAGTCCCCTGAAAAAGACATTCACGAGTTTTCGTTTTGTAAATCCACCCGAAGGTACATTATCCCATTATTTGTAAGTCAGTTTTGAGGCATTTCGCAAATTCGGTAGAAACCAACCCCCAAAACGGGATGGAACCATAAACTCATTTTGGCCAAAAATTCAGATACGACTTTCTTGTTTCGGACGGCAGTATTATACAAACTATCCTTGTTCTGCAGGGCGTCGAATAAGTGCTCAATCAAGCAGTTACTTGATTTAATAGGTGTTGTGGTAACCTTATAATATACCTACCAGTCCTGTAAATAAGTAAGATTATTACCAACAAAAAGGAGAAGCCGAGCTGAGGCCCAGGTACCATTCCAGTGGGACCCGGGGGAGGGCAGAGGCACCTTTATAAGGCGCCCGGCTCGCGCAGCTCAGCATTCATCCTACTTCTGTGGAACCAGAGCCTTCTCTTTCAAACCTCACCTCCTCATCACCAACTCACCCTTCTCCTTACCCTACGTTCTCAACATGGTGCAAACCGTACGAGAACTTCCTTCCAATACTCAACGTGGTGAAAACCTGACGAGTATTTTTCCCGAATATTCAACGTGGTGAAAACCAGACGAATATACTCCCTTCCAAATATCCAAGGAGGGGAAAACCACGTGGATATTTTCCTATCCTAATATCCAAGGAAGCAAAAACGGCGCGGATACGATCCCTCTCTCCCAAAACTCCTACCTACCTCAAAACCCGAGTCATCACAGCTACATTTCGTATTGAGTCGTTGAAAATGGTGAAATGTGAGGTTTCTGACAACAACAAAAATACATTACCAAATCTATCTACGTCAACTACACAGTAAGGAGCCTCAGCGCACTAGGTTCCGTATGTTTGTTACCATCCCTGACTTCCTGTACCTACTGGTAACGTAGTGTTTGGGATGACAGTGCATCGAATTACTTGATATAAGACGGGTCGAGTGTTTTCGGAAACAGAGCTATAGAAGGAAACAGAAACAGAAAACGTTAAGGAGGCTGTTTAACCGCCAGGCTTTGATCTAATCAAGAAACGTTTCACCTATCGGCGAAGGGAGTAGAGTCGTAGAAACCGAATTATGAATGCCTGGAATAGACAAAGAGTGAAGTGGGTCGAGATGTCTCTTGCACAACTTCCTCCTCTGAGACTGATTAGCAACGTTTGTGTCAAAACTGCTATGTGAGGAGTGTACATACCTGGGCAAACAGAATGGGCGTCAACAAAACACGCACCGGCACTTTCTTATCTGCGTCTCAGCGGACTACGATGGGAAACCAGTCAATCATGAACGTACTCGTATAATCCCTACATATATATATTTTCCTTGTATTTTCAGTACCGTCTAGTCACCATTCACTCTGTTAGGTGAATATAAATGTATTATAAATAATAAATACATTAATAATAAATATATTATAAATCGAAAACTTAGAGGTCAATAAGAAATTGCTATAATATCTTACTATGAGTAGATAACATAAGTAACGGTGGACCCTTACACACTCAAATCGCAGTCTCAATCGTATTCAATGAAACGCCGAGGACGATGACAAAAATGTATGAACCATCTACAGTTCTAACTTCATATAGGCACAAGATAAACCAATATAATACTACTTGTATACGAGGATTACTTGATATGCTCAGCATTGTCTACAGAATTTTTGAAGGCGCAAAGTGACCTTGACCATATTAATTCCAAGGTATACAATTATTATATAAGACTAGCTACCTATACGTTCTTTTCCCACACAGTTGAATTCCCACGCTAATACAGCTGACAGGTAATCTTCCAATCTGTCCGGGAGAAGCCAAGAAGACTGAGTTAGAAACCACTCCAAGATGTCTGAGACGAGAAGTACGATACAGATAGTAGGTAGTTAAATTTTTCTCTTTTTTTTGTCAAAATATAATAATTTATTATGAATGATGAATCATTTAAACGTTGATACGTTTAAGGTGGTCCGGGGGGCGAACAAAAAATGTCCCAAGTTTTCTTTTTTTCAAACTTGCCGTAGGAGGATTTCTAGGTTAACTTTTTTTTCTGGGTCGAATCTTCCGTTGCAGCCGAAACAGGACATGGGTTCACTTTGAGGAGTCGCGATTACTATTATAGACAGATGACATTGACCAATAAAATCTGATTCTGATCTGTTTAACCGACGAAACCCGCTGTCAGATTGGTGCCGTTGGATTCGTTACGGGCAGCTCTTTCCATTAGTTTCCAAACTCACCCATATTTAGTATAATATGAAGTTAATACCTAACTCGCATCACAGATAATTCACCTGTTCGAGTTCATCAACACATTTTCTGGGTTTGAATACGATTGGCGGTCTAGAATAGTTTGAACCACTTTTGTATGAAGATTTCGGGGTGCGGCGAACCAATTTTAGTACACACGTACGAACTTTTCGCGAAAAAAAGGAAGGGACGTTCAACAAAAAACTGACTACACCATTCAAGTGAAGATTTTGTTACTCCTTGTCGTGAACCACAATTAGTGCAGTGTACCAGGGGCGAGTTTACAAGTTCTTGCTTCACTTATGGATGTTTTCAAGGCATAAGTATAGGTAAAAAAAAATATATATATTATAATGTTATTGTTTTATGATGTTAAGGACCTTCCAGTCGCAGTGCCCGGATACTACATACAGCATCAAGCCTTCAAGTTTTACGCCCTACAAAAAGAAGACAAATACCTACCCGCCAGACCTGATTCCAACATAATTTATCGTGATGATAATGGAAAAACGTGACTTCGCAATGTTTAGTACCATTCTGGACCTTCGTGCATTCAGTACCGTTTTGGACATCATTCTGGACCTTCGTGCCTTTTCAATCCATACAATTCACGGGTTTATGGGGGTATAACGTCTATCATGGTGAGAATAAATTGTGATATTTCCGAACAGCGGGTTTTAGTTATAGATAATACGTTGTAATAGAAAATATTAGTAACAGTCGATCTAACACTCGTTGGTCACCTAAAACGCTGTTGCAACTGAGAGTAGGTACGTCCTCAAGGATGCAGTTTGGCATTCTCCTTGACTGCCTGCCTTACCATTTTATATCCAAGCTGATCTCCAGATCTACTCCACAGCTTATGTACGAAACTTAGGTACGACATGTACGAACTGCTTAACACAGAAACATAAATGCTCAAGTTAGCAACATTGATTTTCTGGTTTGAAGTTAGCATAAAAATCATGAATAGCAACAATGGCATAGCAACGCGCTCCAATTAGATAGGTCTACACCGATGAGGCATTAGATTACGCATCAGAAATACCGAAACGGATTCCCCCAGGGCGGAAAGATTCGGGCTCGAAGCCCTCCGAGGTGTTGCTTCACAATGGATGAATGGCCCATAGGATCCTCTAAAAGCAGGCGTATAATGACTCCACTCTCCTCAAGGCGGGAGAGATTATCATGATCTCCAGGTAGGATGACCTGCTCGGATCACGTGAGGAGCTCCAGTGAGAAACGTCGTCCAGAAAAAGACTGAATATCCGTCGGCAGACTAAACTCGGAGAAGTTGAACTTGTAATGAAGGTGAAACCCTACTATTTCCGTCCCACGTTTTACTGAACTGATTACCAGACCCCAGACGAGAAAAAGAGACATGACGGACATTTCTATGGAATCCTTGTAGACATCCTTGTTACTAGGCAGTGGCCTGCATGGGTTCGATTGTCGGATCTATCGATACATCACAGAAACTACTCATATGTTTATCCACTACATGTTTATAATACCGGCAGCTGATTTCTACCAAGAGACATTCAATAGGAAATTGGAAGGAGAAAAGTCCACCAAGCGGGGAACCACTTCAAGAAGTCGCCGTAACGAACAAGTCAGACGGGCTGCTAAATCGGACTATCAAGATGAAATGAGCAGTTAACAGGCAGATGCTGCATAATTAATGGACAAAAGTACACGTTTTAGAACTTATACTACAAGTTGAAAAGTTCCTACCGAAAAACATCACAATTTTTGGTTTATTATAGGTGACTATTTTTGTATTCGACTCTGGCGGCATTATTACACCTGTGTGTGCGTGAGAGAGGGCTTGGGAACGTAGGTATCCACCGTAAAAAACGACCCTACTAATTCAGGGTCTGACGCTAATATGAATTCACTAACCTACACAGAAAGGTAGTAATCTGAAACAGGGAAATAATAGACCGTTGAGTAATCATTTGCTGAGTTTTTCATAATTTTATATGATGGTACGAATGGTTCGACCTCCAGTCGGATAAATTTAAAACAAGTTAAAAATGTCAGAAAAAATAGCTGTTTATATTCATGGTATTATAGATGGGAGTTATCAAGAGATGATTACTTATTGTTAAATTATACGAGTATTCTCCTTCCCTAGAGAAATCGTACTACAGAGAAAACTATCAGTAAAGATTTGTGGTGTGGATGTCCCCATTGATGATATCGCGAAATTAATGATGATATGTTTAGAATAGGTTTGTGTCTAGGGTTGATTTTGATTCACAACTGACGACAATAAGCGGCCTAGGCCACAATGGCGCGGTTTCGTAATCTGAAGACTACCATATACCGAGGCGTAATAAATTCAGAAAATAGGTCAAAACATTATGAATATTAAGTTATTCATCCCCGCGAAACACTTAAGACCGGGAAGTGTCAACATTTCATTATCCCACGAGCGTATTGAGAGGCGGTGAATAGGATTTCACGCTGATAATCCATACGAACGCCTTTGATCGACACCCAAATAATGCGATTAATGAAAATATAAAAGAGGGTGCTATTATGTTTGATACGGGTAATTTATTCATATACTCTGCCACTTCAAGAGTACATTCGAAAGAATGTGCGGTATACATTATAATACTCAGTCGTACCGGACATGCCTGGTGAAGCGGTATCCACTTTCGCAAACCGTCTTTCACACTTGGATTCAGGTTAACTGCTTGCGGGTTCCGTGGCCATTCAACCCCGTGCAGCTGTGGTTTTCAATCAACCTGCAACGGTAACCATCATAAGGCCCGAATTACCCTTGTGCGACCAAGGTCGCGCGATCTCTGGGGTTCCACGTGACCAGTTAGACCCCTATACCAGCAAGATGAGACTAGATGAATGAGTTTTCCATAATTCGTGTTGAAGGACGGATTTTCTTCCTTTCGTATTTATCCTCATCTGGTCAGCAGATCTCAACCATACCTTCCACGTCTGCTGCAGGAACTGAGTAATGGCACAAAGCTAAGTACGGTAACGAAGCTTTGAGCTTCTCATCTTATAATAATAAAAACTGAGTACCAGTTGAGTTCCTGCGGTCAAATCATACATGAGGAATAGTTCCTGGGATGGGGGAAGAGTACCTACTCGAGGGCTTTCCTGGGGGAAGGACGAGAGCAGGTAGTGACCACAGAAAACAGCGATCTACGCAGAAGTGACATCTATACAGGTAAATAATAAACCGTTGTGTAATAATTTGCAAATTTTCTTTTACAAGGTCCCATTTCTGATATGAGCACACATCACCCAACCATTTACGTATTGGTTGACCTCGATTTCGACATGATAGTGGTTAGTAACCCAGCAGGATGGGGTATAAATCTGGTGCGCGGATTGCTTAATGGTAACTTGTCCCTCGTTAACTTCTTAGAGCGCTGTAAAGATCTCACTTCAAAGAGACTCAATCCGGCAGAAATGGTCTCCAGCTCAGGTATCCAGTTCAGGAATGCTCTACAAGAAAAGCTTGAGGGTTTGGGGGATCTTCTTAAATAAGGTCAGCTGCATTTCCTCAGCTCCGGTGAGAGTCTTTGTTTCAGTTACCAGTCATCAGTCTGTGCAAAGTTCCCGAAGACAGAGACAGCCATACCAAGAAAGAATCTGCTTCGGGGGCTTTAGGAGAAAAATGGGCTTAACATGTGTAGCAGAATTTTGTCATACCATTTCCCAGCGCCGACATTACCAGTTGATTCTGGACTGTTACTTGATGATCCTAAATCATGTGCATGGTCATGAGGTCATAACTCATAACAACATCGGATGACGTGGAAATGAGGGGAAGCTGTTTTCAGCTTACAGCAGAATAGGGTACATAGGTGTGCACCTAAAGTAACCTACCTCACCTAGCGTAACAACCCTCAACCTCAGACTACTAGAGCGTTGTAGCGATCAGTGAAAGACAAATCCCACGTCCGAAAGAAGCAATCGGACAGAAATGGTCGTGAAAGCCTCGTGCCCTGTAATTCTCTCGTTCAATAACGTGCATGATTTGGTCGTCCCTCGTCTAG
Organism: Leptopterna dolabrata; assembly: GCA_954871275.1. Taxonomy (NCBI): domain Eukaryota; kingdom Metazoa; phylum Arthropoda; class Insecta; order Hemiptera; family Miridae; genus Leptopterna; species Leptopterna dolabrata. The sequence goes on along the minus strand of OX940980.1, from coordinate 19,977,162 downwards.
CTTCTGGTTTCCTAGCTCCTCTGACGCTAATTGGTTGACTATTTGACCTCGACTGCGTTTTCCTTTTCCCCTTTCACCCTGCACTACATAAGTCATTCGCGGAGAAACCGTGAGCGTCCCATTACGTGTTTCAGGAACGCACATGGGTCGCAGGATGGACTGACGTATGGCTACACTGGTCGAAATGAGAGGAAGTTGTTTTTAGGGTTACACGGCGAGACAAGTTTCGACCAATAAAGTTAACTATGATCAACCGGCTCAAGGAAAAGGCACTGGGCTCTGTGAGATCACTAGGTTTAGACTACTGCACATACAAAAAAAAACAGCAAATTATAACAAAATGGTGTATATAATTTGCCTGTATAGATGCCCTGTATAAACACAATGGTGTTTATTTACTTGTATAGATGCCCCTTCTGCGTAGATCACTGTTTTCTGTGGTCAATACCTACCCTCGCTAACCCTCCAGGAGAGCCCTAAATCGCGTACTGGAGCCGGCCCGGGAATTAAAGCTTCATAAAACCGCGCGGGATTCAAGAACTGAATAATTAATTATTTGGTGTTATTCATGAAGCAGTTCAAGTTGCAGAAGTATCTATCGAAAAAATCCGAAGTCGTCATTCTTCAAATGAAATAATATCACAGAACAACCAACTCGACTTCGTGATTATAATCAGATGTTCCCTAGCAATGATATCTGGGCCGGATTTATACCGTTTCATTCACGATCATGTTGACGAAGCTTTTCCGTGCAAACGAACGGCTCGACTTACAATGCTCCGGGTGGTCTCAAAAAATTCTTTAGCTCAGGATCAATTTAAAAACGTAAAAAAAAACCATACCCTTCGACTGAAACTTTTCGAACTACGGCGTTCTGAAAATTTCAACCCATATTTTTCACTCCTAGAGATGACTGACAGTAACGCCGAGCTTCGCGGACCAACTAGACCCCAAATGGGACCTACAAACCAAAATGTCATTAATTTTGGTTCATGGTAACTAAGGAAAGTGCGATGCATGGCGACGGACAGAAACGTTTTATTCCATTTTCGGATTCTACATATCTTAAAACAAACCACCAAATTTTGAGGGGTTAAAAGAAATTTTCATGCTCGATTCCAAAGGTTCATTATTGAAAACAATAAATCAAAATAAATGAACTGGCAGTTTAGGAGCTCAACGTCAGCTGATCACGCGTTAGATGTCCCTTTTTTTGAGAATTTATCCACCTCACTATAATATAGGCACCCACGTATTATAGAGCCGCATATATCGTATTATAATTATGTACAATGTGCTAAATATAGCACTTAGCCTCAAAGTTATCCACAGTACTAAATAGTATAATTATTAATTGTTAATTCTACTAAATTTTGGACATTTTCAACTTACGACAACTCACCAAAACTCGACGTCAAAGACCACAGGCCTTGCGTCGAGTTGCGGCGAGGAAAATTATTTTCATTAATTGTTGGATCATTTATGTGTTTATGTACGCAGTTATATTGTTCAATTTAAAAAACAAATAGGTAAATAATTATTAACGATGTTTTAGATACAGCAGACAAATGCAGTATACGATAGTTTTGAGATGCTTAAATTAGTACTACAACCAGCAAGGAGGCGAAGGAGGAAACTGATTGATCTACATCCCAGTGAGATCACAAGCTGAGCTCACAATATTGACTTTGTTATGTTAGTAGTTGTGGTTCACAGCTTATACAATTCAACCTGGCTGTTCAGAGAATTCGATAATTACCCTAGCACGTGACAAAACATGTTTCAACGGGAAGTGGGTCTGAAAACATCAAAGCAGACAAATCGGAAGTAAACGCTGCAGACGTGCAAGCCAACACCTGGCGCGGATTCTTCGGAAATAGGATTTTCGAACTGTGATGGGACGAGTGGGGTTACTCCAGCTACCTACCTGCAAAAGTGAAGAACGGAAGGTTCGCTCGTTGTTTTGGGGTTTCATGTAAAGGTAGTTATAATTGAATATAAGGTACTTGAGTATTAAACGGAGGCCACCTAACCTACAGAGCTCTACTTGTCTTGTTTTCTGGTATTTTATACCTAACATTACATTCCACTAATCTATTCAGAAGTCCCAAACAACCTACTCATTCACGGGATAGTTTCTGGGATTGTTTATCTTTTTTGAGATGCGAGCGCTAGCGAGCATCCAGATCGCTTGACAATGCGAGCGGCAGCGAGCAGTAGGTACTTTTCGGTAGATACTTTTCGGTTAGAACCAGGCGTCGGATTAATTCTAAACTTCACCTGTAAATCTATTAAAGTGTGTTCTTTCCAATTATGTAGTTATTTTTTGTATCCGGTACGAAATATTTCTGTAGGTTAGGTGGCCTCCGTTTAATACTCAAGTACCGAATATAATTTATATAAGTATTTATTCTTTCTTAATTTATATAAGTATATATTTATATAAGTTATAATTTTATAGTAGAAGTTGTACCTACCATCCAGCGTTGCCAGAATTCATTGTATACGCCCCCTTCCAATTTGTTGCAATACGGTCGAATTTCCATTAAGGAACTATCAACTCCATCGAATCTTCTGGAACATTAGTTGGTTTGTTGTTACGAACATTAAATTCGAATGACGTCTGTACCTAATTGCCTTCGAGAGAAATCCGTGTCGCCCAACGCTCTATAACAAACCATGAACAATTTCGATTTGATTTTTGAAAACGCCATTCGGCATAATACTGCAACGGTTTTGACAAATTTGGAATGAAGTTCTTCAATACACTATCTCCATTCAAATCCGTTTTAGAGCACCACAGGAATAAAATTCAGAATTTCTAAACTTCCCATTAATTTACCTATATCTTTACCCCTCATAATATTATAAAATTTTATAAATTCATGTTCATGTATTATCAGTAAAAAACCCAAAGAAACAACAGAATATGTAACTAAATAATAGGTAAGGTACGAACTAAATCACTCGCGAAGAAATCGTGGAAACCCATTTCAAAGAAAAATTGAGTTATTGAAAAAATAGTCTATTTCCACTAATACACGAAAAAACGCAAAAAACACTGTTATACGGTAACAATTCGGTGATCACCGAAACCGGTATAAAAGTGTTTTTTGCGTTTTTTCGTGTATTAGTGGAATAGACTATTTTTTCAATAACTCCGTTTTCCTTTGAATAGGTAAGGTTTTTTAAAGACACAGGCTGTTAGTCTTTTTCTTATTTTTTTCTGGTTTTTGCAGTTTGATATGGCTGGTTTAACTACCGTCAATAAAACATGAGTTGTAGTGTACTGTATATGGTTGGATATTTTACTTAAATATATTTCTAAAGTATTTGGTTTTAAGCCTAATAGTTTTAAACGCCCTACAATAGTTAGTATAAACTAATATTTCCCTATGACTCTGTCTATGGCAGTACTACGGAAAACCTAACTATCAGTGTTAAAAATCAGTTTTTTAACAAACAAAAATTAAAACCGAAAAACGCTGCAAATGATAACGCAAGGTTTGTTATTTAGGTACCTATTCATATCTTCTGCGTAGATCACTGTTTTAAACTCCTGGCTTTTCAATGGGGTAAGGACGAATTTCATGGCCCAAGCAATATTGATTAAGACCAAGAAAAACGCTCTGTTCGAAGTAACCCCGGATGACGGGAGATCGGAATAACTTAAAATCGCTCCCTCCCCTCCCATTATGAGATAGCGGAACAGCTGTAAAGCTATTCTGAAGCTGAGATACGGAGCTTTCATTTGATGAAAACGTTGTTTAAATACCTTGAAGCTACAGCTGAAAATATGCGAAAACTGTATAGGTACTACATAATAGTAGTATAACTGTAAACTATACTAGGATGTAGGAATAAGGTATATATTCTTCCATCGGATCCGTCCAGTGTACTACGTATATTACGAAGACCCACCATACCTTCCCTTCACCTTTCTCAGTTTCACTTAGGTTACGACCCCTTGGAGAATTCGAGCTTCCCGCCTCCAGTCGGCCTCAATGTGATGTACAAGCCCAACTTACTGTCACGCCGGAAACTCCCTTCTGTCGTTGTGATGTTCCTTAGGTCTCATGAACCCCCACTCGCTCCCACCCTAACGTTGTTCTTACCTATACGCTACGGGTAATTTACAGTGCTCTCCCCTCTTCTCCGACTACACTTTTCATCCTACGTATTCTCTTTATATCAGGTGTATACAATACCCCTCCCAAACCCCTGTCTCGTCGGCGCCGAAAAACCAATTTGTGACCGCCTTTAGCCCCTTATATACCATCTCCCGTTTCCTACAGTCCCCTTCGTTTTCCTAATCCATTAACAGATTGTGCTCTTAGACTATATTGCACTCTCTAATGGTTTCGATTCATTAATTATTTATGGTCCATTACAATTTTATACTCAATACGTACCGACTAACGAGGAATTAAAAGATCAATTATATGCTTCGCACAACGACATCTTTTTGTTTGGGTCACTTTACTAAGCGTTACAAGTCCTGACTGTCTGACAGTAATTAATGAAAACCAAGAACCCGTGTAACTTGAATCCGGGTAACTTGAATATCAATTTATTGAAATAAAATGGAACGGGGAAAATGGAATTGAGTGATAAAGTTGATCACTTTCGATTCAATGTTCCGAACATGATTAGGTATAAAAATCAGCTCGCTAGTTACCTTGATTACGCGTAAATGTAGCTTGATCGAGTTAAAATTGTTAAAATTAACTCTTTCTTTGTGTAGAAAATTATATTTTTGGGTACACAATTTTACTAACGTAATGTTGTTTTCAAGAAGTCAATGCATGGATACTGGATGCACAGGTAATTTGATTACGTAAATAGTACGTAATAAATCGAACTCAAATAATATTCATTAACGGATTTTGAATACAGATTGACCAGGAACAAAATTTATCTGAAAACATTTTCATTCAAACATATTGATTCCTCGATGTCCAAAAATGAAAATGTATAGACTAAGAGCCAATTTTAGAAATATTCAGTACCTACCTAACCTAAGTAACCATTATATTTTTGTGACTTTCCACGGCTTTCAAAATTGAAAAACTAACATTTCAAGATTCTCCCAACCATTTCCCTCAACAGACTTTTGTCATTACTCGATGTAGATGATACGTTTACAGTAGAAAACTACTAGGTAATTCCACAATGACCTAGTAGTTATGGTAGCTTTGATGGAACTAGTTTTGATCAGTTTTGTGGGGAGAACTACTCAGGGTGGATTCTTTATTCGATTTACAAATTCGTTTACTTATTTGGATTTCCAATTTCTGATGATGATTTTTTAGCATAAGTAGGCAGGTCTGGCAGTAAGTTCAAAATGGCGAAATTACGTAGGCAGAGGTAAATGAAATTTGAGTTGAAGAAGTTTGAACTTCCCACCGTTCGCATTCAAGTTTTGAAAGAGCTTTACCGTCTCATTCAACTTCTGCCGTCATTGTACTCACAATCGAAGGCTATATCCAATTTACTGCCGTAAATAAAAAATAAAACCAAACTGAACCAAAGAATACGCGTTCTCTAAACAAGAAGAAGAGCTCAACTTCAAGGCCCCGTTACATGGATTTCTAAGCATCATTAGAGCAGAACAAGATTTTGGTGCGGCACGGCCGATTGAAATTAGTGCTGCTGTAGATTGGAATCTATTGTTGCGTTCTCTTCAACCCTAAGGCACTTGACCATTCTCATCTCGGTTATCCTTTCTTTCCTCCCGAGCATACTAACTCGAAGAAGATTGTCTTGCGTAACGTATAACATTAGGTGTCGTGGCATGCCAATCCTGAACCCTTCTTCTTCCTTTTATAGGCTTAGAGCTAGATCCTTTATATCTACATATATCAAGGTTGCGGCTGTGGCAGCTGATAGCAGATGGCGAATATATTCCCAAAATTTAGCTCACTGTGTCAAACTGATTGACCATGACAAAACTGGACAGTTGAAATTTAATGTGAATTTTTTTTGTAATTTGTCGGATTGCAATCATAGATTATGAGGAGGACCTGCTGAACTTATCTTGTACAAGTTTCAAGTAGGTAGTATAAGAGCAATTCCAACTTGCACACAACTTACAGCAGGTAGAGTTGGCGCAGAAAGTCTGTCTCATTGAACGAGGTGCGGTAGTAGATTCCGCTGTTTACCTCGTTAATTTGGGCTATCTTAATCTGTGACCAACTCCACCGACCTCCGCCGTCAGAGCTGATTCTTTGCATTTGCAATGGCGCAGGCTTTATGTTCAGTGCTTTTGGGACAAGTAAGCAGCACAGATTAAGCTGGGAATAATACTTACGCACATCCTAAAATTATATAATTTATTAAATCACGATGTTACCACGTTCCACACATCCTGAGCACTGTATCAAGTTTGATAGACAAAATGGATAATTCAACGAGCAGGGCGATTCAGGGTTTTTTCGCTACTACCTCAGAACTACGATAGTATGTCACAGTGAACAATTTATCACCACACCGGTGCACATTATCTTATGCTGCAATGAAATCGTAGTAAATAAAGTCTGCCAAGGTGAAGCTATAGCTTCCTCGCAACCATATTTGAGGACTAACGAGAAAAAAGGAGGGGGGGGGGGGGGGGGGAGTAAAAACGAAACCCAACTTCATCAATTTTTAAATTCCAGCAAATAGTAACAAACAGCCCTTAGAGAGATAAAACCCTACTGGAATGGAGTTGAAATTATTGGTCAATTTTACATAGGAAGAAAAAAACCCCAACTCGGCCAGCCGTCTTCATATAAGAAAGAAAGCGTTGAAAAAGTGGTGGCTCCGTAGCAGATGCAAAGATTAAACAAGCATAAAGCAACCACGATTAATGAGAGGGCAGAAAGAAGGACAAGCGTCTGGAAACGTATTGATTGTGAACGTCTGTGACCTAGTTGTTGATTTACCTGTTTATATTTCGAGTTTTTAGTCAGTTACTAATACTATAATAATATTATGATTAATTTAAATACAATTAGTTATACGAAATGAATTTTTCGGACTGTTTCGTGCACCTTAAAGTGATATGCGAGTGATCCAAGTGGTCCAGTGAGCTTTTTTTTATGCATGCACATTTCGAACTTAGGGATAGGTCCCCCTTGCAAGGGCTACACCATCGGATTACACAACGTAGTATAATTCGATGGGCCACACCAGGGACAACGTAGATCACAGGATTATACATTTCAGATTCGTAAAATACGAGTGTAGGTAAAATAAATAAATTAAACCAAAACTATGATCTATAAAAAATTGTACAAAGCTGTCTTCAATTGTCTTGTGTATCACTCGAACCCGCCATCCGTCAACTACAATTTTTGGTTTTAATCAAAATCCGATCGAGAAATTCCGGCATTTTGCATTCTTGGTTGCAACAATAGGCGATTTTCCTATTGTTGCAAACAATAGGAGAGCAGTTCAGGCAAACTTACATACCGACGGAGAAAAAAATGAGATCGTGTTACCGAATAACCTCAAATTGTTTAAAATGGAAAAAGAACATGTTACTTCTCATTCTAATACATTTATTAACCATTTGAAATACGATTTAGCCAACATAAAATAGTTTCAAAGGCGTGAATCCAAGATTGGATCGTAGCCTGACAAAACTGAAATTGTTTGTCCCGTTAAATACAGAAAAGTACGTCATACAGAAAAGCAACTAAGCACATAACGGTATACTCCAGGGGCTTCTCACAGAGGAGGATATATATATTCAAAACTGTTCCCTCCAGAATACAGACTAACAAATGCTTAGATGGAAGAGGCGGGTTCTCCTTAACAAATCCAGGTTAATGAGGGAGTTGAAACATAAAAACGAGGAACAACGGGGTGAATTAGTGAAGATCCCCCAGGATGAAGTCCGCTGTTGAAGTTACACGGTGGGTTTGATGGTCGTCTGAGCGGGTAACTGCAACGTTAACGATTTCCTACCGCATTCCTGAGAGAGAACGTCAACTTTTTCGGCCTATGAATAGATGGTGGCACCGGTTACCGTTCCGTTCAGACTGTCCTCCATCGACAGCTCTTTCTTTTAAACATTGGAAGATTATGTTAAATAACAGCATAGCGTTTCCTTTAATAGAAAAAAACCTTTATTTTAAAGTTATTTTCCAGACAAAATCCTATATTATTTGGAACTTCATTTCACCAAGGAGGGAACCCCGATATCAGAAGGATATTTTTCAATGTTAGTTAAATGCCAAATCGTCAAATTCAAGTCTAATGATTCTAGTAATTATACATAATATAAGAACTTCTCTACAACTTCTAAGTTGCGCTTCCCTCAAAAATAATTTCGATCGTAAAATGCACAATCCAAATCGTACGATACTAGTACAGCCCTTCATTATACGCCCCTGGTACTACCTACCTACCCTGACAAACCTACCTTCTATAAATAATATAATTCATAGAAATCAAACTCACCACCTGGACATTAAAGGGGGACGGTTTGAACTAACCTGCAACAAAAAATATAGGTAAAGTGAGTAAACTGGTATAGGTATATGAAGTACACGTCATTTGGAAAAAGGCCACATGGGACAAATGGACATGAATGTATGAACCAAACTTAAAGATAACTGAGACATTCGGAAAATGCAGAACAGTTGTTTGCAATTGGCTCCTTTCTCTCAGTGGTGTAGCTCCGAAGATAATTTATAGATTGCAATTAAGGTAGGTACATATTATACATATTACACATGCCAACTAGGTGTTTCTGACAAAAATGCGAGCAGGATCTATCAAGGTGAGTACAGTGACCATGTAAGAGTATAATTATGGAACCGTTACAAGCCTCAATCTACGTTTCAGAAATTTCCTGCGCTGGTCATTTTACTCAGGTTACAGATTAAGAAAAGAACCCAGCAGTTATTTTGGTTAACCAGCACTTTCCTGAGGTATCGTGTTCATAATTAGTACAAGTACATATTTATATAATAAGTTTTTATTCTGTCTGAAACTGAAGAAAGGTTGTAGTTACGTTTTAAGTTGAGGTGTCAATATTTACATCAGAATAAATGTTCCCTAGTGATTCAATACAGTCCACATTGTTTTTCCCTCATTTTTCCTTCTTTTTTTTTTTAAAACAATATATTATGAAATTTATAACATAGTGTACGCACACTTTTCAACAACAGTTCACAGATACTCAAGAGAAGACTATATGCATGGCATGTGAAAAACATGTCAATAAGTACAGTGTTGATACATTTAGTTCTTTATTTAAAATCGTAATACTGTCAAGTTCACGTTTCTTCTCTGTTTTATTCTATTTATAAAGACGTTTCTCTCTCTGCCCGTAAGGCTGCAGCAAAATAGATCGACCGATCGGTAGGTACTACGAGCAAACTTGCAATATTTTGGTAAATAATATTAAATAATAAAATAAATAATATTAAAGTAAATAATAATAAATCATATTATTTACTTACTTGATGGCTTGATATGAATGTAATCCATGAATAGTTGACATTCCATAATGAACCATTGATATTTCGATTAATGTAGAATCAGACTGATGGTAGGGAATGGAAGTTAGGTAGGTATAGTGTAAATGTCATACTATGGTTTATTTGGAAAATGGTTAAATGTACATTCATGCCCAATTGAGAGGTTTTTAGATACCAATGTAACCCACAATAAAACAGCCCTGTCGAAGCACGGACAAACCAGTAGACTGTACTAAGTACTGTAGTACTTGCACTACAGTACTGTGCACTACTACAGATTACTATCTGTAGCAGTGCTAGGTAGCTATAGACCTCTGTCTGAGTAAATATGTGTGAAAGGCGATGTAGGACTGCATGTGATTGACGACCGCCAAATAAAAGGCACGTACCCGCGAGGGAGGTGCAAGCCGAAATGAAAGAAATAGAAGGTAGAAGCCAGAACGGTGGGTGAGGGCTCGCGCTTCCTGACAGACGTCACACAACTATTCAGCAACTTTACTAAGGTCAACGCACGAACCTCCTGGATCCCAGCCAGAAACTTGACGGCTTCTTGTAATCTCGAAGCCAGATCCCCTTGGCACCTAGAGACATCCAAGGGATTCCTCATAGCGAAGGAATGCAAAAGACAGAAGAAAGGATTGTTTGGTATTTATAGTACCCAGTCCACGTGTGAACGCGCATTCTTATATTTGCCTGGGACCTTGAGAAAAACGGGCGGTGGGTCTGAAGACGTGCAATTATTTCACGCAACGGAAATGGACACACACAGCTGATGGGAGACGCAAACCGTTGTTTTTCAAGAGAACGGTTTCTATTATAACAGGCACCGTAGTCTAGCGGCTTCTCACGCCAAGTTAAGAACTGTCCTAATTGTCGGATATTGGCTGATTTCGTTGCACTCTAAGATGGAAAAAATAAATTAAATCAAATATTAAAAAACCATCCCGTAGAGTAATGCATGAATTATAGTGGACGTCCCTCATGGGGGTGTATCTGATCACTTTCACTCAACGCCGAAATTCTGGCGACGTGAGGCACAACTAGACAGTTTTCTGCATCGACCAAAAAAAGAACCACGCAAATCGGTTGAGAATTGCGGCCTGGGTTGCGCAAACAAGTGCTGTCCTCTTCTGACCACATCAAAATACACATAAGGGCGTCTCTTACTACTGAGGGACGCCGTATAAACTATCATTCCTCATTCAATCATTCATTCAACCGAAAATTTTTTGATGGGGGTTGCGCCCCAAAAGGCCTTTGGGCCTTCCTGCTATACTGTACACAAATAATGAGTTACATAAACTGAGAACTGATGAAATGGACGGAGGAAGTGCAACCCATTACAACCTACTACACATTTGAACTACATGGTTTCCAACTCAAGCAAATGTCGAAGTCCCAAACAAAGTCGACATTCAGGGACCACAAATCTAGATTTTATGCGCCAGCCTCGGAGTTTACGAGACATGACTAGATTCCGATCAGAACCTTCCTCTCTCAAAGAAGAAAAAAATCCCGGCGATCATCCGAAACGTGTCCGCTAGATTATCACCAGACTGGGAAGTCCGATCTTCTCAAACAGCTAAAACACACTTTCAAATTTCCAAAGAAAGCTAGAAGATAGATGTAGATACAACAGTTGCACAAGACGAACAACCTTTCTAAAAAAAAAAAAAAAATTAACCCAGTAAGGAGGTAATCAAAGGATTCAAAAGGGCTATCAAAGTTCCTTTCACTCAGCCAGCCAGATGAATTGATAATTCATATCAGCCGAAACCTTTTTTTTTTCAGCAGTGATCGGAGTTAATGGGAAGTTATTTTTGGAGACGAGAAGTACCGCAGTCGAGTACTGCAGCCATAATTTATTCCATAAACGCGACGTATTAAATCAGCAAGTTTCCGCGCAGCTAAGCCAATTTAAGACCTTCCTTTCTGGCATCATCACTTTCGTTTTACGCGAAGAGAAAAGACAAATAGCAGGGCAAGGAACATTATCTTGAATTTATTACAGACTTGGCATTTCTGCGTACACACGGTTTCTTCCACGCTTGGCCCGATACGGCGTGTGCTTTCAAGACGGAAACGGCGTTTTTGCAAGAGCCCTTCTATCTCATGTCCCAGTACGAGTCGCCGTATAAAGCACGTCAATCTAATACAGATCAGGTGGTTTAATACAGTTTCATTCACGGATCAACGCCTAATGAGAGAAATTTTGGGGAGGTCAACTTCCTATATTGCACTTTACCAACTGATTTCGCGGTAAATCGTTGTGGTCTCTCATAGTGGCAAGCCTTCTGTAAGTTGGTTAGTACATTTCTGGCAGTGGTGGAAGCCTTGGCGTGTCAGCTCTGAACCGAAGGATTCAGTTCTCTTGCGCGATTGGATTCGTAAATGTGTCAACCTGGATAGAACCACACAATTCACAGGAAAATACAGGGAAAGGACAAACTAACATTTCTAATCTCGAACACTATTCTTTCAGGTTGGACGGACAAGCTTCTTTATCCCCCCCCAACAAATAAAACCCTCAGAGAGCTCTCTAAAAAGTTGTGAGATGTCTCAATAATAGGAAGGCCCTTAGTCTCAATTTTACACCAGCTAGCCCAAAGAGCAAAGTAACCAGAAGTTGTTTTCATGTGGGTGAGACGTCACTAAATACTTACGTGAGAGGGTGTGTAATGAAGCAGTGAAAGGTTGGCTAAAAGAGCGCATATTAGTACGCACTCAGTGAGGTACTAATAGCGACATCAATGGGCACCATAGGAGTATTTGGGGTGAGAGTAACTTCCTCGGAAGGAAACTGGGAGTTTCTATAAGAAGTTGGAACCCACCCCTGTCGTGAAGAACATGGAAAATATAGAAAAATGGGGAGTACAATTTAATTAAATAGCTAAAAGTGATCTGAATCAGTGGAATCTGGATCAGTTCAATGCAGCCTTCACCGCGCGGCCAGGATGTCATGGGTCACATACTTTATACAATACAAGTTAATTCATATTGAATAATAATCTTGCAATATTTGAAGCGAGAAGCCTTCATCTTCTGACTCTCTAGTCACTTCTACTCGCACCTGATGACGTCACACTAATTTGAAATTGCTTCAAATGAATGAATGAATGAAAACATGCTTTTATTATTTAAATTGACATTATACGCGATTAATCATGTCGCCAGTACTAATATTGTACGCGAGGAGACATGCAATAATCGTGGTCTCATTGGACCGTCCGACAAGTTTGCCTTTCCTCTAATACTCGTAGTTATAAATCAAGTTACATAATAGTTACAGATCAAATTACATCAAGTTATGAATGGTAGTGAAAAATGAAGAGTTTGCCATGAACTGTGAAGTGATGCAGATCGTGTGCCATGGAAAGTGATTGTTTCGGTCGTTTGAAGCAAGCGTTTTGGGTCGTACTTCTGCCCATCATTGTGGTTTTGTTCCGTGTCCAGATTTCACGTCCCATTGCTGTGGATGGAGTTGAATTATGTGACAATAATATATCGCTAAAGTTTGAATTCGCCATCGGATTCGTAGCGGGACGACTGACAGCGTCGGAAATTGCTTCGAAATTCCGAAAAATCGGAGATGAAGTCTGACAAAGAGCTTTTGGTTTTTAAGAGGAAGGGAATGGTGTTTGTGCGATACGTACGGTGACGGCAAGTAGTTGGTATGAATATGAATCGCTTGTTTTAAGTTTAATTGTGATTGGTTTAATGTGTAATAAATTGGTTTATAATGTTTTGGAACAAACCGTTTTGCCCGCGGCCTATGAACACGTGGTCATCCTTAGTCAAGCTCGGACCTCTCTGAAGCCGGCTCCACATATGCGGGATTCGCCGAACCCCGAGCGAAAGTTCGCCGAGTACGTATAGCAGCGTGGACGGATGTTCGCGATTCGCCAAACCTCAAATGTTCGATGTTCGTGTGCTCCAACCAGAAGCGGTAAGCAGCCCCCCTCAAAGGAGACGAATGTTCTCCAAACGTCGAGCGTCAGCCCCATCCAAACATTCGGGTTCAAATCACATAATTCTTCCTCCCCTGCGATTCACTTTTTCCCCCCGCGGTTCACTATCTAACCTTACAGTTACTAACTATTTACAGTGCGTTGTCGTTCGTTCTGTTTAATTAATTTTACCATAACCATCTATAACCCGTGCAGTCCGGTTTTTGTTGCTAAAAAATACTGCAATGGAATCGACGAACGCGTGTCGCGTCCATTCTGTTGCCAACTGACTCCTGCCAGATTATTTCCGCCGAACATTCGTCGTTTCCGAGGCAAACATACGCTCGGCGAACTCTGCATGTGGCGCAATGTGCTCGCCATTTGGCAAAAAAATACGTAGCCGAGTAGCTTGGAATTCACCAAACATCCCGCAAGTGTGGAGCCGGTTTGAAAAACAGAACAGACTTGAGTGCACGACGATCCGATCGTCAGTCCTCACACGACCCTCGTAGTCGATTCGGTTCGTTACGTCCGTGATTCGGTGCTCGGCTCCTGTGAGTCGTGTGAAACATTTTCAGGCCGCTCAAAAAATCGTATGGCCTGGGCTGGAGACGTCAGTAGGTAACTGGGTGAGGGTTACGTATCAGGTTTTCCGAGGAAACAGTGGGTGGTGTCGCTTGCCCAAAGAGAATGAGAGTGTCCAAGATTGTTTCATAACTTACAAGGGGTAGGTGTATCTGTCGAGCAACTGATCGAATACCTACGCTTTTCGATTTGACAGGTTTTTGTCGAAGCGGGGATTGTCTGCCGGTATTGACTCCTGACTTCCCTCGTTCATCAAATGAGACAGACACGAGCTTTTCGCTTTATGCGCGCAGTCTCGTCAGTTCGTGATTACGTGCCTGTTCTACAGGCAACCCATGTTCGTTTGTCATGTAAATCAAGTAATGTAGAATTGCGAGTTTCGCATACATGAAACAAAGTTTCAAACCTACTTTCCAGCTCCGGAAAGCCACCGAAGACATATGTCACTTCAATTCAATTTGTACACGTATTACTGCTCATTATCTCAAGGGGGATACAGAATTAATGATGAGGGTTTACATTCTAAATCGGAATCCAGGATCAACAAAAGGAGAGTTCGCCCGAAGGGGAAAAGTCGGTCGTGAGACGAATCGTAGCATTCGCGAGTATGAGCTGAAGGACGTAAATCAAAACCACCCACGATCAACCAGCAACGAGCTTCCATAGATGGCAGGATTAAATGATAGAGAACTACATTAAGTATCCGTTCGACAGACTACGGCAATCAATGTAAAATTTGTTGATAGAGGGGGGATTGTGAAAATTCGACGAGTGAATTTCGAATTTACAAAGAACACTATTCTTTCTGAGCATCTTCAATTTTCTTCGATAACTGAAATGAGAGGGGACAGAAAAAATCTCCAACTTAGATTTCAATGACATAAAAGGAAAGCGTGAAGCTCGTGAAAAGAGGCCTCCTATAGCAGTTTGAGACCAGAGGTGGTGAAATTTCCTAGTGAATCAGACGAAAATCCGATTGCTCTCTACAATCGACACCATAATGTTTAGGTAGCGCATGCGCAGTCTGATATACTCTTCGCGTTTGTGTTTGTATTGTTTTACATATTTTGCGGTTTAATGAAGTTGGTATGTTTTGTTTCCGTTGATTAGTTTTGGGAATCAACGAAATAATATCTGTCGGTTGAATAACTCGTAAATGAAAAGTTTAATAACCCAGAACAATCCAAATCCGCTTCAAGGACAGCCGTCACATCACCGCATAGGGATCGGATCGGTAATTGAAAAAGGGGAAAACGGACATGTGAAGAATGACAGCCAATTTAGTCCCTAACTAAATTTGTATAACAGGCCTTGAAAAAATATAGGTATGTAGACTCTTGTTAACTGGGGTTAGACTCCAGCCTTCTGGTCGATGGCCATCTCACGGAAATGAGTCGTACCTCACTTTCAACCCCTCAAAACCCAAAACATTTCCGACACCCTCTGGTGACTCATCTACGTCTCCCTTTTTGGGCGCGGAGATACGACACGTGAGATCGCATGTCCATGAGCGGCGGCCACCACATTAATAAATTCCAAACAAGCCTGAAGTTGAGGTGAAACGGACATACCGCTAGATACCTTATTTGAAGCAAGTCGCGCGCCTCTCCGTGAGAAGCCTATTAAAATTCTTTTGGAGGGGTAATTACAGGATGAGACCTTCACTTACTTAACGAATATTCATTGAAATATTACTAACGACATAAAGCTCAATCTTTTATGTAAAGCATGCATAATATTCTATAAGTGATCTCAATCTCATCGTACTTAGAACTAAAGCTGTACAGTTGTATAGAAAATTGTCCAAATTAGGATTTTACGGTTAGGATTCGTATGGCTAAAAACACTGCAAATTTTTACACAAGGTTAATTGTTTTCCTTTATAGATAAACCTTCTGTGTTCCACTGCATTCCAAGACCACTAGATTAAAAGGTCGTTTTTTGCGGTGGATACCTACCTACCCACGCATGCACAAACACAGACAAGACAAAAACGCCACATGAGGCGAACCGTAAGCTCGCTAACGTTCGGCAATTACAGTTACATAAAACGCATTTTTTTCACGGCCGCCATCTCCTGTAACACGCCAACAAGTTGGCCTTTATTTTTATTTTTATTTCAAGTTTCCTGGCTACGACGACCAACTTGACACCCAAATGGGACCAATATAAACCAAATCATTAACTCTGGTTAATGATAACTGAGAAAAGTTCCAAGTACGGAGGACGGAAAGAAATGTTCTAATTCCATTTTCGGATTCCACGTATACCGTGAAACGCAAACCATAAAATTTTGAGGCGGGTTAACAAACATTTTCCATGCCCGATCCCAACGTTCTTTATTGAAAATAATAAAACAAAATAGTGAAAAATATGCACCACAGCTGCACACCAACCATACTACCAACATTTCGTACTGAATTATAGACTGAAGAATGCTATATAAAAGGACTCAAGTTTCAATATACGAATCCATTGGCAAATTAGGTATTCTTATGCAGCCAATATTTTAAGATATGTTTAATTTATTACACGAGGGCACCAATACGATTAATTATAACGCCTGGAGACCAAAGTAATTAGTATCAATAGACTTATCAATAGAATCTTGAAGTCCAATCCACTCCTGAATAATACCTTTCAGCTTCCAAAGTGTCCGCAACAAGCGAAATACAACTCAGTTAGGAAGAAGTAAGTTTAGTACTATTTAACGCATACGGGAACAGAAATTCAGATGCTTTTAGAATTCCTACAAGTAGTTACAAAGACTAATGGGATGGATTTCACTCGGTTATTGAACTGTCAACAGAAACATTGGAAAAGGTTCACAGCCGATCATCGATCACAACGGAAGATGATATGCTGACGTCTACAACTTGACAGCTAATTTCTAATCTAAAACGAAGAGAGGTCTAAAAATACTGGCCTCGTCTGTTCATATGATTATGATAATATTATTAACTACGACTAGAAGTTAGTTCAAAATAGGTTTTCTTTTTGGGATGTATTTTCAAGTAGATAAATTTGACAAGAAAGAAGTGTAACATTCAGTCAGATCTACATAAATAAGAGAATCATCAAAACAGGCTCTAATGCAAGCACACAATCACTTACTCTAATGCAAGCACATTAATAAAGTACACTTATTGTATACTTTTGTATTCTTTTCATTTAGTGCTTCAACTATGGTATTGTAATCTTTTCATTTAGTACTTCAACTATGGTATTATATTCTTTTCATTTAGTACTTCAACATTGATGACGAGCTTGCTAACTAAAGTTTACATTTGGCTGAGTGAATATGAAGTAAGACTTTCGAGGTTGGTAACAAATAATTGTGCAATGGACAAGAGGTCATACAAGCCAATTATGCAATACACAAAACGCAATCAAGGAATCGGTGCGAGCCGAACAATATCTTTACAAGTAGAGAGAAAGAGATAATAGGCGTAAGATCGATGGAGTGCAAGCGGGGCGTTTCAAAATAGGATTAGGTGAGAAAGGAACACCTTCTTATTGCCCATGACCAGGTGGCAACCAGGGGAGCCCGCACAGTATTGCACGGACAACAGTTGAAATAATAAAGAGTCAGTAGGATCAGGTAGGCTACGAATCAAAGAAACGATCATTTCCAAAATATCTTCTCCGTGGATGGCTGGCATATTTAGTAGAGGTTTTCATAGTAGCATTTTCTTGAATTCACTTGATTTGCCAGGCGTACCGCCGCGCAGTGAGACGAGTGTACCGGTCCCGCGGACATCGACATGTAAGTCATTCGGTAAGTTCATTAGACAGCTCCGCGTGCATCAACTTCTGTTTTTTAAGGTTAAAAGTCCTGTTTTGGAAACGAAGAAATTGTTTGAAATTAGTACGATGGTTTTTATGTGAAAATCTATACAGGTAAATTATTACACAGCGGTTTATTATTTACCTTATGCTTCATGAATAACTAAAATCACAGAAACAGCAAAAACGCTTGCATACGAGTCTGCAACGCATTGGGACATTTTCATGTCTTTACCTATTGCTTTTGACATTATTAATATTAAGAGGTAGGTACCTAATTTCAATAAAATAGACGATTCCGGATTAATTATCTTCTACACTCACGATCATTAGTTTGTAAACAAAATATGAGAACAGTTATGCCCATAGCTCCGCTATTCGTATAGTCAATATGTTATGGAGAACATGAAAATGTTCGTTAAATCGAGAGCTTTCCAACGAGTGGTGAACGATTTTTGTGGGTTAAAAAGTGTAGAAAATGAACAAACCTAACAACGGGGTCGTTGTAAGCGGAAATCATTATAAAGGCACTGTAACACAATTTCGTTACGCAATTTCGTGACAGTTTTTTGTGCTATGTGCCAGGGCAAAGACATGAAAATGTCAAAATTAGAACTGAACGTGAAATAGATTCCAAGACAGCATTCGAAGGTACGTCGAAGAAATCTATAATAGTAAAATCCAATCGGAGTTGGGGCGATCAAGACTGGTTTTGAGAAGTATAGATGAGTGAGGCGGAGGACGACGAGTATACAGTAGGTTTCTGATGGAGATAATAGACCAGGCCATTAGATGCATTTAAGGCGAGTTAACCGAGCATATCTACACCTTGACGGGCGTAATTACAACTCTCGTAATATTGGATGAGTGGTGTGATAGAAGGGATCGTTAACCCCTGAGGAGGAGTAGGAGACGCGTTCAGAACTGGGAGGAAACCTAAATCGCTTTGGCGGAATTTCCAGGATAAGGATGGCACAAGCCTAGATTACCAAGTTGAGCTTGAACCAAGGAACTAAAAGTAACAAACAAGCTGAGTAGATATGACGTACAGTTGGGACTTGAGGTACGACTGAGTTCCATAGATTAGATTATATACCTCAAGTTCCCCCACGGAAGGTGCAATTTAATTGACATCGGACGCTTGGAGCGCATCCCGAAGTGATCAAGTAAAACAGACGTGGCACATGGTTTTCTCGCATCTGAGAAGCTAATAACTGCAAAACCACTACCCACATAAGTAACTGCCTCTCGAGTGAGAATAACTGCACAACCACAAGATAGTATTTCATCGAAATTGATTGAAAATAAGAACGTATGTACCAGTGGGATTTCGATTACAATTGTTATTCAACAAGAGTAACGTTTACACATTATGTACCTACTACAGTTTTGATTTCGTAAAAGGATTTTACGAATGCGCTAATAAAGTCCTGATTTTCATGAGGCCGATCCAGGGTCTACCCGCAGACCCTCCTGAGAATTTCAATAAAATCGGCTGAAAAGAACCGGGGTCATGCCTGAAGCACAAAATGCTGGTGGATATTTATTTTGTATGACATTTTATTTTTCTAGGTGAACTAAGTAGCAGGTGGGTGATTAGGCACAAGAATAACCAGGATGTCCAGTAGGAATTGCCGATCGTGTTACGGTCCAATTCATCAGGAACTGTCTAAAATATGGGGCCAACCTTTAAATATATCGAGCAAAGGTTTGTAGGCAAGGCTGGTATTTGCAGGCAAAATTCATCACACGATTTGGAATGCATTATGAATTTGATCATAGGTATCTGTAAATGGCTACCTACTGTTACCATCTTTGCCGGTAACCAGCCACTGCTACGGCATATAAATGAGGTTATACGTTGTAGCAGCAATCACCATGTAATGTAGATAAAACAACAATATATAAATAGTGAAATGTTATATTGGGTATTATGTGTCTCATGTGTGGACAACAACTGACTTTTTCTTCGGGAAGTTTGCTTGCTTCGGGAAGAGTTTCCTTACTCTTGAGAGATTCCTCGAAAGTGCATCAGCTCTGAGTGACCGCAAGTTCTAGCGACCATTAGGTAACACGGAATTGGCAAGACGGAAAACCGCTAATGCGGGGAAATAGCGCCCTCTTGTAAGCCGCGTTTCTCCACTGAGAAGAGATATGGCAGTAAAATACCAAAGCTAATCGGAGCTATATGAGATTACCTATAAATCTTTAAGAACGACCAACAGCCTCGAGCTCCCACGTTCACCCGAAGAGGAAGTGGATTTCAGAATCTCCTTTCATTCCAGGCAACACGAACGAACTTGTAGGTGCACATCGGATTATAGCATCCTTATCTATGAGGGAAGATCTAATTCTAATGGAAATTCAATACGGACGCATGGCCCACCCTTTCAAAAAAATTCATTCGTGGCAGGTGAAACTTTGTCGTGTTTCGCCATCTTCCGTTCGTTTTGACCTCAGGCTGTTATATGCTGTTCGCGGATGGTTTCGGGCCTTCCTAAGACTGAACTTATCAACAGAAGACTGTTAGGTCAGTCTTAAAAACTCCCCCTCACTCACGTTGCATCACAATGTGCCGCGATAAATTATACAATAGCGGGCAATATCGAAAGTGAATTAATGTATTCGCCGAGATCGGGGCACGGCAGATGGAAAGGAATCCCACGGAGAGAGATGTGCTTATCGGAACAGCTGGGTATGCGAACTAGCCAAATCCTAACCATGTATAGAGGGTAGAAGCAATATCAAAAATTAGCAGGATAGCAAGCTATATTACACACGATTCTCAAACGATATCCAGAATGGGTTTAATGACAAATTTCTCATATTTTCATGTCAAGCCATATGTTTGGATGGTGCAGCATGACTGGAGTCATCTGGAATTTCTGTGCTCGGTATCAGTTGATCTGGCAAGAAATTACACGGAACACTAACCAGAAAGGTCACTGGTTTCCACACGTCAGTAGGCACCAGGTCATTAATAACGAACATCTCAGAATCCTGTCTACTGAGAAGTGAGTGTCAAAGGGTTACTGCAAAGCAGCACCAAGAGATTATGGAACATTCTAGGAAATCAACCACTGAGTTATTACAATTTCTACATAGTTTTCGAGTGAGAGTATTCAACATACTCGTACACGTGACAATAACTACGAAGGTACTAATTATTTGTAGATAATTCAAAATCTTACCCGTATGAGGTACCTAATGCCTATCTTGTTGCTCTACGTTTTATGCATTTATTTAATGGCACTAAAGAAATACAATATGCACATTGTGCTACGGCAATAAATGTTTATAATTATTATTATTATTATTCAATATGGTATAAACCACTTCTGATGTCATAGCTGAAGAAATCGTTTTAGTGTAAAACAGATCGAAGTTCCATTATCCATCATAGTTTCATTTTCTTTTCGGTGCCTATAAAGTTGTACGGTTAACGTAGTTTCAACTTGCATTATCCGACCGGCGTCAATGCTTCGTTACAAGGAAGAACGACGACCATATTTGGACAACCGTGTCAAGGAATTCACTTCAACTTTCATGGGTCGAGAGCAGAACGACATGCTAAGCGAAACGAAACCTCCGGAGTTTCTACCGCATTTTATTCGTTATGTCCATACATCGCAAAATGAGGAATGCCTAGCTTGGTAAATAGCGATAGATAGGTAATATATTATAGAGGACATGAATGAGTAATGATAATAAAAGGGAGGAGGAATATGGACGAGTTTCACTCTCTTTTATCACTTCCTTTTTTGATGAAAGATTTTTTGATGAAAGTTTCATCCTAGTCATTTAGATATTGAGTAGATCAGAGTATGGATCAGTCGTGTGTAGATCACTGTTTCCTGTTTGAGCATAATCGAGCTATTTGTTCGTCAGAAATTGATCAACTCAGATTTGAGTTTGCGCATGCGCAACGTCTGCTGTCATCATACAATCGTTCTGTAATCCATAGGGGACCACCTCGATGCTAAACCCCAAGCAAACTACTGGCCATTGGTTCATGAGAAATTGATACCAAGGATTTCGCGTTGGCGCATAAGGAATGGCCGTACACAATCATGATCTAACCGCTCTGCAATTCATTGGGGGCTATCTAGGAGCTACCACCCAACTACCCACCTATTTTGAGATAAATCGGGACGCCAGAAAATGAGTACATTGGAGACGAGTTTGTGCGTGCAAAGTGGCCGTACAAACGGTCCCATCGTCCTGCAATTCATAGGAGACCATCTGAGGCCCAACCCGCATATTTCAGGAAAACCGGGTTCGAATAGAGGAAATTATGCGTGTTATGATTTACCGACACACACAGAGACACCAAACATAATTTGTTCGTTACACGTATCAACAAAATACAAAACTTCTTCAAATCAAATAGAATCAAGGATGAACCAACACGATTTTATAAAGCAATACGTGATTAAAATTGGCTGTTACCTGGCAATGATATCTGGGTTGCATGCATACCGTATGATTGACACTCATGTTGACGAAGCTTTTTGGTGCAAACTTCAGCGCCTTACGAACGGTTAGATTACAATTCCCCCGGTGGCCTCAAAAAATTCAGAAGTTCGAGATCGCTCTGATAATTTCAACCCCTATTTACCACCCCAGATCACTGACATTAACGGACCACCAACTACTATACCACCCCAATACTCATCAACGAAAAAATGTTTACCAACTCGTTCGGATATATTCCGATAAATGAAAAGACGACTGGAAATTTGGATTTTGACGGACCGAGATAGTTTCAATCTTTAATGAATCTGCATTAAGGATCTAAATTCATTAAACTCGTTTCATTAATCAACTAAACCTAGTTGTTGGTCGTAAAGAAATAGTTTGTTTTTGGCGGCTTCTCTAAAACCGTGTACTTGCTAATAATTAACATTTACCTCGCGCTATAGACGAACTATGTACCTTGGAAGAAAGAAGAAAGAATCTGAAGAAACACCTACATAATAGGTACATCAATCAATTAACCTGTATTACCGATTTTCCGCACTAACATACTTGATACTCCAAGGAGCATTTATTTTATAGGAACAAACAACAGTGTAGGAAATGGACATTTTTAGAAGGCAATAACTCAACAGGGATTCTAACACATGATCAGTCGGAATAGCGTGAAAATGTTCATCCCGATAGATCTCTCCAGGTCTCCAGCATCATTCCTGCTCTGTTCTCTGTTGCCAGGTGATATGAACTCTGAGTCGACTGTAGGACTGACTCAGTGAACCACGTTCGCAATCCACGTTCACGGTGCCCAACATATCATCTTGTAAGCAGTTGGTCCGCCTCGTTCTTCTTTTCCAGCCACCCAATTTTCACGATGTACGATAGCTAGGAACTTTTGCAGTCGACGTCTTAAGAATGACGGTCCTAACCTCTCTCTCGGCTAGACAATTTGTTTTTGGACGGTAGGGCGTCGAAGTAGTTATGTTACGGTATCGCAGAACGTCTTGAACACGGAAAACGTCAGCTGTGGCTCATTGTCGCTGACTAGTTATCGTTCTAAGGAAACCACTTCTTCCTAATAACTCTCGAAGAACCTGGACCATTCTATTCTGAAACGGGCCACAAAAATCTATGTGTATCCGGGACCATAGTTCATGGGGTAGAGACCACAAGTAGAGGACATGCTTGTAGCTATCCAACTAAAACTAGCTACCTATTTTTAATTATTATTATGGTTGCGATGAACTGCGACTGGGCTATACGTTACTTGCGGGTTCAAATGGGCCCTGGATGGCTTTTATGGTATAATTGCGAATGACACGTAATTTGCTGCTTGAAGGTGTTTCACAACTCATAATGACAAGTTTCATTGAGCCAATCTGGCACATGTAAGCTAAACGGTGTGGTGAGATGTAATACGATTCTCAATGGGAAGCCTGAGCCTTATTTCAGCCCACACATGTAATCGGAGGAAGACCAATCTGCAATTCGAAGTCTCCTTACGACGCCCAACGACTCAAGAACCAGTTAACGATACGATTGGCTACCACTAAATCACGAAAATAATATTACAGGTATAGCGATCACCGAAACTTAGAAAGCTGAACAGCCGAAAGGAATAACTTCTAGATACAAATGTGCAGTGATTTATGAATATTGATCTACAGAATTCGTCTACATGAATCCATCTACAGAACACCTACACATACCGAAATTCGAATCGGAAAAAGTTATATTCAAGGTGGCACACCATGTAACCGTACAGCCTATAAATAAGCCCAGCAGTAAAACCTTAAATAATTTGAAATTGTAGCCCGGCTCCACCGATCGCTAGCTCCTCACAACCATAATACGACCAGAACCTTGTCCTAAATGAAAATCAGAATATTTTCATTCTGCCTTACTGATAAGTCATGGTTAGATGGCTCAACGTAGAATTTGAGAACGGTTTGCAAATAGAAGGCATTGTCGCGTCAGACCGGTTCCAATGACACACCATCTATTTCGGCATCATCAATAACATCATATCGTAAACACGAATAAGGATAATGAACCTATTAGCGACCGGTAAATTCGTTGTCGTCTTACGCCAGAATGGGTCAAACCGAATGGGCCGGACACCACTAGTGTGGAGCGAGAGGAGCCAATCCTCGGTCGAGTAAATTAACCACTTCAGTTTTACGAATCAGATATGAACTCAGGCCGCTATCTGATCCTTAAGGTGGTAGTTGGATATCCAAAACTGTAAATTGAAATTAGGACACTTTTCATATGTGATACGTTGAACGCGTTAAAAATACCCTTTATTTGTAAATTAACTGTTTTTCTCCACCATTTTTTCTTTTTTCTCACGACTGCAGATACGGAAGCCTCTAAATTCGTGGATGAACCGCAAAAGTGGTCAAGAGGATGGACAGTATTTAGTTCCCTCACATCATAACATTACTCATTCACATTAGTTTTAGTGCAAGTGCCCTTGACTGATTTATTATGGCGTATATTAATGGACTCCAACCAACCTATCACTTCGAACACGTAACAACTTTACTCAATTTTCAACAGGCATGCGAATTTTCCAAAATTTTGGGGTGCTAAAAAAAGAAACGAATCAAAGCAAGAAGAAAAAAAATCAGTCATGCAGCATGACTTAATGAGCGAATTTTCAAAGAAATATTCGAATTAATGGCTATGGTTTTGAATAACGGAAAACTTCGGTCTAAAATTTGGTTTTCTAAGTATATTCTCTTCGTATTTATTTTAATTTGTACGTTTTGTCCATCCTGATTCTACCGTTTGTTTATTACGTAATTGTACTAAGTGCTTATTTATTTGATCGCTGTGGGTAAATTCAAGGAGTTGTACTAATCGTTTGCCTCCCCCTTTTTTGCTTCGAACTCTCGTCTTCAATTAATACTTCTCACATTTTTCAATCTGACCACTCTAAGGGGGTGGGGGTAAGAGTTTAAAGATTATCCTAGTTTTGGGTAATTTTTGCGCACTTTAAATGCTCTAATTTAAGAACGGATTTAGATATCTAAAATCCGATTTCACTATCGTGTTCAGCGTGCAAAAACCTTTAAAATGAGGGGTCACTTGTTAGAAAATAACATTTTGGGGATTTTTGGGTAATTTTTGCGCACTTTAAATGCTCTATTTGAGAACGGATCAAGATATCTAAAATCCGATTCCACCATCGTGTTCAGCGTGCAAAAACCTTTAAAATGAGGGGTCACTTGTTGGAAAATAACATTTTGGGGATTTTTGGGTAATTTTTGCGCACTTTAAATGCTCTAATTTGAGAACGGATCAAGATATCTAAAATCCGATTCCACCATCGTGTTCAGCGTGCAAAAACCTTTAAAATGAGGGGTCACTTGTTAGAAAATAACATTTTGGGGATTTTTAGGTAATTTTTGCGCACTTTAAATGCTCTAATTTGAGAACGGATCAAGATATCTAAAATCCGATTCCACCATCGTGTTCAGCGTGCAAAAACCTTTAAAATGAGGGGTCACTTGTTGGAAAATAACATTTTGGGGATTTTTGGGTAATTTTTGCGCACTTTAAATGCGCCAAAACCCTCCTTAGAGTAGGCCAATTTCGCCCATCTTCGAACTTAGCCTTTCGATTGCCAAGATAGATTTTTTGTGCAAATTTGAGCTGTTTATCTCAATTCTATCGAGAGTTATCGTCTGGAGTGACACATATATAAATAAATATATATATATATACATATAAAAAAAGTGTTAAATTTCAGGAATCGTTTTAGAATGGTCTGAAACGGATTTCTATGAAGAAAATTTCCAAAAATTTATATTATTTAAATTTCGAAGCCATTGCAATAGCTTCATTTTCTTTGAAAATTCGCTAAAAAGACGATTCTTCAGGCATTCCATAAGAACCCATCTGCTATTTAGAAACAATAATCTAATGATATTTAAATTATCTAAAATGTTACATAGATATCTCTTTGAAAGATGTTCACAAGTTGATGGAACTTCAACATTATTGTGAGGTGAGAGTGAAACTCACATATTATCACTATTAGGCTTTACCTACTGTTGTTACATCACAGTAAAGTAGATATATACCTACACTTTACGAGATACATCACATTATAGTTTTCAGAACGGACGTCAAAAAGAGAAAGCAATATGGATGTTTAATGACAAGGAGAACAATACTCTGTCTTGAGTTTAAGTGCCTTTCTTACGTTCAAAATTTTACTATTACACAATAGCCTCGCTATCGAATGCAAGGAGTGACCGGTATGTGAACGCGCACTCACATAATACTGTTTTACAGACACGATCTCAAGTTTAAAGCTCAATATTCATGGTTTGGTGAAAGGCTGAGACGGTTCGGGGCTTCGCTTGGGATATTTAAACAATCGGCCCTCACTTTCAATCACCTATTCCCCTGAATTTCGATAAGGATCTTGAAAAAAAATAACAGCATTACGCAAAACCGTTTGAGAGGTCCTTTCTCGCATCTTCTTGCCGCCCACACAGCGAAGTTAGTTCGACTACGACGTAAAACAAGGCGAGGGTTTCCGCTATTGTGATACCTTTGTGGCGAATGTACGAATGCGAAGACCGTGAATGTCATAAGAACCGTCTGAGCCACGATATTACCAAATGCAGTTATAACGGCTATCGTGCTCCAGATACCCAGAGTTTATCTTCATTAAGATACTTGTTAAGTTTATTTAATAACGACTGTTTCATAGTTTAGGAAACTTGGCTAAGACTGGACGTACGAGGGAGAAAAATAATCATGAAACAATCTTTTCCGTTTGATGTTTACGTTGACGATCTTTTTCCATGGAAAACCAAGGCCTCTAAGAAAAACCAATCTAAGATGAACCTCTTCAAATACCTGTCACTCTTCATATACCTGTAACACCGTACCTTCTAGTTACTAAAAGTACTTACAAAGGGACTACTAATTTTGGAAAATTCCAATACCAGTTTTTCGCCCCTTCTTGCTGACGGAGGATTATGAAAAGTTGTTAGGATCATCTCTGGACCAAAAAGAAGCCGAATTCCCAGGTTTATTCTACTCAAGTTTTAAAATGTTAAACCGTCTACACCGGTAATACAACGTCACTAATAGCCACGTCAACCCGAAAAAGAACAATCAATACCATGAGAATGCTTGGGAGTAATCTTTGCAATGAGTAGGAGCCACTGTCACGAGGTGTAACATAAACGGGAGTGACGAACCCTGTGCTGATTTAAATTCTCTATTTGAGAACAGTTTCGGGCTCTCTACCTCATCCTCAATCTGAGATGTTAACTGTGTATAACCACGACACAGTCTAATTTTTGTATTTGTTATACTAGTGGTATAAGCACAAGAAAGTACAACTTTCTTGCTAAACTTTTGGTTTATACACTGCAGTTCACTTATCTGACCGATTATGGGCGAGACTGCCCGAAACTAGTCTCAAATACTGAATTTAAATCAGAAGAGGATTCGTCACTCTCTATTCCCCATTAGATCTATCTCTATCTATTCCCCTCCTCCGCCATCGGCAAATAATCAATATTATTATAACATAACTAGGTAGGTACCTATGTGTAACAAAACAAAAGCATGTAAACCTACTCCGTTTCCACATGCTTCTGTAGAAATTGCAGTTTTCCATCAGTCGAAATTATTGAACCAATACACAAATCCTCTGAAAAATGCCATTCAACACAAACCCAGACAGAAGTGCGGGAGTTGGAAAAGTGCCCTGGCGGACGAGCTCAGTGCAACAACACGCAACCCGAAGACACGCCACGTTACAGCTTTCGGTTTCGCTGCGGCATTTCTTTTTCAATGACTGAGTGCTTTCAGAAAACGATGGAACGAATTAATTATCCTAAATACGAAAATTCCGGTCCTCGCAGTCGAAGCAAAATTTGTTACAAGGAAAAACAATACAAAACCAAAAGCCGCAGAAAAGAACCACGAACTAAATTAGAATATCATTTTCCGTCCGATCCGCTCCTGTTTCAATACTGAGAATGAAAACAGTGGGCACTGAACGGAGCGTTGTTAACTCATCACGTGCTCCTCTTAACAATGGAACTGGGAACAACCACTCAACATCCTATAATCACAACTTGCCCCTTTCCACATAAGACAGGTTGGTCCAAAACGCCGCTCAAAGTGTGAAATAAATTCCAAGGATTCAAGTTCGTTATCAATTTAAAAACGTCATAAAAACCATTCCCTTCTGTTGCAAGTTATCGAGTTACGGCGTTCTGAAAATTTCAACCTCTATTTTTCTCCCCTTAGAGATGACTGACAGTAACGCCGAGCTCCACGGACCAACTACGAGTACAACCCAAATAGGACCTACCACATCTAACTTCATTCCATTCAATTTCATTTTTGCCGCGCAAGGACGGAATCGGCATCTCCATTCTCAGATTATCCGCTCCTTGAAACGCAAATTTAAAAATAAATAAATAAGATCATCTGAGATGCACGCATCATCCCCAGCGGATGATTGACACGAACACTATTCTTGAATGTTTTTTTATTTAAATTTTTTTTAAACTCGTCTGACTGACCTATTACCAAAAGGTCTTTTGGGATTGAAATTGAAAAATAGGCTCATACGCCATATCTGGTACCAACCAGGTTCCTGAAGCGCGTGTGTAAGTAAACTTATATAAATAAGCCAGATCTAGTAACGGTGTATTTCCTTGGACACGGTTCAACTTGTAGGTAGGCGCTGACTGGCTTGCACCCTCACTTAGACTTTTTTGATAGCGTATCATCCTCTCTTCCCAGTAATTTTTTAATTTGGATTATGTTGAACAGTATTTATTTCTGATTTGCATCACTGTCAATTTTTTTTCTTTTTGTAAAAGGAGCTGACCGTCCGTAATAAATGAATCAACAAGAGTTGGACTTTTCAACAATAACATTGTAATCAATCTTCTTTGGGAAGATATTCAAAACGAAAGGAAAAGTTCCAACCTTGCCTCATGGGGGCCATGATACCTGATAACTTTCCAAATCAAACAGCAATTTCAATAGCTCCGGGAGGGATCGAGGTTAATTAAAACAACAATGCTAGGCCTGAATTATAATGAAGGCATTACATAAATAATTACAGTCTCCCCCTTCATAGATGTCACGCATGGCTTGGAACACGATCTCACACTATCAACTGGGAACGTTCGCAACAACCACAAAGGCCGTTTAATGGATGTATCCAATCGTAAAGATGAGTGAACGAATCTGGGATTGTCGTAAGACACACCCTTCGAGGAAGTGCGGAGTTTTTACATAGGTATAAAACAAAACTGTTATAGAAAGTAAAATGATGGAGGGAATGAGTAGAAATAAAGGTAGGTACGTAAATTGTTTCATCACTATAAAACTATTCAGTCTAACAATAGCATAAGTTTCATGCGGTGAAACTGCGTTCTTCAACTTTGTACTGCACCTTCTTCACTAGCAATGTAGGTACATGATGTAAGTAGCAGAACAAATATAGCTCTAATAGCTTGAGAAGTAAAATTCAAGTCGTTCCACTTAAGCTTAGTGTGAAATAAGAAAAATTAATGAAGCGAAACCACCAATTCCTAGAATCATCTAGTAGGTAAACATTGGAACTGGACAAAACCAATAGGTCAAGCCTCCCTTAAGTACCATGTAGTTCTACTAGATTTCACAATCCATGATCATAGCAATATTTCGCAAGGCATCCGTCACACTTGGTGGCAAATTACATTGAACAAGATGCACACCAATTCCATTTTAGTCCAATCAAGTCTTTCTTGTCAGACAATAGTCCTAAATAAAATCCTGTCAGGCGAATTCCCAATACAATAAACATGCCCACGGCCAACCAACCTAATTTCTCCGACCACGAAACCGATCTGGGGAGACGCCAAATGAAAGCGAGAAACAGACGGAATGGAGAGAAATGAAAATAACAACGGCTATAATTTCTGCGAACTCCACAACCTTTTAAGCACCGCAGGTAATTTCGATCTACGGGGCCGTCCGCCAGCCGCAATTCTTCAAGATTCATTGAAGTCACTTTCACGCCTCGCCTCCATTCAAGCATAATATGGACATCGGTGCGTGCCGGAGTGACCTTACGGACTTCCGCCATACGGCTGTATAAATGGGGATAACACAATGGATATGGGAACGTCAGGAAAAGCGAGAACTAAACAGTTGCAACGAAGAAACCAACGTTGTCATATCTAGCAGCAGAGAAATTATAGGTTCCCAGGTTTCACGATGGTGTAGTAGGGTACCTACAGTGACACAAGGAAGGATAGTTGAGTTCAAAGTTCAATGTGGGCAGAAATCTTTCAATTTCGAAGTCGAAAAAAACCATCAACAGACGGACGTCTCAGTTAAGACAAAACCTATGACAGCTTTCTCTATAAAGACTATCTTCTTAAGTACCTAGGACTATCTTAGGGACGGCTCCTTTGAAAACAACCACTTATGAAGAATTTTGATGTCATAAAGAAATACCAACGTACAATTATGACAGTGATGTGAAAGGGATGAGAAGTTAACATAACGAGTGATGGACAATGCCCTGATAAGTGAAATAAGCATCAACATCCAGTCCATTTGATAATTAGATAAAGTAGGTACTAAGTTAGTTAATCGTACAATTAATCATTTCTGAAGGAAGGAATATTAAAATTTAATGATTGTAATTGATTCTGTGCCGAATTTTGATAGTTTCAAAAAATTAACGCAAAAAATTTTTTGGCATTTCGCTGTATTCACTGAGGACACCCTTATTTTATCAAATTAACATTAATTCATAAAACTACTCCGGTCAGGCCATTTTCTGGACTCCGAAGATGAACATACGAAATACATTATTCTCAATTCTTTTCCAACAACTTGTGATTTATTGAAAGCTAATATTTTAAATTAATTCTTGATTTCTCAAACGTAATTTCCCCGAAACCAGTAATAATGAAGGTGCGCCTCAAAATGATATATTATTGATCTGAATGAACATGAAACAAAAAGGAGAAAGATAACCTTATACTCGTACATGAGAAGCTGTACTTACTAAAACTTCAGGAAACAGAATTTTCATTCAAGATATACCTTCGCACAGCACAACTCCACAAGTCTCGTAGACATTATTTTAAATATGTTCAATACCTGGATTATTTAAATGATAATCTCGGACTTATGAGGCCTGATTCATGGGAGTTTCGAGAAGAGGGCGGGAGGAACCGTATCAGATCGGTTTCAATTCGATTATAATGAAACTATTTCGCAGTATGAGACGTGTAAGTGCCTGCTAAAACCAGAAAATGCTGAATGTCCACAACTTTCAATGTAGAATATTGTACTTTTCTTTCCTTCAGATCAACAAACAATCCAATCCAACAATGGCTGTCCACTATTAGGGGTGACCGCGAAGGGAATTCTCACAACCACACGGCGAATGCCGCAAGATTGCAAAGGATATTACAAGGTAAATACTCTCAACGAAATAGAGCGTGCCAGCTGAGTGCGTGCCGCTCAGGAATGAGACAGACTGTATGGTCTGCAAAATATTATTTTTGATCTTTAAGCAGCTTTTAATTTTTAAAGTAAGCTTAAATAACGTAAAGAGATAATTACATTAGGAAGAATAACTACAGAAATGGCTGAGTGAAGTTGCGGCCCACATTTCACTTCTTATATTAGATTTCTCGCAGGTACTTGCAACTGCATGCAATTAGCGAGCTTTGAGTAGGTACTACACACAACTGGCTTCTAGAACACAGCCGTCTAGGAGCTTAACTAAGCCGAAGGAGCTGAACAGGAGGCGGAACTGAACCCCGGTGTCTATCTCCAGTAGTAACTACACTTAAAAAAACTCCTGTATAGGTCTTTTGCTTCAACTTCAAATGTTAAAGAAAACTTCACAACAGTAGGTGGAGGTGGAGGTGGATGAGATTTTTCTGAGACCGAAAGGGGATCGGTTTCCACTAACCACTGACTAACTCATATTGCAAGTATTTTTATAAAAAATCTCCGAATTTCAACAGAAACGACGAGTTGAAATAAGAGCTATTTTGCTCCCATACTACCAAAGATGAACCTAATTTTACTATGCAAATTTGCAATTTATGATATCTACAATAAAAGAACTTTCCGAACCGGCTGAAATTTGGAGGACCACCTAGCATTTGAACATGGTCCAGACAGTTGGGCAAATTTCGTTCAATGAATCAAGAACAGAACAGTTTGTAAAGTAGGAAGCACGCAGTGAAAATCCCGTTCTTTCATGAACTTAAGAAATTGGAACAACGCCAGAAACGTTTTCGGTCTTGGAACTACATTTTCTTTTGTAGGTGAATGAAACCATGTTGACGAACGGGTTTTGTATCATCCAGTCAGATTTTATCTCAAAAGACACAAATCTGATTAACTTATACAGATCTGCGGCATTATGGAGTAGGTAAATTCTAAATGTTTCCCTTATTTATATTATGTTTTGTGGTAGTTATACATAGAGTTACCTCTAAACCTAATCCTCTCCCGCTTTCTCCTAGACGCTCATATCTTTACCTCTCTGACTCTCTATAGATCTCTCTACATCTCTCTACTCCTGTAACTCAATACGTCTTTACTGATCTATCATTTTCATTGTTATTTGAATACGGCTTCGAAAGTAACGCATTGTTCGGTACCAAACTTCCCAGCGCCACCTAACACAAAACACCTTCTTCAAATTTCAGGAGATCGAGGAGCGTTGAGTTTGGTAGCACGATTTGATTGAAGGATTTGCGAGGGATCAAAACTGAAATCTGCGGTACATATTTTCTGTCGTGAGCCAAAATTCAGCCTGACCTCCGGAGAAAAATATATCCACGTAAAACCATAAACCACGTTATATTAATAATAAAACTTCGGAGAGAAAAAAAAGAAGAAAAACATTTAAACCCCCCTAAAAATTTTATGGTTGCAAGGAACGTAGAATCCGAAAATGAAATAAGAAATTTCTGTCCGTCCGCCGTACTTCACGCTTTCGTTATTAGTTACCATCTTACCATGAACCAAAATGAATGAAATTTGGTTTGTAGGTCCCAATTAGGTCGTTGGTCCACGGAGCTCGGCGTGGCAGTTACCTCTAGGGGGTGAAAAATAGAAGGGTTGAAATTTCTAGAAATGATTGTTCCGGGTTATTATTTCATTTGAAGAAAGATGGTTATTTTGGATATTGTTGATAGGTAGGTACATTTGCAACTTGCACAAATGTTCTGCTTCATGAATAACAAATGATCAATTATGGAATTCTTGAATCCCCTCGCATATTTTTCTGGAACTGTCATTCCCCGGCCAGCTCCAGTACCCGATTTAGAGTTTTCCTGGGAGGAGCATGAAGGTAGGTACTGAACACAGAAAACAGTGACCAACGCAGAAGGGGCATCTATACAGGTAAATAATAAACCGTAGTGCATATTGCAGTGTTTATGGTGTCAAGTAAATTTTGGACAGAACCCAAGACTGCCTATCCATTCTTGACTGAAGTAAAATGAAACAAAAGCAGTAAACCTACGAACCAAAAACAACAACCGAGGAGAGTGGTGGAATTCAGAAAATCAATGCAGTACCGAGAACAACACTAAAGAAAGGACATGTGGTTTCAGGGACGAAGAGGCTTTGCCCTAATGTTATTGAGAACCGAAATCTTGAAACCACGTTTTCGAAGGTTATATCGAATACTTCGTGACTCACAACGATTATAACAACGAAAAACTTCTGCTCACTAAGTCAAGGGCAAAAACAATTGATCACCCCCGCGATGAATAAGGTTACACGCGAACTCCACGTACTCCTAGCTTATCGATTTTCGTTCGCTTTTGTTTGCCAACAAACCAGAACCAAAGGGCCTCCCAAAACAATTCTTCAACTTACTCCACTATTACTACCGCGTAATGCGTCTGTCTTTTAGTTTGCACAATGGTACATAGATTGAACATATAATACCAGGATGATTAGAACCAGCCAGAGGCATAAATCCGTGTGGCTCTTCTCAAGGCATGATAGCATCATTATCATGATATCACAATCAAAATCAATATCACAAAGAGTTCCAAAGCGAACGAAACGTAACTATGGAGTATCAAATAGCCTGTCGTACTGTAGATGCAATAAATTATACATATTTCATAGGGAATAGTGTTCTAATATTTATTTTCTTAACAGATGTTTTATTATCTAGGTTACGAGACGTATCATTTAGGTTGAGACGAGTGAATACCTATAATTAGGTAGGAGTTACCACGGGTTGTACAATTCACATTATCTTATCAGATATGATACATTGGGGCGTAATGACAGATTGAATCATATATAGGACCGGTAGGTCCTAATCATACCAACTCGAATCATACCAACGGTAGGTAAACTGAAAGAAGGGATGCAGAACATATCATGTTTGCCGCACAGTCATGGGAGTTATTCCGTGTACATTACGGATTACTCAGTTTAATGCCTACAGGGCAAACAAATGTTAACACTAGACTCATGTTAGAAAGGAGGAAGCAAACAATCACTGGGCCAATCTCCCTAAGATGAAGCTAACAAGAGTGAAGAGTTTAATTAGAGGAACCGTGACTGATATTACGTAAGGAAAGTGCTATACAAAATCGATGTACCATA
Source organism: Leptopterna dolabrata (assembly GCA_954871275.1). Lineage (NCBI taxonomy): Eukaryota > Metazoa > Arthropoda > Insecta > Hemiptera > Miridae > Leptopterna > Leptopterna dolabrata. Next base: position 19,942,250 of record OX940980.1, on the reverse strand, counting down.
ACCAATAACGTAAGACGGAAAGATAAAGATAATACTTATTATTATTCTTCCCAAAACAGAGGGTGACTTTATACACGTACGCGAAGGCTTGGAAACCCTTATATTGCCGGATGAGAGTGATTTCACATTACAACAGTCTGAAAAAACAAAATGGGACTTTCTAGAAAATAAAAATAGATAGTTACCTATAAAAGATTAGAGAGTAGCACAGAGTGCAGAGGGTTTATTAGCCCCGTTCAAAGAATTATACCACGAATACAAGAAATCAGAAGAAATAATACTGTCCAATCCTGCCAACAGAGATAGCTCAGTGAGAAATCCATGTTACCCACTACCTACTCATCAATATTGTCTTCGTGTGTCTGTTAGTACTTATTGGGGGGGGGGGGGGGGGGGGGCTCCACAAACCTTGAACAAAATTACTTGAAAATGACGATGTTTAGGAATAGGTATTATTTCAGTAATGAGGTAGACAACATCAATTTCGAATGGCTAAGCTATGACCAGCACCAGTTGTTGAGATGTCGGATCATCGACGTAGACTGAATACTGGTGTACAAAAATCACGGAAAATATCAATTTACCTCATCCCTTTGTAGCTGAGAGGGTGTTCTGCCTATCTGAACAAAAGTAAGAGCATTAAAGTTGATAGGTACCTATTCTGAGTAAGGAATCCAACAACATTACAAGGCTCTACAAGCAACGTAAGAACACTATATCAAGGGTGCAGAAAGTAGGTTTGGTGACCTATAAACCAGGATTAACTGTATATTCCGTTTAGCAGCTTCCTACAAATCCAATATTCGACAATGGGGTTGAGTCCAGGAATCCTTGGATCATGACAGCAGACGCAAGAAGCGTGATAGTCACGTGATATCACCCTCTTTTTATGCGTTGAGTCAACATAATAGGACAACACTACGCAAAGTTCGAACTCACGAGGATGGGGCTTCGTCTTCCTCGAGTATCACGTTACTAAGGAGGCTAAGTAGGAGTGGCAGTCTGAAGCTAATTTTTCAACACTTGTTTACTTATCGCAGATACGTACATACGCCTCTCTCTACAACTCAACATACCTTTTAATATAAAAATATTTTCAATACTTGATATATATAAAATCGACAATGGGCGATTTTCGAGCGTTACTAATTCCCATTTTTTGGCCAAATTCTGTTCAGTGAAGGAAATTAACAATTATTTACCACATAAAGAGGTGCTTATGTCGGAAAGTATAGTCAGAAAACGAGTGTGAAATTTGCATTTCCGAGTTCCCACTAGAAATGACGTATTAGGTAAATCGCCGAGTAGTTCAACACAAATCCCGAGTGCGTCACTTTAAACGAAATTTATAAATTTATGAATAAATTTAAAAAACATCCGCAAAATCAAACCGAGGGGAGGTTCACGAAAGTCACATCAAAGGTTCTTGAAGGTTGCCGTTTCTAATGTTGGGTTGTTGGCAGCACTGAGAACCTTCGCCTCCGAAGCTACGCATCGCCTCCTTCAGGCCAATAGCCAATCAGATGTCAATAGAAATGATACGTCATTTCTTGCCGCATTTTTACTTTCAATCATCCAAATTTGACAAATACAGCTTTTTTAAAAATGGCTTCAAACTATCATTTTTCCAAGAGTTCTGATACGTCCCCAGACTATAATTCCCTATTATGATTATCTAAACCCATCAGTAGGGATTTTGAGGAACACTAGGTAAGCATAGATACTGGAAAACCATTACATATGCCATTAAGTACTCAGCGATACTGAAGAATGGGATCAAATTGGTTGCTGACTAAAAACTCATGTAACGTATCTTGAAAGTGACGACTTGAATCCATTGGTGACGTCATGGCCGCTCGATCATGAGGCCTGTTTAACTAATTAAAAAATTAATGCAAAAATCCCGTTCCATGATAGATTCACTCGTCAAGAACTTTTAATTCACTCAAAAAGAGATTACTGTGTTTCAACTGTGTCAACAGTGTTTCTTAGTAAGGATCGTGACCGGCGAGTTGGCGGTACACTATCAGATACAAACACGGAAGAATCATTGAGCACCTGGTGAAGTTGGTAGAGTGTTCGAGATGAACTAGCTGAAAATTGGAGGAAATTATTTTTGAATCGATATCTATGCGAAGAGAAGGGAAGTGTTGGCCTTATTAGGCACTCAGTATATAGAGATGGTTGGCGGTTTTAAGAATCATACAGGTATGTCGGACCACATAAGTGGATAATGGCTGATAACTTAAGCGTGACATCAATAATATGCTTTTCATGAGTTCAGGCAAGGTTTGTCTGTGTCAATCGCCACAGGTGATCCAGAAAGTTGAATGAAAATGTGGCCCCCACCAAGGTGGTCTATCTTGTCTTGCTAACTTTCTCAATTTCCATGGATTCCTCTTTCGTATAGGAATCTAGTTGTCACAAAAGCTCATAGTAGACGTCTGAGTTTGTTTTCGTAGTACAGTTCCACTGAAGGGGGATGCCAGCTAAAAAACTTCAAGAACCAGTGGTGTAGATTGATAGTTTAGTTGATAGGTTTGCTTCGAAGACTGCAATAGTAAAATTTAGTTGGCAAGGTTTTTTCGATTTGCGCAATGTAATTGAACTTCAAGTCGTTCTTTAGAATTAGGAATTTACACGGGCACCATAAAAATCACGATGTCTAGAGATCTGGACAGGTGATGAAAAGGCGACTCCAATTTCAAGCCATCAACAGGACCACCAGAGGAGGGACTCGTAGAGAAACTGCCTTCCCACGCTCCTCATTGTTGGTTAAAGGTCGTTGACAAGGTCTTGGAAAACGCTATTCAGGATCAGCATGCAATAACGATCAATCATGGCATAATAATAAATTGTGTATTTCGCCCACTCCGCCGGGGGAAAATGCAGAAAACCAACGAATAACCTTCCGGATATGTGGGAGAACTTGGTCATCCAACGTAATAGCACGTAGCGGAATCCACGATCTCATCTTTCCAAATTGCGCAAGGCCAAGGATCGTCCTTACAGTTCAAACATTTTGTAAGGTGAGTCAGCAACTATCATGAAAGATAATTAGTTTCGGGTGGTAATCGCAACATTCTCTTCTTTCAAAATTTGAGACCTTGGACCCTGAAAGTTCATTCTGTAGTTACTGTTTCGTCAAAAATAACTTTCTTGATCACGAAATAATAAGATCAACTGAGAACAATGCTAATCACAATCACCAGCAGGTGGCGCTAACTGAGAACTGGAACGATGCTTTACTGATGGACGCTGCCAAAAAATTGGTGCCCCAACATTGCACGAATATATTTAACTCAATCCATTTACAATCCATTGTAAACCTCTCTCTGAAAACTTGGGGTTTCAGCAAAATCGACTAACCTAGGTGTTCCATATTCGAAAACTTTTTTTATTCATTCACTACCTTCCATCTTAACAAATACTAATTTCAAATGCTGCATAATATAACGATACTAGTTGATGCCAACTGATTAAAATTTGTTAAGATGGAAGACTGTGAATGAATAAAAGAATTTTTCGAATGAGAAGAACGAACAACTAGGTTAGTCGATTTTGCTGAAACCCCGAGTTTCTAGAGTTTTACAGTGGATTCTGCAACAACATAATGAGTCCGATACGGATACAATTACTTATCGTGATGTTAGCTATAATTCATATGCTACGCATGTGCAAAACATTTTGTAATGCCTACATAATTCAATACTATAAGAATAAAACAGGAATAACAACACAGTGACAATCATAACGCCTCAGCTAACCCCCTTGCACCTTCACAACTTGATGATAAGAGGAAACAAGTAGTTCGTGAGATATACAGCGCTGAGTGCTACGAAGTAAATACGGGGCCATCAGAGGGCTGCCTTCGACGCGAGAGTGAAATACCTCATACCCAACTGTATAGCAAATAACCACTTGTGAAAGAAATCACACTACCATACAAGCGTGTATCTACCAACCATTTCTGCCGCAGTCAGGGCCTTGAGATCTCTTGCACAAGAACAGTCCAAATTCATCCATCCTTAAGTGTCGTTTCACATAAAAAAAGAATAAATCTCTCCAAAAATCTGGCTAGCAATACCAAAATGGGCAGAATGGCTTCCAACTCTACTTAGGTCGTACCTATATTTAATATTTATTGGATTAAAGCCACTGGTTGGATTAAATGCAAATAATGGACCAGCGACCGAGCCAACAAGAGTTTCATTGAGACGCAAGTAAATTTAAGCCGATTGATAAAACATGCGGCACTCATATATGAGCCGCTTCCAATAAACAAAGCATCGAGTCATTGAAGCTACGGATGGCGAATGAATCACGAGACAGTGCCAACTAAAACCGATGCCAAGTTTCCGGTCCCGACGAACGAAGGACGTTGGCAAAGTATTAGCAGGAAAACCCCGATGGCTGTATAATCATGAATGATTGTAGAGCCCAATACACTCGCAAAATACACACAATCATTATACGGAAATATGGAAGATGTATAATATACGTTTGTATCAGCCACGTTTATGTCCATGCCTACTGTGGTATTTTTCAAAATTTTCCAATCCCAATATAATATTTTAGGTGGAGAATGCGAGATAAATAGGAATTATTAGTATCTGAACAAATAAAATAGCCATTTTTCAACCTAAATTGTGGCTTTTCTTACCCCAGTACTCCAGTAGACCAGCCAACTTATTTTCGACTTCTAGAACTATTTTGGAATTCTAGATAAATCGAAAAAGAACTTTCTGTGTCGTGGACTTCGGCATGATTGTGACCATCGAATTATACACCGTATAATCATCGAATTATACGGTGTATAATTCGATGATTGTGACAAAGGCAATAGTATGACCACCCGCTGCGATGCACCAAACCGTTGCGCTCTGACCGGTAGGGTGACTTCAGGTGCACTAATTTAACGACCGTGGAGTAGCGGAGAGGCAGGTCAGTTCTCCAGGAAGTGAATGCATTGAAAAAAACAACAAGATGAGCTATACAGTAAAAGTGCCTCGACATTCGACTTCAAAAGATGAAAGTGTAGAACGCTCCTTTATGGCTGAGTGCCGAACAGGCGGTAATTAGCCGAACAAAGTAACGGACACCTAGGGTACTGGCTTTTTTCATAAAACCCATCTTTTGGTTCTTTCAAGCGCTCTGCACCGAACAGTGGTTGCAAATGGCTCTATCAAAATACGTAGAAAGATAACTCGACAAAATATCGTTACAAACACTCAATCCTTGAATACCTCAACTCTCGTTAGCCAAAATAATCATCGTAAAAACCATGGATAACCATCTCCACCTTCTCGATATGGTTTAGTGCTAAATAATCGACTTCCTCCTTCCGTTTGTCAGACCAATTCGAGCCATTTATCCTCAAATCGCCAGGTTCACATCAAACTGATCAAAATTCAAGGATGACGGAGGGCAATGGACCGGTTTATAAACGCAAAGAATCCCGAGTAGCAAACCATGAAAGAAAACGACATCTACTGTGAAAAGTGCCAAGATTCATGCTGCCAACGTCCATGGGTAGTAAAGTACTGATATTTGATATTACCTATTCATATTATTAACATCGTGATAATTTACATTATGTGTGTGCTCCTCACATTAGAAGTGATCACTGAAATATAATTTCGAAGAGAGCTAAGATGGAAAGCATTCTGAACTGTGTATCGAAACCAGACAGAGGTAATTATGCTTCCCATTATAAACTTAGAGCTTGAACGCTCAATAACTACTCCAACAGGCAAATATTAGAGAAACCTAGGTGGACACTTGAACGCGGAACATCAGTTTGTCAGAAGAACTGCATGTTTACGAATCAGTTTGCAAATGAATAATCATAACCGCGCTCATTGCTGTTTCAATAATTGATATATACTGCGATTAAGTGGAAACATCTAAACGATGTTTCCACTTCCCCGACAAGAATATAGTAAGGTTTCACTATGCGTGAATTACTGCTAAGAATAGGTGGGAAATGGCACCCGTAAACCAACAGTACCTCTTCTCAAGACCGATCTGCATTGACAGCATTCCACGGACAACAGGCTTACTGGAAGACAGGTCAATGCGCAGGAAAGCTTGACCAATGCTGGGGGATTAACTGCAGTTCACGGGATCTAACTGGATAGTTGTCCGAGATGAATAGAAAAATAATGCTAAAACCCCTCCAGTGAGACATAAACGCATAGGTAGATTAGCACCAATTAGCATTAACCATTTAAAGACAAATTCAAAGAACCCCTAACAACCCCTATTTTTACCAATTTTCAGCTAAAAATTGCTTTTGTGTTAGTCCCAGAGCACAAAAAGCCTTGAACTGTAGACGGACAGGAACATCTAGTTTGAGAAAATGTTTTCTGCCTGTTCACACCACCATTTTCTCAATGTGAGCTCATGGATGTTATGTACATGCGTTAGTTGAAACCGTTACGAACAATTTGCCGCTTTCTTAAATTTTTTTTCTTTCAAAACAACAAACTGATTGTAACTGACTACCAACGTGTATCTGTGACAATCTTCTGGACCACAGGTTTCGGTTTCAAGGATGCGTGATTGATTGAGAAACTAAACACATTAGATTCATCACATGAACCTAATCGTCGAATGAGCAATTATCAGGTGTCCACAAAGAACATTTTGGTACTGATTTTATAATCATCTTCCTCCACGCATTTTAAAAAGTTGAAAAGTTGAGAGAAAAGTTGCTTTATGGATGAAGAAAAAGAAGAAGCCGCTTGCTACGACACACGGCTACAACTCATCGACTGGCCATCACCCATCTATCTACTGTCACCAGCCAGCCAATCAGAACCCACATCCGTACAACGTCACAGCAGGGCCCCTTTCACCGCCTTTTGGTGTATTATTTTCAATAATGAACCTTTGGAATCGAGCATGGGGAAACAAAATTTTTTAACCCCCCCCCACCAAATTTGATGGCTTACGTTTCAAGGTACGTTAGAATCCGAAAATACAATTGAAAAAACGCTGCAAATTATTACACAACGGTTTATTATGTACCTGTATAGATAGATGCCCCTTCTGCGTAGATCACTGTTCTGTGGTCAACACCCTCGAGCTCAACACCCCCCCCCCCCCCCCCAGGAAAGACCTAAATCGAGTACTGGAGCCGGCCCCGGAATTAAGTTTCTACGCAGAAGGGGCATCTATACAGGTAAATAATAAACAGTTGTGCAATAATTTGCAGCGTTCTATATATAGGTACTCACTTCACTGATACACTGCAATACCGTCTTCGTCAGAGCCCCACGGCTAAAAACAACATTATCAGCTCTATAATGATATCATCAAGTTGCACACCCCATACAACGTTTTTCAGTTGCAGTAAATCGCCCAGATACATTTTTATAACAAGGGAAAGTTCGTGGTTTTGTCGGTATCATGAACACTATAATGTACCGACCGTAGGAAACCATAAAATAAAATTAAATCGCTCGTCTTGTAATGGAGTAATAAATAAGAAAACCAATTCAATGTAAGTAGTTGGGTTATTAAAAGGTAGAGCAGTTGTGAAAGTAGCCATAACATTCGGAACGAACTGCTACACTAAACGAAAATAATGCACAATAAGTATCATCGAAGGGTCCAAACGAGTTCATAAAGCGAGATAAATACATCTTTTGAAATGCTATTTCCACTCACGAACAAGGAAGATACCAGCGAGTACAAAGAATTTCACCCTCATAACCGTCTGTTTCCACAACAGCGTTAGTTGCAGGAGGTTATTAAAACCTTTCGCTAAGCGATAATGTGAGATAAAGTCCCCCACGAGGGTAGAGAAAGAGTCCGGTAGGGTCTTCCTAATTGGAGAAAACCAAGGGAGAGATAGAACTTGGCGTGCCACCGCGCCATATGCGAACACACCCAAGGTAACCCAAGAGTTAGTGTGGGTGTTTCACGGAGACTTAAAAAGTAGAAAGTTTTGTCTGTTTAAAGAAGGAACAAGAGGGACGAAAGGGCGCACACTAGTAACATGTATTATGTATCAAGCCTCGCCGTATACCTTTGTTTTCAGTGGGAGACAGCGAGGCCCTATTCTGCGGTAAGCATAAAGTTTGCCTGAGTCGTTTTCTAAACAAGTGGAGTGAGCACTTGAAATAGGATCAAAGAAAAGAAGGACCACGATAGAAAGGGCTACTTTTCCTTAGACAGTGCTTGTGGATGCACCTGAGGATTTCGTTCACGAACTATTTGTACCTACCAATTATTCACCAAACATTGTGTTGCGAAAAATGAAAATTTCCCTACCTAGTTCTGAGGTCGTCTGTGATAGATACACCCCCGAACCGGCTACGGTAAGAATGTTTGACACACGGGCTAAAAATTATGAACCCAACTAACGATGTATGAAAGCTACTCGTATAATACCGTCCAAATACATTCGTGAAAGAAGTCTCTATTCAACAAAAACTTGGCCATTATTTGAAACAATAATAAATTGGTAATCAACACATACTCGTAGGTTGATTCAGAAGTTCTTTTCAGAAGAGTGCCCTCTGACCATATATGCAACCTATTTGCACGCAATATTCCACAATTTTCAAAGTGGTTGTAATTCGAAACAATAATCAAAAACATAGTTTATTATTAGAACGGTTATAAAACTTCGGTTTTTAATAAAACTTGATTTAGACATAGTTTAATTCAGAATTAAGTTTTCAGAGTTATGTGTCTCAGCCCATATCTTAGGGAATAATCAACTGATTTTGAAATACGAGTATTTCACTGATTATGCAGCTAGCATATTTTTATGATCCAGAATTACGGTTATTTTGGGAAGTTAAGGAGTCAAGTGAAATTTCCTCAAAGACTGGATCAGAGTTCCAAAAAATGTCTCTTATCCCACAGGAACTAAGCTTTTTCTTCATTTTCACTAAATCAAGATTATTTGTTCTGATATTTTATTTAACCTACTTCGTCCATGGTGCCATCATGGCTTCCGAGAGAGAAACAATATCCTAGCCTTTGCACCCTAGAATTCATAAATTCAATAGTATCCAATACCAGGGATGAGACAAATGTATTGAGGAGGAAGCTCGAACAGGTACGTAACTGGTAACAACTCCCGCGTGCAATTTGGATTGAAATTTGATTCGCATACGAGGATGCACCGTACCCTCGTTGTATTTTAAGTAAAAACCACAGGCGTTCGTATAACACATCCGCGGAAAAGAAGATTCGCTTACGCAATAGTACAAGCATCTTAATATTACACTCAAGTCATCTTGTACTGGCTTATCGTCGATTCAAGTTACACAACATAAAATGAGAGGAGGAAAGAAAGCGCGCAATAATGCCACTTCTAAAAATCTGAATATTTTCGCATCCTGACGTTGGCACAACCGCCTTGTCAAAGTTAGGAACTCTGTAGTAAAACGGGTCGTCGGTTTTTTTTCCAGTTGAAGAAACAATGATGAAATACCAATAACACACAAGTGTATCGACTGAACCGGCAATCAGATGGATTCGCTTGTTTTGAGTCGATTTTCGCTGTGATTGGAAGGAGGCCATATATATTAACATCCCCATAAACTAATGTAACACTTACAGCCGTACTGAAAATAGGTAATTCTAAACAGAAAAGGCGGCATCCAGTCACCTCACATCATTTATTTTATATTAAAGTCTAGCAATTGTTGCAAATAAAGGGGTAAGGGGCTCACGCATCTTTCCATCAACGATTCTTTTGGTCAAATAATGAAAATATTTTCTGACGACATACCCGAAGAAAGCAAATAGGTTCCTGCTTAGAAATAAAAAACCCAAGTGGATCCTCATATAATGTGGACCATTCCTCTACTTTTCTGGATCACAGCATGTTAAATTTGTACTTAAATCCCCGTCATGCAGCATGACCTAACGATAGCGTTCTTCAAGTAACGCAGTCATCAAACTACACCCAACCCGATGACACAAAAACCATCCATAATCCCAATACAGGCTTAATTGAGAATAACTACCTATAGACCATGGTTGCACATCCGGTTCAAAAGTCGCAAATTTGTAGAAACTAATTACGTTATTGAATATATATTTTAGCTTAAATTTATATATATATATAAATAAAATATATATATATATATATATATATATATATATATATATATATATATATATATATATAAAATTAAAAAATAAAAGGAAAGGAGGGGCCAGATGGGCCCGACCCACATTTGCTTTTTCTTCTCCACTTCTGTCATTAAAAAACGCTGCAAATCCCTGCACAACGGTTTATTATTTTGTATAGAATACCCTTCTGTTACAGATCACAGCTCTATGTATAGATAACCCGTCTATATAATATAATATGTACTATTCTATGCATAATTATGTAGATCGCAGACCCTCCGTAGGTTGGTACCTAACCCCGTACTCGTTACTAGGTACCTACCTAAATCACGAGTTAAATGTTGCTAAAATAATTCTGCCGATGACAAACAGTACCTAACCAAAAGAAACACACATAATGAAGTTCTGAAAAGAAATTGTTGATGAGGAGTGAAAAAAGTTGCAAAAGTACCTACCAACAAACTCCAGCCCCTCCTACGTAGATGGTATAATGAACCGTTTTGTAATAATTTACCGTTGAGTAATGATTTACCGTATTAATAATTTACCCATCAATAATACTTCAACGTTTGTTCAAGTTTCACTACCTACCAACAAACTCCAAAAGAGCCATCATTTTTCAAATTAAATAATATCACAGAACAACCAACTCGACTTCATACTCCGCCAATATAATCAGGTGATCCCTACCAATGATTGGCCGTATTCACAAATTCCTATTGTGGGCGCGTCTCTGGTTACGAGATTTGGTTTGAATTGTATACAATTTCATTCACACTGGAGTCGAAAATGCCTGTCGGTGCAAACTTCGGGGCCTTACTGTGAACGAACGGCTGGACGTATGATGCTCCGGATGGTCTTAAAAAACTCGCAAGTTCAAGAACTATCTAAAACCGTAAAAATATTTACGTAAAAAAATGGTATAGGCGTTTTGAAAATTTCAACCCCTATTTTGAACCCCTTAGAGATGACTGACAGTAACGTCGAGCTTCGAGGACCAACTAGACGCCGAACGGAACCTATAACCCGAATTTCATCAATTTTTTTTCATGGTAACTAAGAAAAGTGGCCCGTACGGCGTACGGCGTACGGCGTACGGCGGACAGACAGAAATATTTTTATTGCAGTTTTGGATTCTGCATACCTTGAAACGTAAACCATCAAATTTTGAGGGGGGGTAAGAATTTTTTTTTTTCATGCTCGATTCCAATGGTTCATTATTGAAAATAATAAACCAAAATAATGATCAAGTATCACGATAATACATTACGAACAATGAATGCGCGTAAAGAACATAATGTAGCACAAAAACCTTAGAACAGGGGTTCCCAAACTTTTTTGTACCGTGCCCCCTTTTGGTAAAATGAAAGCCTCGCAAGCCCCCCTTACATAACTAATGAATGGATGTGAAAAAATGCAAGTTTTACACTGAAAACGAATTTTTATTGCTATTTACACAAAACACGATTTGATAAACACGTAGCTTTTATGAAGTTGCTTTTAAGATGAAAATAAGTTAGTCTTAATGAGATGGATGGGATTGCATTTTCTTTACTAGCGCTGGTATTCTTGGTGTGGTTTTGGTAAGGGCACAACGTAAGTCACTAGCAACATCAAGTTTGTTCCTATTCTTTGTTTTTATCGATACGAGTGTTGAGAATGCTTTTTCACACAAGTAGGTGGTTGAAAAAGGCAAAAACAACCGAAGAGCTTCCTGTGACACTCTGGGATACACTTGGAAGTATTTGATCCAAAACGTTGATTTTTCCATTTTTTCAAAGTCATATTTGGCAGAAGAATCATTTTTTATTTCCAAAAATTCTTCTTGCAGGGCTTCTGGAACATGTTCAACGTTGACGTGGAAAGGATCCGTTGAAAGTCTGTAAATATGTTCGTCAGCAGTGTTAGGGAAGTATTTTCCGAATTCATTGGTGAGCGCCTCCAAATGGTTTGACACTTGTTTTGACAAGTGTGATCCTCCAAAAACCTCCTTGAAGCGTGTTTCTTCTGAGATTGATACTAGTTTTGGGAAATTTGAAAAGTTGCAGGGGTTTGCGGATACTTTTCGTCTCCATAGTTGTAGTTTCTCAACATACGTCTTGATAGCATCACGATGAGTTATTATATTTGAGTCTCCACCCTGCAGTTTCAAGTTAAGGCTGTTTAACGAATCAAAGAAGTCTGACAAATATGCCAACATTACTTGAGAACTAGGTTTGTTGAAGTTCATGCTTAGATCATTTTGCTTCTGGTTTTCCAGGAACGAAGTTACTTCATCTCGGAGCTCAAATAGTCTTGCCAACATGTTTCCTTTTGAGAGCCAGCGTACTTCTGTGTGAAATAGCAGTGTTTTGTGGTCAGTTCATAAATCTTCACAGAAAACTTTAAACAGTCGGGTATTTAATGCACTGTTTTTTATGTAGTTCACTATTTTAATACATAATTTTAAGACGGCATTGAGGTCATTTGGAAGAGTTTTTATATCTTCAGCCATATCATCAATACGACGTTTCACTGTATTGTCGGACAGTGGTATTTGAGATAATTTTTTCCTGCTGTCTGCCCCAAGAATTATATCGGCTGCCTTCAACAGGCAAGGCTTAATAAGCGTCTCACCAATAACATGGCTTTTCTTTTCCTTAGCAATAAGGAGTGATAGCTCATATGAAGCTTCAAGCACTTTTTCAGATGATTGAGCAGTAGATCCAGTACTATCCAACTTCATGCGTTTTAAATTGTCGGATTTTGCAGCAAAAAACGCTGCAAATCCCTGCACAACGGTTTATTATTTTGTATAGAATACCCTTCTGTTACAGATCACAGCTCTATGTATAGATAACCCGTCTATATAATATGATATGTACTATTCTATACATATTATGTAGATCGCAGACCCTCCTTAGGTTGGTACCTAACCCCGTACTCGTTACTAGGTACCTACCTAAATCACGAGTTAAATGTTGCTAAAATAATTCTGCCGATGACAAACAGTACCTAACAAAACGAAACACACATAATGAAGTTCTGAAAAGAAATTGTTGATGAGGAGTGAAAAAAGTTGCAAAAGTACCTACCAACAAACTCCAGCCCCTTCTACGTAGATGGTATAATTTACCGTTGTGTAATAATTTACCGTTGAGTAATGATTTACCGTAGTAATAATTTACCCATCAATAATACTTCAACGTTTGTTCAAGTTTCACTACCTACCAACAAACTCCAATAGAGCCATCATTTTTCAAATTAAATAATATCACAGAACAACCAACTCGACTTCATACTCCGCCAATATAATCAGGTGATCCCTACCAATGATTGGCCGTATTCACAAATTCCTATTGTGGGCGCGTCTCTGGTTACGAGATTTGGTTTGGATTGTATACAATTTCATTCACACTGGAGTCGAAAATGCCTGTCGGTGCAAACTTCGGGGCCTTACTGTGAACGAACGGCTGGACGTACGATGCTCCGGATGGTCTTAAAAAACTCGCAAGTTCAAGAACTATTTAAAACCGTAAAAATATTTACGTAAAAAAATGGTATAGGCGTTTTGAAAATTTCAACCCCTATTTTGAACCCCTTAGAGATGACTCACAGTAACGTCGAGCTTCGAGGACCAACTAGACGCCGAACGGAACCTATAACCCGAATTTCATCAATTTTTTTTCATGGTAACTAAGAAAAGTGGCCCGTACGGCGTACGGCGTACGGCGTACGGTGTACGGCGTACGGCGGACAGACAGAAATATTTTTATTTCAGTTTTGGATTCTACATATCTTGAAACGTAAACCATCAAATTTTGAGGGGGGGTAAGAATTTTTTTTTTCATGCTCGATTCCAATGGTTCATTATTGAAAATAATAAACCAAAATCCTTTGGTTTGTCCTTTAAAGATGCATGTTTAGTTGACAAATGTCTTTCAAGACGAGTAGGTCTCATGGCATCATTGCTAAGTACTTCATAGCAAATAACACACTGAGGGTGTTCAATATCATTTTGGTTTATTATTTTCAATAATGAACCATTGGAATCGAGCATGAAAAAAAAAATTCTTACCCCCCCTCAAAATTTGATGGTTTACGTTTCAAGGTATGTAGAATCCAAAACTGCAATAAAAATATTTCTGTCTGTCCGCCGTACGCCGTACGGGCCACTTTTCTTAGTTACCATGAAAAAAAATTGATGAAATTCGGGTTATAGGTTCCGTTCGGCGTCTATTTGGTCCTCGAAGCTCGACGTTACTGTGAGTCATCTCTAAGGGGTTCAAAATAGGGGTTTGTCGTGAGTCCCTCCCGGGAACACTCCACTAGCAACCTTAAAGCTCTCACCAATATTCCTATGTAAAAATTACCTTCCGCTAATAAACATCTGAGTGGGGAGACAGGCAACAGAATCCGGGGGACACAACCTGGAGCCCCACTACCAGCTCCCAACAGGGAGCTGGAGGGAGAGGACTCCAAGTCCTATATAACCCCGGATCCTGGAGCTTTAGCTTCATTCGACACTTCCTCTAACCAGCTCTCTCTTCTCTCTCTACCTTCCTCCTCCCAGATGCCTGGTGGTATCCGCCGCTCTGGGAATTCACCTCCTACCTTCTCCCCTTGTCTACATCGGTGGATATCCGCCGCCTAGACAAGCACCTTCCTTCACCTACATCGGTGGATTACCGCCGCCTAGGTGAATTTCCTTCCTCTCGCCTACATCGGTGGATTACCGCCGCCTAGACGAGATTCCCTCCACTCACCTACATCGGTGGATTACCGCCGCCTAGGTGAACTTCCTTCCTCTCACCTACATCGGTGGATTACCGCCGCCTAGGTGAAATTCCCTCGCTCTCCTCTACTTACTCCTTCACGCCACCGTGATGATCAATTTAAATTCATCACAGTGGTGAACCCGACGTTCATCCAACCTTCTATCCTCTAACCGACTCATGTGTCGCCCCAGTCTAGTTCGGTGTCCCGCATTTTAAATTCACATTTAAAATAGTCAGTCTAAATTCGCAATTTTTTGGCCCACCCGCAACCGCTCACACAGCTCTCAACTCTCCGCCGCATACAAATCCGCCGCCGCTAATTGCGAATTTTCAAATTCAAACGCTCAAATTGAATTTTGTTCACAGACGCCTCCACCATGGACCCGAACTCACCATCGCCGCCGCTCCTCCGGCCGTCCCTGCTGCAGCCGCCGACCGCTGCGGCTTCTGACGCAACCGACAACCCCTTCACCAGCCTCTCACCACCCGGCTCCACCGCATCCGCCGCTGCAGCTGCCGCACACGCCGCCGCCGACGTCACGACGGCCTCGGCGTCGTTCCCGCTGTCGCTACCCCCCTTCTACACGCACGACCCCGCACTCTGGTTCTTCCAGGTCGACGCTGCGTTTTCTGCCGCCAACATCCGCAGCCAGCGTACCCGCTACTCCCGCATCATCTCTCTACTACCATATGAGATCCTCCTGCAGACATCGGACATCTCCCCCGACGCCACGGCCGCCTACGACGACCTCCGCGCCCGCCTCATCAGTTTATACCAACCTTCTAAGATCGCACGTGTCGCAGCGCTCTCCCAGCCCCAACATCTCGGCGATCTGAAGCCCTCCCACCTATACCGTCGCCTACGTCATCAGCTACACGACGTCGTGACGGCCGACATCGCTCGAACTTTCTGGCTGCGCGCCCTCCCCCACCCCATCCAGATGGCGCTCGCCAGCCACCTCGACGGACCGGACGGGCCGCTACTCCGTCTAGCCGACACGGTTTACGACCTCGCCGCGGCCGCCAGCGTCACGGAAGTCGCCGCACCCCGCACCCCCACCCCGCGCAGGGACCGATCACCGTCTCAAGAGCGCCGCCGGCCCCCCTCCCTCCACCGGCGCCGCTCCCTCTCCGTCGATCGCCGGCCAACCCCCTCCTCCGACCACCGACGCCAGCGCTCGGCCGACCGCCGCACCGTCTCCCCCACCCAGCAGCGAAGAGGGAGGTCCCCGAACACGACAGCCCCCTCCAACTCCGCGCGCCCCACCAGGACCTACCTCCCAGCGGACCCCCCCCACCGATGTTTCTACCACGTGAACTTCGGTGGGGAGGCCCGCAAATGCCAGCCCCCCTGCTCCTACTCCTCCAAGCAGGGAAACGCGGACGCCCGCCGGTAAATCCGGCGGGCCCCCCTCCTCGCCAACACGGGGGGGACCACCACCAACCCCTCCCCGCCCGCATTCACACCACCACTACCAAGCCTCGCTACCCCTCCTACGCCGCCGCCACGGCTGCCAACCTCCCGGCCGCATCCGACGACGCCGCAAAACACGCCACCTCTCCATCAACTGACACCCCACCCCGAGTCAGCCCCTCCAAGCCCGCCTCCAGGGCAGCCAACCTTCCGGCCGCCACTAGCGCCGCCGCTACCGTTCCCCCACCCCGGAACGGCCCCTCCAAGCCCGCCTCCAGGGCAGCCACCCTTCCGGCCGCCACTAGCGCCGCCGCTACCGTTCCCCCACCCCGGAACGGCCCCTCCAAGCCCGCCTCCAGGGCAGCCACCCTTCCGGCCGCCACTAGCGCCGCCGCTACCGTTCCCCCACGACGGAACGGCCCCTCCAACCCCGCCCCCAAGGCAACCACTCCTCCGGCCGCCACTCGCGCCGCCACTACCGTTCCCCCTCCCCGGAACGGCAAAAAAACGCCCCGTGTCTCCTTCGCGGAGGACCAACCACCGCCATCGCACCCGCCCATCACCTCGGACGAACCAAGCCCCCCCCATCCGACAGACCCCAACACCTCAGCCATTTTACCGCACTCCGCCCCAGCTCACCAACGCCTGTTCCTCAAATGCTCGAAAACGCACGTTCCGTTCCTCGTCGACACAGGGGCGGCGCTCTCCATATTCCCGAATAATATTCTCCGGCGACAGGCGCGTTGTTACCGGCAACTCCTCTACGCCGCCAACGGTACCACCATCCCCTCGTACGGGACGTACCGCTCATCAATCCATATGAGCGGGCTCGCGTACGAGTGGGAATTTACCGTGGCGGACGTAGAGAAAGCTATCCTGGGGGCCGACTTCCTCGCATATTTCGGCCTCCAGGTAGACGTCCGTAACGCGCGCCTGCTCGACCCCTCCACCCAGAAACCCATCCCCGGGTTTATTCATGCGGTGGATCGCCCCCCGTCCCAATTTGAACAACTCCTCCTACAATACAAACCCCAGCGCCGCCCCTCAGCTCACATCTCACAGACCCAGCACTACATTGAAACCTCTGGCCCCCCAATATCCGCAAAAGCACGCCGCCTCCACCCCCTCCAACTCTCACAGGCCCGCAAACACTTTGATAACCTCATCAAGGAAGGCATTATCCGCCCCTCCAAATCCCCGTGGGCTTCTCCACTACATATTGTGCAGAAGCCTAACGGGGATATCCGCCCCTGCGGTGACTACCGCCGCCTCAATGCCCGAACAACCCCAGATCTCTACAACGTCCCGCATCTCCGGGACTTCTCTTCCCACCTCCACAACACGACCATCTTTTCAACACTCGACATCTCTAGAGCCTTCCATCATATTCACATCTACCCCCCTGACGTTCCTAAAACAGCCATCATCACCCCTTTCGGCCTGTTCGAGTATATCAAAATGGGTTTCGGCCTCCGTAACGCTGCCCAGACATGGCAGCGTTACATGGACAACATTCTACGAGGCCTACCCTTCGTTTTCTGTTTTTTGGACGACGTACTGATCGCTTCCCGGGACCCGAAGGAACACCTCGCACACCTGAAACAGGTACTTGACATCTTCGCCGCCGAGGGCCTCACCATAAACTCTCCGAAATGTGTTCTCGCCCAACCCTCCGTCCGCTGCCTCGGCCACCAGGTTTCGTCCGAAGGAATTAAACCCCTACCTGACAAGGTGCACACCCTCACCGACTTCCCACAACCCAACACTGTCTCAGAACTCCGCCGTTTCCTGGGTATGTTGAACTTTTATCGTAGACACATCAAACACGCAGCACAACATCAACAACCACTCATACACGCTATCCCACAACCAGCCAAAAAAAACGATAAACGCCCCATTTCCTGGACCCCCGCCCTCACAGCCGCCTTTCAACAATGCAAACAGGACCTAGTAGACGCCGCTCTATTGGCCCATCCCGACCCCCATGCCCCCCTCTCCATCACCACGGATGCATCCGACTGGGCCATCGGGGCAGTCCTCCACCAACACACCGGCGCCACCCCCCAACCCCTCGGCTTTTTCTCTAAAACTCTGTCCCCAACTCAAAAAAATTACTCCACCTTTGACAGAGAACTCCTCGCCATCCACGAAGCCATCAAACACTTCCGTGACTTCGTGGAGGGCAGGCAGTTCTCTGTCGTCACCGACCATAAGCCCCTCACCCACGCCCTCCTCCAAAACCGAAAATCAGCCTCCCCCCGTCGCCTCCGGCAACTCGAATTTATCGGACAATTCACGTCCGATATTCGTTATTTGCCGGGGGCCGACAACTGCGTCGCCGACGCCCTCTCCCGCCCCACCCCTGCGCCGGTGGCGGAGTTACTGCCCTTCCCTTCCCCGCAAAACCTCAAACACCACCAAAATCCTACTTCCGATCCCGCACTTTCCAACCTCATCTCCGCCTCAAAATTGGAACAACTGCCTCCCCTCGATCTCTGGTGCGACGTATCGGCCGATTCACCGCGCCCGTACGTCCCGCCGGAGCTGAGGAGGCAGTTGTTCCTCCATTACCACTCCCTCCATCATCCCGGCATTCGGGCGAGCCGGGACCTCATCAAGACGCGGTACTTCTGGCCCCATATGAACACAGATATCCGTACCTGGGTTCTGGGGTGCCAGAAGTGCCAGCAGTTCAAGGTCTCGGCTCACCCCCATGTACCTCCTCAACCCATCCCCGATTCTCTCCCGTGGGAACATGTCCACTTGGATCTGGTCGGCCCTCTTCCCCCCTCCGAGGGGAAGAGGTACTGCCTCACCATGATCGACCGTGCGACAAATTGGGTAGAGTGTATTCCACTCGCCCACATTACCGCGGACGCCGTCGCCGCGGCCTTCCTCAATCAATGGATCAGCCGCTACGGCTGTCCGCGGACACTCACGGTCGATCAGGGGAGGCAGTTTGAATCAGCCCACTTTGCCGACCTGCTCCGTTCCCTCGGGATTCAGAAAATCCGCACCACTCCTTATCACCCTCAATCCAACGGGAAAATAGAGCGGTGGCACTCGGTCCTCAAGCAAGCCATCTCCACATCAGCCACTTCCCCTTCATGGACCAAAACCCTCCCCTACGTTCTACTTAGCCTCCGCACGTCCGCCCGTCCTTCAGACAACACAAGTCCCGCACAACACGCTTTCCGAGACCCCATTCGTTTACCAGCCGACATTTTCCCTCCACACAACACCCCGTCCATTAACAGGGAACCGTTACACACCTCAACACCGACAAACGACACCACTTACCCAAAACGCTTTTACACTTCCACGCATATGTACTTGAAAGAGCCCGGCATGCATAAAACCTTTCAGCCCCTTTATGCCGGGCCCTTTCAAGTCATCCGCACAACACCAACCACCGCGACCCTGCTAATGGACGGGAAACCCCACACCGTCCCTTTCGCCCGCTGCAAGCCCGCCCCTGTTCTCCCTCAACCAACGTCCACTATCAGTCTCCCGCCGTCTGTTTGCAATGCAACACCTCTCTCCACCACAACAGTCTCCCCCGTCGCCGTTTCCGGATTTCGATTCGGATCCGGAAATGGCGGCCATACTCCGGGACGTTTACGTCCCGGACCCGCTCTCCCCCCTACCCCCTTCGCCCGGACCAACACCATCGCTTCCGTTTTTTCCGCAAAGGATTTCCGGACTACCTCCCCGGCCCCGGCGGTGGAAGTACCCCCAGTGGCGCATACTGCGCGAATTTCGCGCAGCGCAAGCCACCGGGGTACACCCCCCCTACGTCCCGATCGACCCCCTTATGGACCCCCTCCTCCACCAATTTCGCCTCACCCTTCTTATGCCACCCCCACCGCCCCTTACAAACATCAATCCCCCCGTCTTCAACAAACCCCCGCCCCCCAAATTTCAACCCCCTCTTGCTCCTCCCCCTTTTTCAATTTTCGACCCCCCAATCTTAAATTCTACCCCACTAACACCCCAACCCACCAAACCCACAACACCCCCTCTTCCCCCACCTCCGCCGGGGATATCCACAATAGTTTCCGCCGGGACGAAACGGTCCGGGCGGCGCAACAGACGACGGGAGCGTCCCTCGCCCCGCGTCCCGGCGGCCAAGTCCCCCGCCCCGCTCTGAGCAATCACGGCGGGGCCTTGAGATTTCGGGACAGTGCTTGTGTTTCATTATCCCACACGCACTGTACCGAACCTCACAGCCCCGCCGTGGCCGCCTCGTCGCAGCGGGCATCATCCACATCCAACCACACACTACAATCCACCTTTTCACTACACCCACACACTCAATACACTTCACCACACACAACCCACACCCAGGGAACGGCGGATCTCGCAGCCCCGTTCAAATCTGTCTCCCCTGAACCCGTACCTACAACTTGTATATACCTGTAAATACCTGTAAATAATACCTGTAAATACCTTACAAATATCTACCTACCTTCTAAATGCCTCTCATCACCATCATCAACCTCATCACCATTGTAAATATTATCACTTCATCAATTTTTTAATCATTGTACATATTTCTCCCATCATCAAATTTTGTCATCCTCACTTATGCCTACTTATGTCTACTTTTGTCTACTTATGTCTACTTATGTCCACTTATGTCTACTTATCCTACTACCTGTATATCACCTTAGATTTAAGACACCTCCGGTCACTCTTCTGCCTTCAGCACTGCAATTGTTTGTTTCAGCCTTCAGCTCCTGTATACTTGCGCCTTCAGCTCCCCTTTTGTTTCCGCAGCCCTCAGCCACTGTCAACTTGAGCCTTCAGCTACCTCAAACATTGGATCGAACTGGGGGGACCTCTGTCGTGAGTCCCTCCCGGGAACACTCCACTAGCAACCTTAAAGCTCTCACCAATATTCCTATGTAAAAATTACCTTCCGCTAATAAACATCTGAGTGGGGAGACAGGCAACAGAATCCGGGGGACACAACCTGGAGCCCCACTACCAGCTCCCAACAGGGAGCTGGAGGGAGAGGACTCCAAGTCCTATATAACCCCGGATCCTGGAGCTTTAGCTTCATTCGACACTTCCTCTAACCAGCTCTCTCTTCTCTCTCTACCTTCCTCCTCCCAGATGCCTGGTGGTATCCGCCGCTCTGGGAATTCACCTCCTACCTTCTCCCCTTGTCTACATCGGTGGATATCCGCCGCCTAGACAAGCACCTTCCTTCACCTACATCGGTGGATTACCGCCGCCTAGGTGAATTTCCTTCCTCTCGCCTACATCGGTGGATTACCGCCGCCTAGACGAGATTCCCTCCACTCACCTACATCGGTGGATTACCGCCGCCTAGGTGAACTTCCTTCCTCTCACCTACATCGGTGGATTACCGCCGCCTAGGTGAAATTCCCTCGCTCTCCTCTACTTACTCCTTCACGCCACCGTGATGATCAATTTAAATTCATCACAGGGTTGAAATTTTCAAAACGCCTATACCATTTTTTTACGTAAATATTTTTACGGTTTTAAATAGTTCTTGAACTTGCGAGTTTTTTAAGACCATCCGGAGCATCGTACGTCCAGCCGTTCGTTCACAGTAAGGCCCCGAAGTTTGCACCGACAGGCATTTTCGACTCCAGTGTGAATGAAATTGTATACAATTCAAACCAAATCTCGTAACCAGAGACGCGCCCACAATAGGAATTTGTGAATACGGCCAATCATTGGTAGGGATCACCTGATTATATTGGCGGAGTATGAAGTCGAGTTGGTTGTTCTGTGATATTATTTAATTTGAAAAATGATGGCTCTTTTGGAGTTTGTTGGTAGGTAGTGAAACTTGAACAAACGTTGAAGTATTATTGATGGGTAAATTATTACTACGGTAAATCATTACTCAACGGTAAATTATTACACAACGGTTCATTATACCATCTACGTAGAAGGGGCTGGAGTTTGTTGGTAGGTACTTTTGCAACTTTTTTCACTCCTCATCAACAATTTCTTTTCAGAACTTCATTATGTGTGTTTCTTTTTGTTAGGTACTGTTTGTCATCGGCAGAATTATTTTAGCAACATTTAACTCGTGATTTAGGTAGGTACCTAGTAACGAGTACGGGGTTAGGTACTAACCTACGGAGGGTCTGCGATCTACATAATATGCATAGAATAGTACACATTATATTATATAGACGGGTTATCTATACATAGAGCTGTGATCTGTAACAGAAGGGTATTCTATACAAAATAATAAACCGTTGTGCAGGGATTTTATCATAGAAATGAACCCATATTTGATATAATCATCATTATACTTGCGTTTTTTAGCTGAACTCATATTGACCGATATCTCCTTCTACTTAACTCGCGCAATATTCAAATTTCACAACAATGAAATCACTCAAACTGTGGTGTCTCGTACAGAACTGAGCGTGTGACGCAGACAAGGCCTGTTTACACTAATATTGAATAAAAGTTTGAGATTGAATTAAAGAAAAAACAGGTGATCCCTAGCAATGATTTCATCTCCGCTTCTCCGCCAAATTTCCTATTGTGGGCGCGTCTCTGGTTACGAGATTTTGTTTGAATTGTATACAATTTCATTCACACTGGAGTCGAAAATGCCTGTCGGTGCAAACTTCGGGGCCTTACTGTGAACGAACGGCTGGACGTACGACGCTCCGGATGGTCTTAAAAAACTCGCAAGTACAAGAACTATTTAAAACCGTAAAAATATTCACGTAAAAAAAATGGTATAGGCGTTTTGAAATCTTCAACCCCTATTTTGAACCCCTTAGAGATGACTCACAGTAACGTCGAGCTTCGAGGACCAACTAGACGCCGAACGGAACCTATAACCCAAATTTCATCAATTTTCTTTCATGGTAACTAAGAAAAGTGGCCCGTACGGCGTACGACGGACAGACAGAAATATTTTTATTGCAGTTTTGGATTCTACATACCTTGAAACGTAAACCATCAAATTTTGAGGGGGGGTAAGAATTTTTTTTTTTCATGCTCGATTCCAATGGTTCATTATTGAAAATAATAAACCAAAATTGGAAATGACGATTGAATAATAGAAAAGAAGATCGACAGTACGGCAAAAGGCAGAACAGAACAAACTAGTAGTGACGGGCGATACCTATAGATATGAGTATGGTATCGAATAATATATCTTCTTTCGATACCAAGTACATTTGGTATCGAATATTTTGATTCGATATTAGTATTGGTATCGAGTATTTTACCCGATATCAGAAAAAATACTCAAATGGATAGTCTCAACATTACCCACCTACTTTATTTATTTTCGATTTTTACCTTGCGGTATATATTTGCAAGCTTGCTGGTCTGAGGTAGTTTACCATTGGTACCAGTGCCACGATCGTTACGAACCTGGCGGATCTTGAAGCAACTAAGGAAGTATCGATTTACCGTTGTCTTATATCGAGACTGGTCTTATAATCGAACACGACCACGGGGTAACCCTTACATCGAATCTAAAGTCCGGGTAAACCTCGCTTGGGGGTAACCCTCCGTTTCTCGAACGGGCCCTAAGCTGCTTCTCCGAGAGTTTAATTCGTTCCGTAACCTTGCTCGTATGTCAATTTGTTCGTATCTCTAAGCGATTTTCCCCATGAAATTAACTGAAATGCCATTAATCCGTTCCTGGACAGGCCCAAAAATGTGTTCTTGAATAGGAAAAATTTGCAAGGTGTGCAAAGAATTGTCGAATGGTCTCACGCCCCCCCTGACCTGTTCTCACGCCCCCCAGTTTGGGAACCCATGCCTTAGAAGTTAGTTACTCCTATTCTAGGACGTAGGTAAAGCAACGAAAAAAGCCGAAATAGATGCGTAGCGGAAGGAACTCACGTGCCAGACGGATCTATTTCCAGGCAAATCCAGGTTTGTTTTCAAAAGGGCGTTTTTAAGCTGCTTGGGAGAGAGTAGCCACGTGACGACGAACGAGTGGTTACCGAAGTGGGATTGGCCCTTCATTGAGAAAACGCTTTGATTTCACGCTTCCAAAACAAAATACAGACACATGAAATATCGTTTGTCCATACGAAATGTTAGAAGACCAGTCATAGTGGTCGCGCTAGATGTGTGTCATTATGCGTTATGGGAGCATCGAATTATACTGCAGTAGTATAATTCGATGCAAGGGAGATCATTTGATGGAGTAACGGAGTGATAAGACACCTAGAATCAAACTAGAACTAACTTTCACGACATGAATAACACCGGCTTCTATCGCATCACGCCGAGGAGTGGTATCCCTATAATATCACTTGAATGTTCTCTTGGATTTAAAAAAAAGAAAACCCCTTTCAAAAAATTCAAAGGGTTTTTCAAAACTCAATTTTCTATTGTTTTCTGATCAGAGCTCAATTTTCGGATCAGCTAATCAGGGTGGCTGTATCCCTTGTCAGTAGTATCCAGTCGACCCAAAGAATTCAATTTTCAGCATCCCCCCCTCATATCACCACTCGAGTAGAAAGGATGAGCCAAAAGACTACGGACGCAGGAAATGAAGGCAGAACCCCTAAATGGGGCACCCATCTTGACAAAGAATAAATAAGATTAACTCGACTTGACCTCAAACAATTACAATCCCGACAACAATAATTACGAGAAACCATTTTCTCCTTTTAACGCCCACACAGTCGTTTTCAGACGAGAAAGTCCGAATGACTGCTGTCCATTTACAGGATGTCTGCAGGGTATTTCGCTCGGAGCATATTCCCTCTTTTGTAATCCGAGATGAGCCAACAAAAGTGGCTTTCATCGCCATTTTCGGACATTGCACAAGACCAAAACGGGAGCCTCCCCAAGACACGCTTGGTGCACACGACCGCCAATACGATGGATAATTTTTCTTGCAGGACTAACAATATCGAACGAGTCCCAAAGTAAACACTCAAGTGTGAGGGTTGAAGACGTGGTAAAAACTATTCACGATTTACGTCGAGCTCTCATCTCGTGACACAGTCATTTACCTCTATTGAATGAAATTGGCCAGTGAAATTATAGTCGTGACCGTTCGGTTTATTGCGACAAGTGGGTATAGAAGTACGTACGTGCGATTAAATACAACAAGCAAATTACGGAACAAAGCTCTTGTTATGTCAGGTAGTCTAGTTCGGCCAGTTTGAGACTGAGATAGCGATTGCGGTTGTGTATAATTTATAGCTCATATTTCAATATACAGGGTGGCTCCTAATTAAATGTCAATTTCAATAATTGGAGTTTCATAGAAAGGAATGTAACAGCGGTCCTTGACCAGCTTGAATATATCCTATCATCATTTAGAGCAAAACAATTTTTTCTTGATTTTTCGGGGTGTTTTTTAGCATTAAACATTGAGAAGAGCGCTGAAATCGGTAAAAAGTTGTCAAAAATTGCGTAGAACAAGCAATGTTTTGACTTTTCAACGGCCAAAGTTGGGAATTGGATTTTAATGTATAAGGCAAAATCAACATAATCACATAACTTGAAGGTTCAAAGGTAATACCAAATATTCAAGATACACTCCAATTTTGTCGATTTTTTTTCTTTCTTTTTTTTACAAATCTACTGTGTTAAGATTTCATTCCAGAATTGCCTAATGTTTATACCGAGATGCCCTTCAAACTTTCCATATAGCATTCCAAATTCAGTGTCCCCTAATTCCTTAGGTACCTAATAGTGATTCAAGTATTGACATATAGGAATTTGTGAATGCCGGTAATAACTGAGGAAAAAATGAGTTCAAACTCGTTTATTTTTTAGTACAGAAAACGGGTTAGATTAATCTTAACAAACGTAGTAGGTTGAAGGGTTCAAGTTCAAGTAGATTACTTGAAAAACGCCGTGAAGTCCGTGTCACAAGGGTTTATTATTCATAGAAATGCTGGCTGTTCACTTATTGTTTCTTTCATATGCAATAACTGAAACAGTTAGTTTTGATAGTTTCCACCAATTTTGTTTCTTTTTTTTTTGGTTTATTATTTACAAATTATCTTTGACCATTGATATACCATTTAATTGCGTTGATTCGCCTGTTAATCTAGTGTTATTATACAAATTTATGGTGATTTCAGACAATTTCCCAGGTTTTTGGCTCATAAAAAATGAATTGGAGCTGAACCTTCCTTACAACCTCAATTCTTCACTCTTTGATCACAATCAAGTTCATATTCGGTCTTCTCGCCCTAAAAAACAGGAAATTGATACCTCACAAGCTCATGTTCGCTAAAACATCAACAACAAAAAACCGCCTACTTTTACACCCACTTTCGCCCCATAACACCCCTGGGTGTATTACGGTCGGGTTGCCGAGCTTCTGAGCACAAATAGGAGCCAAATGTGTTCCTAAATGGGGACCCAAACTGTGTGGGGAACAACGACGATTTTAGACCAACATTTATGGTAAATTTGATGCTGAAACTTCGTTAGAACCTCAATTTTCCGCTCACTGGTGAAAATCTACTTCATATTCGGTCTCCTCGTCCTAAAAAACATGGGAAACAATAACTCACAAGCTCATGTCACTAACACACCAAAAAACCCTAGTTTTACGCCCATTTTTCACCCGACACCCTTGGGTACATTCCGATCGGGCTGCAGTTTCGGGATACAACTAGGGCACAAACTGAGCCTGTGTGCGAAAGAACAAATTTTTTAGACCGAAAATAAAGTAGATATAGATTATACGGCGGACGGACATTGCATTTCTGGAACCTACGCACCTTGAAACCTAAAAGAACAAATTTTGAGGGAGTGTTATTTATAAAAATGTTTTGCTGAGCGAATAGGTACATAGTGTATTATTCACAGAATAATAAAACAAAATCCGCTCTGAGGTTATGCTGCATGGCTCCCACCTTACTAGCACGTACAAAATATTATTAAATAAACAAAGGTACCTATGCATGTGTTACCTCGATGAAAAACCCGTACTTCGAAGCAACAAATCAAATTAGTTCACTGAAAAAAGGGCACTTGGGAAAAGTTTATCTTTACCAGCATTTGGAAGCACAGAAGTTTCAAGTTACGTAGTGTATTTAAGACCCCGGTGTTTACCATCCAGTTTATAATAAATTATGGTACCTAAGGGTTTGGGAAGTTTAAATGGAGTAAGCGAGTCTACCAACTTTTTAAAAGGGTCGAAACTTCTGAGACCATAGGAACCACGCAACATGATCAATAAAAAAAGAAAACTAATAGCTACAATCGCCCATAAATTCGATTCTTCAAAAAAGGGCAGTCACCTCATTATTTCACCCTCCTCTCACAAACCATAGAATGTGTAACATAGCCGTGGTGTGGAATACATACAAAACTAAAGCCAAAGAACGCCAAAACTGAAACCCAAACTCGAGTACTTAAGCAGAAATACTACAAGGTAACTCAATACCTAAAACCTCGATACCGCTGTACTGCTAGGCATTTGTAGTGAAGACTGAGACGAGAGCTAGCAGTTCATTAAAAATCAGTATAGTGAAACACTAACACAGGACTAAACACTAATAAATCGACATAATGCAGGACACAACACCAACCAATTATGAAGCCAATAAATCTCTTCAATAATTAGGAGAAGACGTCAAGTACAACAAGGTTCACCGAATGGCCATCAACTGAACTGATCTGAACTGATTAAAATCTTCTCTTCGCCAACAATGAAAAGCCCCCCCCCCCCCCCCCCATCATACCCATTCTAGAAAACAGAGGATAAACGGCAGCCACGAGAAAATAATTCAATTAACACAGGGGAACCGATTAACATCCTGTAAATAAGTATCGAGAAAAAAGTAGGAGTCAAAAGAAGAAAACACTGATTAAAGATATACCGTCATTACGTCCGATCGAAGGAAATGAGAAGGTGAAACGATCGCTCCATAAAGGGAGCGAGGGCCCACTCTAAATCCTACAAGATTAATTATTGAAGATGAATTAGGAAGAAAATCTAGCTTTCCTAATAAGCACATACTAGCTGGCCAATAAATATAAATAAGTTCTGGTGTGGATACTGCCACACAATACTTCCATGTTCTTCATAAGTTAGGCGGCAGGGGCCGCCCATTTCAGCCTGAGAGGCCAACAATTGCGGCCTGACTCGCCGCCCATTTCAGTCAAATTCCGTAAACAGAAACCTCACTTTCTGACACTACCGACAAAATGTTGGACCCATTGACATTATTTGCCGTCAATTAGCCAAATAGAAAATGCGATCGTGCATAACATCAACAGGCATAATCTTGACATCCTAACGGACATTCTGGTACCAACCGCATCAATTTTGGCCCAATTTTACGGCAGTTATCGTTGAAAATAGAAAATTATATTTAGGTATGTAGTACGTACGGAGCGACATCAAGCGGAAACCCGTCTAGAAACTCGTTTTGAGCACTTCCGAACAGGATTCCATGATTTTCTCGCACACCTATTTTTGACGGTATTACCATACTTCCATTCTCCTACATACGTATAATAGGAACATGGAAGTAAAATGGACGTACAATGCTCGGGGTGGTCCCAAAAAATTGTTTAGCTTAAGACAAATTTAATAACGTAAAAAAAACCATACCCTTCCATAGAAAGTTTTCGAGCTACACGTTCTGAAAATTTCAACCCCTATTTTGAACCCCTTAGAGATGACTGACAGTAACGCCGAGCTTCGAGGATCAACTTGACCCCGAACGGAACCTATAACCCGAATTTCATCAATTTTTTTCATGGCAACTAAGAAAAGTGGCCAGTACGGCGTACGGCGGACAGACGGAAATATTTTTATTGCATTTTCGGATTCTACATACTTTGAAACGTAAACCATCAAATTTTGAGGGGGGGGGGGGGGGGGGGGGTTAGAATTTTTTTCTTGCTCGATTCCAATGGTTCATTATTGAAAACAATAAACCAAAAATAGAGTATAATAGGAATTTTAGGGGATGCGCACGTATCTACATTTTCAATTTTTTTACCCCAATATTAAAATAACAAGCAGTTTTATTTTGAAAATAACGTGAGGGAATGAGATAAACCATCTTACCCATTAGCTGATTTTTCAAAATTGGAGGATCTCATCTGCTTCATTTTAATTGATCATTCTAATTGGAATCAGATTTTTTTTAAATCGAGTTCATTAACTTCTTCGGAAGTAGTAGGGATAAGATCGACCGGAGATAGATGTAAACCTCGCGGTAGAGGAACGATGATTGATGGGTGAAGTAAAGCCCTTCAGAGACACCATTTCTAATTATCTAAGTCGGCGTAGAAAAAAAACAAATAAAAGAGGCAGGTAAGTAAAGTACAGGCATCTGCGGCCCCTTGCACCATGTGCTCCGGTAATCCCACGGATATTGCCTTCTCATTCGGACCACCTTGGGGAACAAGATTCGAACGACCAGGCTGAACATTCCGTTCCGAATCCCCAGACGAAAGAGATGGAAGAAAAGTTTCACGAGTTTCCTTCGGGGAAGACTTACGAGAGGAAATGGGAATGAACACTAAGATGGTACTTTGCCATAACACAAATATTAGTATTCAAAGGATGGATCATGGATATGCACAAAATTTCATGTACTTACAATTACCTATCCATTGCAATAACTAGCGTATTTTTCCGCTTCGTACGTCATTCCGAAAAAGAACGGAATGACGTATATAAATATACTCAACACTGACCACAGAACCTATTTTGATTGTCCACACTTACATAAGCCGAGCTATTAATGAAATTAGACTAGACAGAAAGGAAAAGTACTGGGAAGAAAGGGATAAGGACCTTATCTGCTAAGACGACAGACCATACGCGAGCCTCACTCACCAGCCTCCGACCATTGTCTGATCATGCGACCAGCTATATCAGTGTCTACCAAGTCTCGAGTGTTTGTCCCCCAACTTTCCCTGGACGGGGACGACGCTAATTGAAAGGGAACGAGTTGAACCTGGAGGACATGTCCCAGCAAACTACGCCTTTCGTTGCGCCCATCACGTCGCCCCGGACGTCTCGTTCGCGGTGGTCCGCCTTTCTGTAGGGATTTTTCCTGTTTAAAGATATTTTACACAGGAGTTGGAACTTTTTTCAAAAAACGCTCGGCAAGCTAGAGTGCAGGTGGGGAACGGAGATGAAAGGAGTTGCCATTAGTTCCGGAGAGAGGTTTCCCCTAATCCACAATGCACATCTCATCAACACACCCCTCACTAGGACCGAGATTGCTATCCTGACCCGATTGAAGTTGTGTTCCTTACCTACACGATTCCTTCCCGATTAGATGAGTGCAGTACGACCCAAATCTCAAAAAACAATACCACTTGGCTGAAAAACTCAGAAACATCTGGAAGAACGATCCCAGGACGATTTATCGGCATCCAAAATTGCACAACGCAATCATAACGAGAACCCGAATAAGCAACCTCCAAATGAACTACTCAGCGTTATGAAATACGCACGAGACCATCAGTGGTCTGTCGACCATGACCACACAAACTGAAAAGATACGCGCTTACGAAACTTCACAAAGTGAGAATTTTGATTAAATAAACAGTCATTTCGTCGAGACAAGAATTTTTTAACCAACTGTAAGCATAGCACCTGGTCCTCTCCTCGAAATGAAATGACGACTTTATGAGAATATGAGAGCAAGTTCCTAACGCCACCTCACATTTTGTAATCACTCAACATGGATTTTCGCAATGCAGTGTATTTCAGTGATTTACGATGGAACAGGTCCTACATATCCAGATTATTCAATGTTTCACTCAAATTTCAAGCCTGCCCTCACCCGAAATCGTAGCATAAATTCACTTCAGCTATGCCTAACTTGCTCGATCCCCCCCCCCCCCCCCCACCCCCCCGACCCATCCAAAACATCACGATAGCCGCTCAAATTTTACAATGGTGTTCAAACGTCTCCAAGATTTCATAACAAGAAGACAGTTCGCCACTTGTTGGGGAGCTCTCAATTCT
This sequence comes from Leptopterna dolabrata, assembly GCA_954871275.1. Classification (NCBI taxonomy): domain Eukaryota; kingdom Metazoa; phylum Arthropoda; class Insecta; order Hemiptera; family Miridae; genus Leptopterna; species Leptopterna dolabrata. The sequence continues at coordinate 19,911,037 of OX940980.1, read as the reverse complement.
TTCAAGATCACATGCTCCCTAAGCCGCTGTACTTATACTGGAAGCTGAGTGCGCAAAACTAATGAATGACTACAACTTACACCGTGCAAATGCATGTTCAACGTTCTTCTGCTTCCATAGCGTGGATTTCCACTGTGCAATCCCCCCCCCTTGGATGTACAATCTGTTGATACAGTTTGTAGACCTATATAATCGTACTTCCATCGGGATACGATTGGTCGAGAAATTGCTATATATACGTCACTTTTCTGTGCTCAACAAAAAACCAGGCTTTGAATACAAACGTAATTCAATTTCCCGTAGAAAACCAATATATACACACCATTCCAACCTCAAAATGAAATCGTGATAAGATCGCGAGCCTTGAATGAATTCGACATCTTTGAATAAACTGCAGGGCGAATGATCTTTTGTGTTGGCAATATCAGGTGTTTCTGCTTTCTGCTCGAGGAACAATCTCACGATCTCCGCTAATGACTGAGGTGAGATACGAAAAAAACAGTTGGTACTAGCTTTTGTACAACTTTCGTTGAAGATCGATGATTTATTCGCTCGTTTTTTTCTCTTTATTTGGATTGACACCTCGTTAACTTTTGAGTTACGACGCTGCCAACGTCAGCGTCCCATTCGCGCCCATATGCTGCCCAATTAGGCCAGTACGTCAGGTCAAGCGACCATGCGGTTTTCAAGAAAGCGATGAGCACAGGAAATTGGGTAACAGAACCAAACGTGAGAAGTAATTTTCAATACACCACGATATAGAGTTTCTATTTCTAGAATTTTACAACAATCAAGGAACAAACTCATCGCGAGCACGGCATTTTCGCCTTGGAGGAAAAGTCATACAGCGCTGAAATAAATTTCAAGGGTTGGGGAGGAGGGGTACAGGTTTCTATACATACATGACACATACAACAGAAGGGGGGGGGGGGGGGGACAGGTTTCTATATGCACCTCCAAGACTGAGGTGTGAAGCAAGGTCATATCTGAACGTAATGGGCACATTGGTCATTTTCTTAAAACCGAAGTTACAAATTATAAACTATTCTTTTCAGAAACAACTTTTGACTACTACTTGAACCATAATCTGACCATGAAAAAAATTCACAAAAATGCTGTTTTAACTGAACATTAATAAAGAAATTTCCAACCTAGGGAATGAGCGAATTTTTAATGAACTTCAACTATCTTTCCTTCGACCTAGTGACTTTTTAAAACTAGTTTAAAATCAAAAGCCCCAAACATGTTTACGCTTTGCCCTCCAAAATCATGCCGTCATCCATATTCCCACCTTCCGGTATTTTGCTTCCGAGTCTGCGAAGCAGCGGAAGCCTTGTGTTCACTTTCGTGAGCCAAAAAATTTTTGTTAGAGAGAGAGAGCTAGGTGTGAAGCAAGTTCACATATGAACGTAATGTCATATATTTTTGTCATATTGGTCATTTTTGTAAAACCAAATTTACAAATTGTAAAAGATTCTTTTCAGAAGCAACTCTGAATAAAACTCAAACCACAATCTGATCACGAAAAAACTCACAAAAATATTGTTTTAATCGAACATGAATAATGAATTTCCAACCTAGCAAATTTTTGATGAACTTCAACTATCTTTCCTTTGACCTATTGACTTCATTTTTTTAAACTAGTTTCAAATCAAAAGCTCTAAACATGTTTACGTTTTGTTCTCCAAAATCATTCTGTAATCCATATTCCCACCTTCAGGTATTTTTATTGTTTAAAAAAAATGCAACTAATCTACAGTTTTGCATATTTCTAGGCAGAAATCAAATTCTCATATAACAAAATATTCCTTGTAGGTGCCTTCGAAAATTATCTTTTCCTGTCCAAACTCACCATCCCACACCATTTTCAGCGATTTTTTAAACCAAAAATGAAAAATACTTACGCCGTTATAGGTACCTCGGAACATTGTCACCTCAAAAATATGCCTCATTTGGTTTCTTTTGCTTTGAAAAGGGTAAACCTTCAAGCTCAATAAATTAAAAATTCGATCCCTGATTATTACTAGGTATATTTAAGCTGATCTTTCTGAATAAATCGGTAGTAGCACCATCGATAGTTAGTGTAGTGACTACTTGACTGAAAATGCATCAAGTGCTAACCATACAACTTAAAGAAATAGATAGACCTCGACCAGTTCGAATATCATGATTAGGTGATAAAGATGTTTATTAATAGATGATAACCTGTAATAAATAATACCACGGTGACCCTTGAACTAGCATTGTCCTATACTATACGTATGAGAGCTAAGCAATGGTGACAGGATTTTGTTTAGTAAAAGAAGATCTGGGTAAGCACGTTTCCCGTGAGCTGATCAAACTAGAAAGTTCACTTTTAACGGAAACAAACAGTGCCTGGTAACTACTTTCCATCTCCGTGTATCAGAAAATTGAATCTTGTGAGGAGGCGTTTAACGTTATGGTAAAGAGAAACAACTTTACTACGTACCAACCATTCAAAAACCGAAGGAGAGCCCTTGAGCTACTTCTTTTTCATAAAGAAGTCTTCATGGAAAAAAAGAAAGAAGATGGTGAGGGGTTAAGTACATAAATCAAGTGAATTACGGGGTCAATCAAGACATGGGATTGGGTTGGAAGGTTCCGAGCGAGAACCGTTCGGAAGATGGATGGAACGGCGTAATAATAAAAGAACTTATTACTTGTAGGAATCTAGGTCTAGCCATGTTAATCATACAGTGCCCACGTCCTATGTCTAGTTGTGAGAGCCGGTCTCACCGCCGAGATTGAAAAACGTCATGCAGCGGACAGAGCATACATGCCTTTACTGGTAACTAACAATCTAACAATAAGTTCTGTATGAAAGCGGATTCCTTCAAGGAGTGTAGCAATTATTCTGAGTTATAGTATGTAATACACTCTTGTATACACCACGTGTCCCAGGCCTACCCGGAGGGCTATTTAATGGGACAACAGAATAGACCTTGCTATTAGAACCTTGACCGGCGTTCTCTCATCAATCTAGGACAAATACCAGAGATTTTTTTTATTTTCTTCAGCAGGTATTATGGGTGTGCAACTCGTAACCTAGAAAGACCTTCGAAGGATGACACGTTATTTGGTTTTACAATAAACGAGAGAACACGACAGAAGGTCTCTCCACTGTGCACAATCTGTGCCAGCAAACTTGTTTCTGAAGCTAAAAAAAACCCCCACATCGTCCGTAATTTTGAGTCACGATAAGGATATCCAACTCGACATAGAACATGATGGTTTTGGAGATCATAGATGATTTAGAAGATAGTTTACCTATCCTAGAATCAACGTACACTATTCAAGAGGCAGGTGACTATAGGATATGTGCAATGTACCTTTCGACTTCTGAATAAAACCATGAGTTAATCACAATACAATGCATCTTTATTGTAACCACACAATATTCATGAATATTGTCATATCAATCAGGATCTACTTTCACAAAACTAGCATATCAAATCACAATCATAATCATAATCATTATCACAGAACAGGTAATACGAGGTCTAAGTTACAATGAAATTAATGCTGAATTTTTTTTTTGATGGACCGAGTGAAAGTTCTCTAATTGAAATCTGTACCACAACCGCCAATAGTGTGGAACATGATTCAACTCGGGTGAAGTGGCTCGTAATTTAGTTCCTTTCACCAGATGGAGCATTCTACAACCGAGGGAACAATAGCATCAATGAGGTCCATAAACACAGGCCGGATGACGGGAAATCTGAGATAATTCATTTTGAAGAATCGAGTTCGCCCCGAATGACGGAAGTCATTCATGAAGAAAATGAACTTGAGGGATGAGAAGTGTTACAGTGCTAAAGCGAAAAGACTGATAGAAACTAAGTGACGATAATACTGGACGGCGTTATGCAAATACTAGGTAAGCGACGAAGGTCGATTTTGGGAAAACGTTATCAAAGTTTTTAGAGGTGTACACGCTGTCGGTTACGGGTACTGAATTGGGGTCTTCATGGTGAATGCTGGTATCTACGGGTTTTTCAGAATGTTCTATACAATCCTTGGGTCAAGACGTCTAAAACATGAGCCCTTGTAAGCTTTCTGAGTTTACTTGGGACTTGCAAAACTCAGCATGAACGATAAACTGATGTGCAATTAATTACCAGGTACACGTAGGGTTGTCAGACATACTATAATTTATAGTATCACACCTACCTACTATACTTTGGATCAAAATACTGTAAATAAATTCAAACAATTATTATATTACGAAATCATACTATATTTTTATGACTGCCAAAAGCGTCAGGTAGGTAGGTATCGTTGAGAAAATAATCGCGAGCTGCCTCCTCATCATGGAAGAACACGGCAGTTGATACTGGTAAGATCCATATTCCTCCATATAGACTACATGACTGTTGAACCACAAAACAACTACAAATGGACAACAAACAAACGCTGAATCAACCGACACAGAAAACCAGAGTACAAAAATAGATTTCCTTTTGGTTTATTAACAAACCTTTGGAATCGAGCATGGAAAAAAAAAGAAAGAAACAAAAAAGGTTAACCCCCCCACCCACCCACTCAAAATCTGATGGTTTCCGTTTCAAGGTATGCAGAATCCGACAATGGAATAAAAAACGCTGCAAATTATTACACAAAGGTTTATTATTTACCTGTATAGATGCCCCTTCTGCGTAGGTCACTGTTTCCTGTGGTACATGCCCTCGAGCTCCCCCCAGGAAAGCCCTAAATCGAGTACTGGAGCCGGCCCCGGAATTAAAGGTTCATACAAATGCGCGGGATTCAATAACTCAATCACTAATTATTTGTAGTTATTCATGAAGCATAAGGCAAATAATAAACTGTTGTGTAATAATTTACATGTATATAGGTGCCCCTTCTACTTAGATATTATAATAAACCGTTGTATAATAACTTACCTGTGATGAATTTAAAATTGGCGTGTATTCATCACGGTGGTGTGAGGAATTGCCCAGGCGGTTATGAGCGAATCACCACCGACATCTGAGATCTTTTTGGAGAGGTTTTGCCTAGGCGGTTATGAGCGAATCACAACCGACATCTAGGATCTTTTTGGTTGTGTCCAGGCGGTTATGAGCGAATCACCTCCGTCATCTGGAATCTTTTAGGAGAATTTGCCTAGGCGGTTATGGGCTGACCACCACCGTCATCTAGGATCTTTTAGGTTTTAGGAGAGAGAGCAGGGTAGGAAGAGAGAGAGTAGCCAGCGGCTAGAGGAAGCGTCGAATGAGTGAAAAGTCGAAGGAGGAGAGTATTTACGTTACTGGGAGTCCAGGAGGAGTGCTGATGGCGGTGGAAAGTGAGCAAGTGAACATTCGGATGTGGCTGAAGGCCCAAGTTTACAAAGCTGAGGGCTGAGGCAAACAATGTAGGCTGAAGGCGGTGATTGACAAGAGTTGAGATGGTGGTTTGCTTAATACTAGGTAGAAAGGTGGCGAAGATTGGCGTGAAGTAGTAGTATGTACAAAAGTGGGTACTTAGAGCTAGGATATATAGTTGCATGAGGAGAGTATGCACAAAGAGGAGTGACTTATGGCTAGTATACAGATGAAAAACCAGTCATGCAGCATGACTTAATGAGCGAATTTTCAAAGAAATATTCGAATTAATGGCTATGGTTTTGAATAAAGGAAAACTTCGGTCTAAAATTTGGTTTTCTATGTATATTCTCTTCGTATTTATTTTAATTTGTACGTTTTGTCCATCCTGATTCTACCGTTTGTTATGAGTAGATTCCTTGTTCCTTCTGAATGGCCTTTCCTCTTGACTACGATTTCAGGCCTGGTATCTAAAACCAGTTCAAGATTTGCTCTACTAGGTAGGTAGATCCTTCCTTCTTCATTGATATTATTTTTATCATGTTAAGTACCTACCTACCTTTGAATATCAAATATTCGTATGATACTGATAATAAATTGATAAGATACCTACCTCACCTTCTTCCTCCTACTGTTAGTACCTAAATTGAATAATTTGAAATAGATTTTTTCTTTCGTCTTCCTTCTAGTAATACGTGGGCCGGTACTTGTCTATCTATGAAGGTATCATAACAATTATATGTCAAATGGGAAATTCAAGGAGTTGTACTAATCGTTTGCCTCCCCCTTTTTTGCTTCGAACTCTCGTCTTCAATTAATACTTCTCACATTTTTCAATCTGACCACTCTAAGGGGGTGGGGGGGGGGGGGGGGGTAAGAGTTTAAAGATTATCCTAGTTTTGGGTAATTTTTGCGCACTTTAAATGCTCTAATTTAAGAACGGATTTAGATATCTAAAATCCGATTTCACCATCGTGTTCAGCGTGCAAAAACCTTTAAAATGAGGGGTCACTTGTTAGAAAATAACATTTTGGGGATTTTTGGGTAATTTTTGCGCACTTTAAATGCTCTAATTTGAGAACGGATCAAGATATCTAAAATCCGATTCCACCATCGTGTTCAGCGTGCAAAAACCTTTAAAATGAGGGGTCACTTGTTGGAAAATAACATTTTGGGGATTTTTGGGTAATTTTTGCGCACTTTAAATGCGCCAAAACCCTCCTTAGAGTAGGCCAATTTCGCCCATCTTCGAACTTAGCCTTTCGATTGCCAAGATAGATTTTTTGTGCAAATTTGAGCTGTTTATCTCAATTCTATCGAGAGTTATCGTCTGGAGTGACACACACACACACACACACACACACACACACACACACACACACACACGCACGCACGCACGCACGCACGCACGCACGCACGCACGCACGCACGCACGCACGCACGCACGCACGCACGCACGCACGCACGCACGCACGCACGCACACACACACACACACACACACACACACACACACACACACACACACACACACACACACACACACACACACACACACACACACACACACACACACACACACACACACACACACACACACACACACACACACACACACACACACACACACACACACACACACACACACACACACACACACACACACACACACACACACACACACACACACACACACACACACACACACACACACACACACACACACACACACACACACACACACACACACACACACACACACACACACACACACACACACACATATATTTATTATATTTGTGAGAACTTAAATCTGCTAGGAGTAGTTCCGGGAGGGACTCACGACATTACCCAATAATACTTAAACGTTTGTTCAAGTTGCAAAAGTACCTATCAACAAAATCCAGAAGATCCATTCAAAATTTTCAAAATGAATAATATCACGCAACAACCAAGTCGACTTCATACAGCCATCCGTGATTATAATCAGGTGCTCCCTAGCAATGATATCTGGGCCGGATTTATACCGTTTGATTCACGATCATGTTGACGAAGCTTTTCGGTGCAAACAAACTGCTGGTTGTACAATGCTCCGGGTGGTCTCAAAAACCTCTTTAGTTCAAGATCAATCTAAAAAAATTTTAAAAAAACCATTTCTATTGAAACCCTTCTACAGAAATTTTTCGGGCTACGGCGTTCTGAAAATTTCATCACCCTATTTTTCACCCCTTAGAGATGGCTGACAGTAGCGCCGAGCTTCGAGGACCAACTAGACCCCAAACGGGACCTACAAACCAAATTTCATTAATTTTGGTTCTAGGTAACTAAGAAAAGCGCTAATTACGGCAGACAAACAGAAATTTTTTAATTGCATTTTCGGATTCTCATACCTTGAAACGTAAACCATCAACATTACTGATAATAATAAACCAACAATTTCTGTCAGTCCGACCTACGCCGTATTTCGCACTTTTCTTAGTTACCACGAACCAAAATTAGTTAAATTTAGTTTGGTTTGTAGGATTCGGGGTCTAACAGGCCCGCGAAGCTCAGTGTTACTGTAAGATATCTCTAAGGGGTGAAAAGGAGGGGTTGACATTTTCAGAACGCCGTAGCTCGAAAACTTTCAATAAAAGGGTATGGTTTCTTAACTTTTTAATTTTCGAACGAGCAGCCGTTCGTTTGCTCGAAAAGCTTCGTCAACATGACCGTGAATGAAACTGTATAAATCCGGCCAAGATATCACTGCTAGGGAACACCTGATTATAATCAAGGATGGCTGTATGAAGTCGAGTTGGTTGTTCTGTGATATTCTTTCATTTGAAGAATGACGGCTCTTTTGGATTTTGATGATAGGCACTTAGTGACTTGAACAAATGCTATGCTCATGAATAACAACAAATAATTAATCATTGAATAACTGAACCCTGCGCATTTCTATGAAACTGTAATTCCCGGGCCGGCTCCAGTACTCGATTTAGGGCTTTCCTGGGGGAGCTGGAGGGTAGGAACTGACCACAGAAAACGTAATCAACCCAGAAGGGGAATTTATACAGGTAAATAACAAACCGTTGTGTAATAATATGCAGCGTATTTTATTCCATTTTTGGATTCTACGTACCAGGCACCTTGAAACGCAAACCATGATTCTGAGGGGGGTTTAAAAAAAAGTTGCATGCTCGATTCGAATGATACGTGAGTATCCGGCCGCTCACACAGAGAGACTTATGACCAAAACATGAGTATGAGATCTTTGGAAAAGACAAAATAGCGTTCAGGGGGCATTTTGCCGAGGATGGCCGGTTATAATACTAAAGTAGATACACAAGATTTAACTTCATTGAGGTAAGTATAACTAAAAACGGTAGACAGTAGTGAACCCACATACAATGGCACCATCCATTTCAAACCTGCACTTTCTTCAGAAAGAAACATGACCATGTATATTTAGGCAAATCGGTCTCAGCGGAATTTACAACAACCGAGGAAGCCACAAAGCGCTATTCGGACGGTCACAGTTCCTGCATTGTTGATGGGGAGTAAGTGTTTCACAAGATTTGTGGTGCACCTAAGGAAAGCACGTGCCACCCAAAAAGGTCTTTCTAATTCATGAGCCTTGTTCCTGAATACAACAGTTTGCATTGGACTTAAATAATGTAGAAGGGTGGAGGTGGAAGCGGTTGTTGAAATAGGTCTGTTTTGACTATGGGAATAACTCCCAGTGGGTCGATTTTCTAACTCATTTTTAAAGTTTCAAGGACTTTTAAATTTAATATGGCTCAGAAAAACATCAAATGGCTGCTATCTGAGGCATTTATCCAAGGACATATTTACGAGATGTTTCTGGTAATGAAGAAATAGAGAAAACAAAAAACAAAAATTTGAACGTGCATAAAAAGAACGTCGGGTTTATCCATACGTGGCAATTACAGCAATTACACAACAGTTGAAGTTCGATAGAAGTTGCCAGACAGGAAGTTTCTGCAGGGACTAATTCTGCCATCTTTCAGGAAAATGGACTTACTTTCAGTAAGAGAACAACAAATATAGAAGAATACACAGTATGTTACTTAAAACGGATCGTTCTTCCTTCCCTTTACGTAACTCTGTGCTGACAGACTCAAGTACTCTCCAGGGGACCGACACATAACAAAGCTTAACAAAACGTAAACGGACACTTTCGAAACGAGAATCTCGTTAGAAGCGAACTCGAAACTAAAACAGAGCCTCAGTGTTATTCGACTGAATAAGCATTGCCCGTAGGCCACACAGCCTTAATTGCATTGCTAAAGTTTGGAGTAACACGATATTTTTTCCTTCATAAAAACTAAGAAGCCGTTCATGTATGAGTGAAAACCTACAAAAGTAGGATATGAGCTTAATCGACTTGATATACCTATCCACCCTCAGAGTTTGCGGTGAGTTATACGTTCCCAGAATTTCGTCGCAGCTGTTGAAGAACCACTAATCAGTTCCAAGACCAGTACCAAGACCAAACAGTTCAGATCTTGTATAGCTGGATTCAGCGGAGCAAAAAGAGTAGGTAGGCCGACATGTTAATTACCCATTTTCTGTACACAAAACTGTAAAAATATACCTCCTAATATATTTACGCTGATATTCTATTAATGTAGTAGGTATCTTAAATCATCATACCAACATACATAAACGTTGACAGACCTCAAAAACAGAATCAAATAGATAGGAAATTAAACATTATGGTTATGTATTTAATACGTATTGTACCCCAACTGGACGGTAGTTACGTTCCTATGTAGATAAGCAGGTATAGGGCCGAAATTCAGGAACGCTTCTTTTACAGAAGGACCGGTCCTTCCTTTTACCTCCCTTCTAAATTAAAGGCAAGCCTAAAGGAACATCCCTTTTAAAAACGGCACGCAGAGATCAACCTTTTCTGGAAAGGAAGGACCATTGGTGAAAGGATGGTTCAAGGGAGCGTTAGCAGCAAGTGCTCCGCGCAGACAAATGTTTGGAGCATTTCATGTTAATCTACCTCCGTAGTAGCTGATGCTGATATTGCAACGTCCCAGACACGGAAAGTGAGTTCCTGTTTCGTTGTCTTCGTCTTGTTGTTCAGTACTTCAGTGGTTCACATTCGTGCCAAGGTGATTTGTGGTTACAAGAGTACACATCAGTAGCTTTACTGAACCTGTACCTGTTTTGGGATTCTTTTTCACTGAACTTTTTCCACTGGACTGCCCACGTCTCGTATTTTGTTACGAATAAGATAGAACGTGGGTTGGAATTCTTCAATAAAACCGATGAATTCCATCATTTCGTCGTCGAGAGCAGCATACAAATTAGACATTTTCAGGCAAAAAAGACCAAATGCAAGACGCAAAACAACAGTGCAAAAGCACAGCAGCCGTGCAAAAACACAGCTCCTTACAACTGAAGGGAGCTTTTCGGTACCTCGCGACCAGCCTAATACTGTAACATAGGTTCCTCAAAAACGCCGGAACTTTACAAAAGGGCGCTTTCGGGGGGAGGGGGGGGGGGGGGGGGGGGTCTTGTAAAAGGGAGTGTAGAGGAAGGCGTTTAGGCACATCTCTGTATTAGAAACCTGGGAAAGGAATGTAAGTGTCGTCCCTTAAATAAGAAGAGATCTCTTCAAAGTCAGGGGAAAGGGAGGTTTTTGCATCGAAACTAGTAGGATTCCTAAAGGCTTCCTAAAGGAGTCCTTCTATAAAAAGAGCGTCCCTGCATACGGCCCATATAATCGCAGTTGCACATAAAAATTTGTTGTCAAACCGACAAGTTTGTTGTCGCACGACTGCAATAAGAACTACGAGAATCGGATGAAAATTGCGGTGTCCTGTAAATCGCCACCAGTGACCACCGTTACCCATCGAATTAAAAGAGGTTAATTCGATGTCGCTGTCCGTTCAAAACTACAGTTACACACCACTTGATCTACTCACCCCACTAATCTATATCATTACGGACCGATACAGGATATTTTTTCCTTCTGGAGATGCGAGCTTGCGAGCATCCAAACCACTTGTCAGTTCAGACAGAAAAATAACGCAAAAATATATCACTACGTGAATTCATAGCCTGGTATGGACTGGTGGCGATTGTCGCACATTTTTAGGTGGTAGGTAGCGATTGTCATTGGTGGCAAATTACATGTTTCAAATTTGCGGCCACAAAGTTATCACATACTCACACACCGCCGGTTTTCTCTGGAACCATATCGGTTTTCATATAATATGTAGTCTGAAATAGATCAGGATTTTAAATGGCCTGAAACGAGTTAGTAACTTGGATATTGTTTCCCTCGGCTTTAGGTTCCTCCACTCAAATCAAACAGCAGAAGCTGAGCTTTAAAGGGTTTTACTTAAAACTACTGGATACTTGCTGATTTACTTCAATCAGTAGGACAGAGGAGTCTTTTTCAAACTATATGGTATGGTTAGATAAGAACGGAATATCATAGAAAGTGAATTCAAGAGACAAGGTAAGGACAGGACGTATATAGGGACCAAGGCTATTAGTAATTGGAGATGGAGACCACAGCCGCATAGACGTGTACATGGAGACTCCACGACCACGTAAAGGACATCAGACTGAACAAACAATGAATGGGTATGCTCATATCAACAAAAACAGATCCTTGTTACACTACCAACCCCAGCACCCACTCGATGATGTAGCCAAGATAAGTCTGTAGGTATTGGTGAGCGGAAATGATCCGATCATTTCAAAAATAGGCTCATGAATAATCAACAGTCTGTCACTCAATGAGTTGGAGCCCATTCAAATGAAGCTCACAGAAGCAGAGAGGATAGGGCTCCAAATAAACCTATTTCAAGTCTTCTAAGAGATCAAACGACGAAAGGGATCAATGAGCTGTGATCAATGGGCTATTTGCACGTACTAGTTTTATTTTATTTATTTATTTATTTATTTATTTATTTTTTAAAAGAAAGTAGGTCCCATACTGAGAATTTTGAGACCAAATGCGATCCTACGATAAATAGTTATATTTCTATGGTTTTTCAAAGTTCCCAGAGGTTCCTACGAGACGGGAACGAGAAAGCTGATGGGTTAGCAAAAGCGGGGGCCGCAAACGGAATTTCTCTTAATATTGGACTGCCGGTATCCGACTTTTACCCAAGTATAACAGCGAGACATCGACATCAGTGGGAAGTTGAATACAAAAATTCAACGAATGGCCTATACTATAAGGACATACAGCCCCGGGTTCCAACTAAATCCTGGTTCATTGGGTGGTCCGCTCATAAAGCACTGTGTAGAACCATCGCTCGGTTGCGTACAAATCATGGAGTCTGTGGAGCCTACCTACACCGCATCCACCCTGAAACCCTACCTCATTGCAGATTTTGCGAAACAGCAGTCGGAACACTCGAGCATCTGATCATGGAGTGCCCATTGTTTTACTGTGAAAGAGACGTTTTATTTTCTTTTATTATTGATACTAATGCAGTATGCCAACCATTTAATTATAGGTCCTTGCTTCGATCTGCAAATATTAACATATATAAGGCTATATTTCATTATTTGTCGGAATGTAAAATTTCTGTTTAATTTTATTAGATAGTTTATAACTAATTGTACATAACCATATGGCTGTAAAATGTGCCCCATTAATGCCAAATAAAATTTATAAAAAAAAAAAAAAAAAAAAAAAGGTTCCTACGACATACGGGGAGTGGGGCGCCCACGCGAGAGGAGTGCAATGACGTAGGAACCTGTGGAAACCTTGAAAAATCATAGAAAAAGAACTACTTACCGTAGGAGCGTGTGATTGGTCTCAAAATTCTCAGGATGGAATTTACTTTCAGTTAAAAAATAATATAAACCGCTTTTGTGACCCATGCAAATAGCCCATTACTCTGTAATACTAGACAGTGATGCTCACGAATGTTGATGACATTTCATCTAGTTCAAGTGTAAACTTCTTTTGACATAAATGAACAGGAACTTCAACTTCACGGTTCATTGAAAAGTAACGATTCAAGTGGTGCGCATCGACTCCAAATTCAAACTGATCAACTTATCTCCTTAGGGAATATGTATCGAGTTGAGCATAGGAGGTAATTATCTATATTGAAAACTAGTCAAACTAGCAACATTTTGAACACTCTCAATACATCGTTCATTGATTTAAAAAATTGCAACTATCAACTGAGTAGTACCCACACGAATTCGTGTGAATTCGTAAGGCAATTACCTCCAATTTCAACTGAATTAAGAAATTAACTTTATAAATGACTTCGGAATGATTTCGCCAGTTGATGCATATCAAAACATAAAACCTATGCACCTAATAATTATGCTATATAGTAGAGGATCAACGTGACATATTTTGACATATACCCACTGAATTTCATACCTACTACCCACCACCTCTACAACCTAGGGAATACGGTCATCACATTTTTCGGAGAGAAGAGGTTAATCTGACTGCCAAACGGTACAATGAATTGAGAAGTTGGAGATAATGAAGGAACCGACCAATTTTTTAAGTGAACAATGAAATGCAACCCATTGTCAACGCAATGACATCCGACTTACATCATAAATAAGATTGCCCAATATCCGCGGAAAGGCAAAGCGAAGTAGTTACTAAGACTGGGACGTGTTCAGAAGCCATCAGGGTTAATAGTAGGTTAGCGTTGAGTTATAGCGGTACCAGTTGAAACCACTAGCCGTCACTGCCGCCAAACAAACCATTAAGAGTTGGCAGTACTACTATTAGACACCAGTGGGCTAGGCCCGTTCCCGCGAACATCCTCATCCCATCGGCACGGTACTGAGGTCAAGAACAGAAGTCTCTAGTCTACCATAGCGGTTCTGTTCAATACGAAACCCATGGCACAGTGGGAGGAAGTTTGTTGAGCCAGCTGCCCTTCCTTTTCGTCAAAGAAAACAATTTTGGATGCCAAAGCGGCTTTTTATTGAAAATTCGCTAAAAGGTTTATCGATATTTCTCGACTGTACAAGAAGATCTACGACTAAATTATTCATTTTTAATCAAGTTTATCTTCATTTAAGTCAGTCACCAAATAAATATTGACAATATTTTTATTAACAGAAATCTGAACAATTTAATCTGTCAGACCAAACATGCGAAAGAATGAGCAAAACATTTCACATGGGACACTGTGTTGTTTCAAAAATACATTTTTCACATCCTCAGGCCTACAAAGAAAATTTACGGTTGAGATGCACATTTTTCATACGGTTGTACTGCAGAGAAGGGAAGCAACTTTTATACACATACAGTACACTGTCAGACATTAGTAAGGTAGACAGATACTGAGCATCACTCATCCAACGTCCAATGAAAGATTATTTTTTATAGTCGTTCATTAAATTACATGGCTATAGATAACATTAAACAAACCAATGGATGAAATGGGTAGGATGAGAGAGAATCTAAGTTCTAACTTGTCTATTTTTCCAGTACTTAACTGTATGTATATTGAAACAATAGTGGTGGCTGATGGTGGGGTCTTAAAAATATGAATTTCGGGGGTTTAAAAAAATTGTAGTTTACGCTCTCCGTGTATCGCCCTGCACCTCCCTCTATCCTGGAAACCAATTTCCCGGCTTCCCGCTCGTAATGCTCAATTGGGAACACTGCAAATTCCATACGAATCTTCACTAACAACCCGATTCTTGGATTGTATGGACTCGGTAAGCGAATATTTTGCAAATATATATAATTTTTCATATATTTTTCCCCGAAACTGGAATAACTGTCACGCGAGAAATGAATTAGGTTATAAATCAGTACGGAAAGACGTAATGAATGAAATTCATGAGCATCTTCCTGCTACGATTTTGTATTTTTGAGGTATTTTTTGGAGGTGTGAGCGCCAAACAAATTTAGATAACCGCTCCTCATTCAGTATACGAAAAATGAAACAGGAATCAAAGACAGGTTTAGGACACGGAAAAAACGCGTTTTGAGGAATAAACCTAACTGAAAGTGGGACACGACAATTGGGTATGTGGAATGAATAATGTGGCTGGTTTGAACGTCACGTCACGCATTTGAATGATGTTAGTCAGGAATTTGGAAATAGAGAAGCCAATTGGGATTCCAATAGATAACTGGAGCGACCCACAGCACCCAGAAACGTTGTCAAGGAAATGTTTTATTCCAGTTACAATTGAACAAAGAAAGGACGAGTAATTAGAGGGCTGGTGTATACTAAGTCCTCAAGCCAAAACGACGGGAGTTGGAATACTGATGTTGGAGGAATAAATTGTATTCGAGAGCTTCCTTGAACGGTACATAACTTGAGAAAGAAAACCACAAGAATGGGCAAAACCGGAACAAATGCGGTGCATTACGAAAACGCAGGGACAATTTAGATTCAACCCGGAAGGCAGTTGTGAGGGTGAAGAAGAAAAAAATTGAATACTAATATACGGCGAGACAGAAAAAGTCCTTGGCTATTTTTCGACGTCGACTCCTCAATGCGGACCTTTTTTGGTTCCTAAGGAGTTGATTAGGTAGTTTAGAGGAAGTACTTCAAAACTAATCGTGTTTGGTTGATGAAGGGCTTGCCAACAAGTGGGAGAAATTAAAGCAAACACACGCAAACAATAAGGAGTTGTACATTTAAGCAACTCCTTATTTATAACTTCTTGCACATTATGAAATTGATTATGGAAATAAATAAAAAATGTAATTCTTTGCTACGTTCTTTGTAATGAGGAGCACCCATGACTTATGTTTATATTATTTTCCCATTTTCAAATGAAAGTAGGTTCCATTCTAAGAATTTTGAGATCAACCGCACTCTCCTACGATGAACAGTTATTTTTCTACGAGCCTTCAGAATTTCGGCGACGAGTGACGTCACTGCACCCTCCCGCTTGGGCGGAACCCCCTTGCCAATTGTGAGGTAGGAAGTGCTGGAATCTTTGAAAAAACATAGAAAAATAACTATTCATCTTAGGAGAGTGCGGCTGGTCTCAGAATTCTTAGAATAGAACCTAATTTCACCTAAAAACATTAACAAAGTCGTGGGTACCTACTCCTCATTCAAATTTTGTAAAGGGATCATAACTCACAACTTACGTTGGCACACCTCATCTCTCAATTAGTTTCATTTGCCGACCTTCGAAGGTCCTCACTACTGCTACTTCAGAAGACAGACCAGTGGCATAATTATTAAGTGTGATATAACTGAATTTTCAAGACAGGCGAGAGAAAATATAGCGAACTCATAAAAATCACAGAATTTGAGAGGGAATATTGCACCTATTTCGGCGTCCCTCTCAAATTCTGTGAGTTTTATATGTTTGCTATATTTTCTCTCACCTGTGATCAAAATTCAATTACACAGGTATACCTATTATATAAAAGTTGATTATGCCACCGGTCGGTCATCTGAAGTAGTAGTTAGGACCTTCGAAGACCGGCAAATGAAAACAAACTGAGAGATGAGGTGTGCCAAAATAACTTACAATTTATAATACCACTACAAAATTTGAATTAAAAACCTATTAAAGAATTACAGTTTTGATGGGCTCCAATAGTAAATTTCTGAAGGTGTAAGAAGTTCCTTTATAACCCGTTTCAAAAAATTAATGGAAACATTATCAACCCTTAATGTTATCTTGTTAATGGGATCTGGTAAACAAAAGAAGACAACAGAGATCATCGCAAGGTACCCGTGCACATGTTCTCTGTGGGCAGAGGAGTAGGCCAATTGGGTTGGGTAGGTAAAAACACTGACAGAGAACCAAAAAGGCCCAAATTAAACATTGAGGTTTAACTCCTTCCACGACTTAGAAAACAAACAGCAATCATCTGGCCGGGCAACAGCAGATAAACAAAAACTCGTGCATATCGGACTCGTGTTGATCTAACACCAAGGAAAGTAAAGGGACCACTGTCGACTGATAGAGCTAGTTCGAATTATTATGTGTACAGGATGATTATGAGTTCATCGAAGGATGCTATTCTAAATGCGTATTCGAGGTCACCACTGAGACGAATCAGGCGACGCGGAGTGTAAGCGGAAAATATGAATCTTGGGAGGAGGAAAAAGAGAGCTTCGCGCGGCTGCAAGGTGACACACGTGGCCCTAATGTGCAGCGATCAATCAACAGCACGAGTAGGTACCTGCCTATAGAAAGTGAAAACACTTGTGGCCCGATTTAGGGAGTTTCAAGCTCCTCGCTCAACGATTCATTCATGGTCTGGGTTACCTCCGATAGGTTTTCGAAGCGAAAATCTGGCGAAACGTGGAAACATTCCGAGGCGTCACTAATGAGTGGTGGATATCGAGAAATCGGGAAACCTGGCTTAATCATGGTTAAAACGATGACGTCAGCGCATTCCTTCCCTTTTTTGCCGATCATGATAGGTGAGACGAGATGTTAATTAACCGCTTCTAGGGGTGTGCTCGGATTCATAGTCGCCACTTACCTGTTGCCTACAGCTTCTACTACGATGGAATCGTGATAGCGTACTAATGATATCGTCTGAGAAAGGATTTTGTGGAGAATAAGATAAATGTCCATAATCACGTTGCCTGTTATATATGACCAGCTGATAGTCGGGGCAGAGAAGTTACTCGGATGTGCGTATACCGTATAAATAGTGGCCAGTACACGTTGTATCCCAACACAGTTCACCATAAAAGATCCAATAGGAACACTTCCGACTAACATGAATATACCACAAATCTTAGGCGCCCCTAAACAAACATAACCCAGTTTTCTTCTTCACTTAGCGAATTTTCGGTAAAATAGCTATCTTAACGGGTCCAAAATTTGCAGTGCCAACCTAGGTAAATGCATTTTAGTCTATTATTTTCAATTTTAAAAACTCGACATTTGATGGTTTGCGTTTCAAGATAGGCACCTAAGTATAATGTGAATATAGAATAAATCAATTTCTGCCAGTCCCCGCACTGGGCCCCCATCCCGGCACTTTCCTTAGTTACCACGAACCAAAATTGATGAAATTTGGTTTGTAGGTCCCATTTGGGGTCTAGCTGGTCCGCGAAGCTCGGCGCTGCAATTTTGAAAAAGCTCGAAAACTTCCAACAGAATACTATTGCTCGGGTATGGGCAAGGCGCAGAACGGGGTACCATCAACACAGTAAAATAATAAACCGTTGTGTAACAAAATAGTTTATAAAAACCCATTTTAAAGCATTCTGAATTAATCCTCAAATTAAATTTTTAAAAACAAAATCCGGCAGATAGATAAATACAAATTCTGCGGATGCATAAAAATTACAAATTTTGCGGATGTTAAATTCGAACCTCCGATTATTATCAATCAAAACTTTGAAGAATTCATGTGCGCCTGTAATATTTTGAGAACAGCAGTACATTCTAAAGAAATATTCAGCAGATTCAATTACAAATGCAATTTTCAAAAACGCATCTTCAGTAGCGCAAAATCAGGAGAAAACGTCATGATATTATGGTAATAAAACCAACAGAGGACAAGGAAGTCCTACCGCACTAAAATAAAAAATGATCTTGGTGTTCAATTCTTTTTATTCGTTCGGATTTTTAAACTACCGATTACAGGGACGCCTAGTGCTTCTTGTCAATGATAACTGTCTTGTGCATTCCGCTATAGTGTTTTTTCTCTATAATTTATATATCATTTTATTTATTTATTTATTAAATTAAATAGCTAAGCTGTGTCAATTACAATAATATAATGTGCGTAATTTGAAATAATATCATGGCTGCAAAGAGTCTCAAGCAGCAGAAGAATGTATCTTATTAAGTATGTACTCTAGCTAGCTATTAGTTATTTACTATTATTATTAGAAAATACATTTGTTGTACTGTTGGTACTTGCACCACATTTTCCATATTAGGTTCTAATATGTGATTTCCGGGAATAGTTTGTTGGTTCGGTTTGGAAGGTTTTTTGACTGGTCGTTGAGTGCCTGCTGTTGTAGCGTTTCCGGTCGGGTTCTTTGTCTGGTGCCGGAGCGGTCTCCTTTGGTTGTGATTACTAGGGACTGGAATTATATGCACAAAATTTGGCCAAAATATGCACTCGAAATGGGCAAAATATGCACCCCAAGCAAAATTGCGTTAGAAAAAAATTAAAATATTTCTAAAATGAACTAAATTTTTGCTGTGAGACGTACAAGTAGTCTATACATTATGTTCCAGTTACAGAAAAGGATCAAGGAAGAAAATTAAATGAAAATGTACCTTTTTTTTGTCGACTATACAATATTTACAAAATATTTACTATTTAATTTATACAAAATTTATTTTATTTTAAATTATTTTATTTATACAGAATTATTTTATATACAAAAAAAGACACTCGCTATCACAATTATAGCACTGGATCACAACTGATTTTTCCAAATTGACAATTGTGACGTATTTATAGCCCGAAAGTGAAAGGCAATCCCATTCAGGGATAAATGGTAAGGGCGCGCCTAAGCCCTGCCAGGCAAACGGATTAAACGTTGAATGGCCTAGGAATATCCGTGACCCCTTTTCAGAAACACATGTCTCGGGATGATTTGGCGATTGGAATGTCGAAATATAGGGAAATTCCCCAATTTCGATTAAAAATGCAGAAATATGCACAAAACGGCCAAAATATGCAAAAATCACCGAAATTGCAAAATACGCTAAACGCTTCAATGTAACACACGCTAAACGCTTCAGATACGCTCAAAACGGAAAAGTATAACGATATACACGATAAAAAACACATGCAAAAGATGCAAATTCCAGTCCCTAGTGATTAATTTCTAGTGTCCGATCACCTTTAATGGTTCACCCAGTTTTGGGTGACTATTTCAGGTGACCGCCTTGGGGGGGTGGGTCCGGTACCGGCCGGGCTCTTATTTGGTTGTGGGCTCTGTCACATGCATTGATCGTATCATCTGTTGTTGGGGATCCCCGTAGTATTATTTATACATTATCATGTTTACATGCCTCTTTCGTTACGTTATTATTTACTTATTACGTTGACGTTTCCAATGTAGGCACATGTTTACGGCTGGAAATAAATCTCTCTTTCTCACTCTCAACAAAAGAGGTTGGTGTAGCCAAGCGAAATAATCAAG
This sequence comes from Leptopterna dolabrata, assembly GCA_954871275.1. Classification (NCBI taxonomy): domain Eukaryota; kingdom Metazoa; phylum Arthropoda; class Insecta; order Hemiptera; family Miridae; genus Leptopterna; species Leptopterna dolabrata. The sequence goes on along the minus strand of OX940980.1, from coordinate 19,890,620 downwards.
TACTTCAAGGAGTAACGTATCGATTTAAACCCCAGCATTTCAATTGATTCAAACAGCGATACGCACAGAATTAATTAAAGGATCATTAACACAGACTCGAGGTTAAATATCCCTAACGAACTATACAAGTGTCAAAGAATTGGAAAGGGTTACACCAGAAGAGGACTTCCTTCTTACGCCATTGGAGGCCGTTGCAAAATACATTTCCCTATTACATAATGTTTTAAAGACTTATTAGTGACACGAACAACTAACCATCTCTCTGAAGTTAGCAGCAGTAAAAAATATACCTTGATAAATAACGCATAGAATGGCAAAATGGCAGGGGGTTCTTAATATACATCGCCCCGCACAGTCTTTTTTAAATCAAACCTCATTATTATCTTTCGATAGTGAATCTCCTAATCGATAGTACGCTGACCAACCACTATGAGTGTCCTATATACACAGACAGTTTCTTGTTAGGCGCTCATCGTTTCCTCTTTGAATCGATGCCGATTCGGAACTGACAAGAAAACTTCAATCAACTGAATCAGCAAAAGTCAAGAGAGAAGATTGCGTTGCTTATATATACAATGCAAAAACCGATCCTCCTGGCATATTGCGGTTGGACCACAATCCAGCGTCCGGGTGAGCCTGAGCAGTTCGATGACTTCGGAGTTTATTATAGTTTTCTGGATGAACGAGATGGCATTAGGCAGATCGAACTTTCAGCCCTTCAGCACTGCAGAAGTGCTACCACCAGTAGACCAAGTTGTCGATAGATTACGAGAATTCAGTTCAATATCGTATTCTAGTTGAGCATATTGTCAGTTAATAAATGGAATTCTACATTTCAAATGACATCTGAATTACCACCACTCGACAATCTGCACTTATGATGGAGGTTGAGTTGCGATATTCAACTCCATCCATTAAACAGGACACTAAAATAAATCCAAAATTGTTACCAAACTACTTTTATATTAGTTCAAAAGTTTTATATTAGTTCTGTTATACCTACTAGTTTTATACTGGTCCAACCAGGATGTGGTAAAAACGTCTCCACGTGTACCATTCTCGTCAGTTCACTTCCTTTGGCAATACAACTGGGTAATCAACACCAAGCACATGATTAATATTAAACCTGTTTAGCTTCAAGCCGGAAAACCCCGGGATTCTAAATAATTAATGCGAAATGTTTTGTGGTTGTGGTTTTCGATAATGAAGGCGCGTTCCAATTCTTTCAACACAATCCTGCATGATACATGACCTATCATGTGAAGCCTTCAAAGGAGCAGCTAACCGACACCACAAATGATTGTCGAAATATTCAGTTGCTCACATAAATTGTTGGTTCACAAGATTGATTTATTCTAAATATAATTCAATCCTACTCTAATTTGCAGTGTTCTGACATTTGCTATGGGGTTTTCATTCAAGGTATATGTACCTACGAAGATCAAGCCGTAAAGCAGGTATGAAGGCACTAATCTATTAGGTACTTCTTCGCAAATGATGGTAGAAATACCATATTTGCGTCGTCAGAATGATGAGATGATGCATACAGGTAATGAATTTACAATTATTTTTCACATCATTATAAAGATAAGTGATGAGGTAAGTGTTGATGAGCTTCAATAGTCCAATAGTAATCCAAACACCAAGATGGTTCAATACTACGAACGCAGTTGTGAACTTGGCGTTCTTGCTTTGCAGGCCGACGACTCCACGTCTATTAGAAGCATCTGCCATAGTTTACACGCAGTTTATGTATGAAATAATAAAGAAATGAATCAACGAATAGCTCCAAATAGCGAATAGCTCTAATTCAACGTTTAACTCCATCAACAATCAACTACCATCATCCGCGTGGTCAGCAGTGTTATCGGGATTTAGTCGCTTAGCTGAAAATAAGTATATGCCCTTGGACAAGCCTAGGATACGTAAATGCATAAACAGAAAATCCAGCAGGGACTTGATATATATCTGTAGCTACTCATCAATACATTCCATTAGAGTCCACCATATCTACAAGGACGTTCAAGTAGACCGTTAAGGGAACAAAATCAAATATTTAAAAAAGTCCCAGTCTTGCAGCATGACTATGAGACCGAATTTTCAAAGAAATATTCGTATTATTGTGTAAATATGGTATAGCGAGAAACCAATTTCGTAAAATTATATCATTTTTGTTGTTGTTGTGATTTTAGCCATTTTTAACGGCTTTTGACCCTTATACAAATTTGACCTACTCTTTTTCGAGAAAAATATTTTCATCAATGAAATAGTCCCTCTGTCGTTAATCACCATCCCACACAACGTCAGGTGAATCAGTATTGATTTTAGTCCTTAATAGCACTTTTCGACTCCCGAAAATCCGAATTTTACCCCTATTCTGCATGAAAAACAACTGAAATGGTATTTTTCCGTCTTTTCTCACCCTTCCATATTACTTTCGGTGATTTTATATCGACTGTTCGCAATGCAGCCGTTTTTACCGATTTTTGACCCTCTAAACTCAAATTTGACCCCCTTAGAATTTTTGAAAATTTACTCGTCTTCGAAATCATCCTTCTGTTTGACAATACGAACATTTGGGCAAAATTTGGAATTTTTAGATGTACCCAAGGTCAGATATCGTCTGGAGTGACGCATAAATAAATAAATAGATATATAGATATATAAATTTTTGTAAAAAATCTAGGGATGAATTCAATACGCTCTGAAACGGATTTATCTATAAAAAATTTCACAAATTCATGTTCTGAAAATTTTGGAACTATTGCAATAGATTAATGTTCTTCGAAAATTCGCTAATACAAGAGGTTAGAAGTGTAATTCAAATTATGGGTTGGTTTCAGGAGTAGATAACCATGCACAATCCGACCCACAATGACAGATAACAGAGATCTCGAAACGATTCTGTTAACAAGAAAATCGATTCACGTCTCATTCATTTTATATTTATGATTGAATAACTACAATGTCCCATTACAAGTAGGTATAACAACAATGTCCCATTACAAGTGGACGGTATCTTTGGTTCCAAGATTCTTGTGAAAACTGAATGTCAACAAACACCTCATTTTCAAATGTCAACTTATGTGCGCAAATTACATGAATATTGTGATCAATAAGCGAGTCGGACAAACGAAAGGTGTGGATCTTACCATGTTAATATGTGAACCAACACACATCGTAGAAACAGTATCCCTTATGGCACATTGTTCGAAGGCACAACAAAACACGAAACACCCACTACACAACTAGCATTGCTCTGAGCGGGAGACGTAAGAAGCCGCGACGAAACGAACGGAATAGTTTCTAAGGGAACTTAACAAAAGTCTTTGGCACACAATGTTTTGTTTTGAGATCTGGCACGCGTTTTTATTTTTGATTATATAGCTCCGGAGCGTAGCTAACATGCAGAGTGTTAGCAGAAGACTGAATTCGAAGTAAAGAAAGGAGCATCGAGAGGCAGAGGGTCAAGAGCTGGATGGTGGGAGGAGCTAGAAGGAACCTTTGCTGCCTTCACTGCGCTTGTTCGTAAACATCGCAGCCGCCGGTAGGACCTCATACAATCACGCATCCTCCCCAATGAAGAAGACATTTTTGAAAAAAAGTCATGCAGAATGGTCATATATAGATTTGTCAATATTTACATTCGGCATACATAAGGTATTCGTTAATAAAGCGATCAAAATGGCACATTTGTAATTAGCACCTCTGGAGTGCTAGGTCCATAAAATCATAAAACCGGTCAAGTTTTAAGTTTCCCTGCCGGAGGGAAAAAAATGGGGAAGGCGCGAGGAGTTTTCCATTCATTCAAGCTTATCTATACACCCTATACTCGGTTTTAAGGTTTTATATCACTCGAACTAAAGAACAAGAAATGTTTTGTTAATCAAAGGAAGTATAAAGCTTATTATCATGGAGTTAAATCATAGTTGAATAACCGTTCAACTTCGGAACACGCATTGAACTGACAGGTCTACCGTGCATTTCCCATCAAAATAATAATTCACTGGAATGCAAGATTTCGATTTATTCGGGACCGAGAGAATTTTGAACGCACGAAATAGAAGTAAGAATCATTAGAAGTGCCTGGTTTTCAAAAGCTGCAAATTCACATGGGATTATTATTCTATGGGACACACCCACAGGAAGGTTCACAGGCTGTCGTTTCTTTCATGTGCAATAATTGAAGTAGCTATTTTATATGGTTTCCACCAATTTTGGCCCCCAAAACACGGACAAGGCTCCTATTTTTGACAAATTAGCTTTGATCATTGATAGTGCCATTACTTCTAGTGTTATAATACAAACTTATGGTGACAATCTGGAACGTTTTTGACTCATAAAAAATTACGTTTGGGAGCTGAACCTTCGTTACAACCACAATTCCTCACTCTTTGGTCAAAGTCATATCCGGTCATATTCGGTCTTCTCGCAAAAAAAAAAAAAAAAAAAAAAAAACCGATCAAAACCCACGTTCACTAAAACCTAGAATGTCGAAAACCCCTATTTTGCACCAGTTTTTCACCCATAACACCCCTGGGTGTATTCCGATTTGGCTGCCGAGCTTCGGAGAACAGCTAGGGGGAGAACGATGATTTTATACCAAAATTTAACGTAAATTTAAGGCTGAAACTTCGTTCGAACATCAGTTTTCCACTCTTTGGTCAAACTCGACTTCATATTCGGTCTCCTCGTCCTAAAAACAAGGAAAACGATACCTCACAAGGTCATGTTACTAAAACACCAAAAAACCCTATTTTTACCACATTTTGGTTTATTATTCTGTAAATAATACACCTACGTAATCAGCAAAAAATTTTACAACACCCCTTAAAATTTTTTCTTTTACGTTTCAAGGTGCGTAGATTCCAAAAATGTAATGTCCGTCCGCCGTATCATGCATATCTACCTCAATTACGGTCTAATAAATTCGTTCTTTCGCACAGGCTCCACTTGGGCCCTAGTTGTGTCCCGAACGTATGCAGCCCGATCGGAATATACCCAAGGGTGTTATGGGTGAAAAACTGGGGTAAAAAAGAGTTTTTGGTTTATTATTCTGTGAATAATACACCTATGTATTCGCTCAGCAAAAAATTTTTATAACACCCCCCTCAAAATTTTTTCTTTTCCGTTTCAAGGTGCGTAGATTCAAAAAATGCAATGTCCGTCCGCCGTACGCCGTCCGCCGTATCACGTGTACAGGCTTCATTTTTGGTCTAAAAAATTCGTTCTTTCGCACACATGCTCCATTTGGGCCCTAGTTGTGTCCCGAAACTTTTCAGCCCGATCGGAATATACCCAGGGGTGTTATGAGTGAAAATGTGTGTAAAAATAGGTACTTTTTGCGTTTTAGCAACATGTTGGTAACATGAGCTTTTGAGGTATCGTTTTTCATGTTTTTGGGGACGAGAAGACCGAATATGAAGTCGATTTTGACCAAAGACGCGGAAATTGAGGTTTTACCATTGGCTCAGCTCCCAAAATTGGTTTTTTTTTTTTAGTCAAAAACCTGGAAAAAACTGTCTGAAATCACCATCAATGTGTATACTAACATTAGAAAAAGTGTAAACAGCTGAATCAAGACCATTAAATCGCACTACCAATGATCAAATATGATCTGGGGGGGAAAAAAAAGTTTAGGTACCTATTTCATGTTTTGGGGGCCAAAATTGGTGGTAATCATCAGGAATAGCTAATTCAATCATTCCACATGAAAGAAACAATAAATTTAACTGCCAACAAGAATCTCTAGAACTCCAATAGAATAATAAACCCATGTGACAAGGACTTTGCAACGTTTTTTTTTTTTTGGTGTTTTAGTAACATGAGCTTTTGATGAATCGTTTTCCATGTTTTCTAGGACGAGGAGACCGAATATGAAGTCGATTTTGACCGAAGAGTGGAATACTGGGTTCTAACGAAGTTTGAACCTTAAGCTTATTGTCGTGAGTCCCTCCCGGGAACACTCCTATCATATTAAGTTCTCACCAATATCCAAACGCCAAACTAAAGCTCCGTAAATAAAGACATGAGTGGGGACAGGCGACAGAACCCAGGGTTACTCAACCTGGGGCCCCACTACCAGCTCCCAGCAAGGAGCTGGAGGGAGAGGCCCCCAAGTACTATAAAACCCCGGATCCTGGCGCTCAAGCTTCATTCGACACTTCCTCTAACCAGCTCTCTCTTCTCTCTCTTACCTTACCTCCCAGATGATCGGTTGAATACAGCCGCCTGGGAATTTCACCTCCTCTCTCCTCTCTCCTCCTCCTTGTCTAGATGATCGGTTGAATACAGCCGCCTAGACAAGGGACCTCTCCTTTCCTCTCCTTCACCTAGATGAACGGTTGACTACAGCCGCCTAGGTGAAATTCCCTCTTCCACCTCTCTCTCCTCCAAAGTCGTAGATGTTCGGTTGACTACAGCCGCCTGCGACTTTTCCTCACCTTCTTTCCACACCACCTCTCTCTCCTCCAAAAGTCGTAGATGTTCGGTTGACTACAGCCGCCTGCGATTTTTCCTCCTTCTCTCTCCTTACCTAAATTCACTCACTCACCTTCCACGCCACCGTGATGAGAATTTTAAATTCATCACAGTGGTGAACCCGACGTTCACTCAACCTTCTTCCTTCCCACCTTCCCACCTCATGTGTCGCCCCAGTCAAATAGTTCGGTGTCCCAAATTTTAAATTCAAAATTTCAACCAGTCAGTATAAATTCGCAATTCTTGGCCCAACCCTCACCGCTCAACTCTCAACTCAACGCACCACCGCTCCCGCCGATTGCGAATTTCAAAATTCAAAACCACGTCAAATTTTTGAATTTTAATTACAGAAATGGACCCGAACTCACCGACGCCGCCGCTCCTGCGACCAGCCACACTGCAGCCGCCCGCCGCTGCGACATCCGACGCATTGGCCGACAACCCTTTCTCCACGCTCTCCCCACCGACCTCTGCGTCATCGGACACCGCCGCCGCCGCCGCCGCCGCTACGGCCGCAGCCGCCGCCAACGTCATGACGGCGTCCGCTGCGTTCCCTCTGTCGCTGCCCCCCTTCTACACGCACGACCCGGCGCTTTGGTTTTTCCAAGTAGACGCAGCGTTTTCGGCCGCCAACATCCGCAGCCAGAAAACTCGATATTCCCGGATCATTTCGTTACTGCCCTACGAGATCCTGCTGCAGACCTATGATATCTCCCCCGACGCCGCCGCTGCGTACGACGACCTCCGCAGCCGCCTCATCAACACCTACCAGCCGTCGAAAATCGCCCGAGTCGCCGCCCTCTCCCAACCTCAACACCTCGGCGACCAGAAGCCCTCCCACCTCTACCGGCGGCTGCGACACCAGCTGCAGGGGATTATGACAGCCGACATCGCACGCACGTTCTGGTTACGTGCCCTTCCCCACCCCATCCAGATGGCCCTGGCCAGCCATCTCGACGGCCCCGACGAGCCCCTCCTGCGCCTCGCGGACACCGTGCACGACTTGGCCGCTGCGGCCGCCGTCAGTGAGGTGCGTACGCCGCGCCACCCCCCGCCTTTCCGGGACCGCACAAAATCCCGGGACCGCGACCGAGCACCCTCCCTCGACGGCCGTCGACCACTTTCGGCGGATCGCCGACGCGACTCGTCCGCCGACCGCCGCCGCCAGCGCTCACCCGAGCGCCGCAACGCATCCCCTCCCCGCCAGCGCAGAGGTCGATCCCCAGCAGCTGCGCGCGCATCAAACTCAGCCCGCCCCACCAACTCCGCCTACCTACCTGCGGACCACCCCAACCGTTGTTTCTATCACGTAAACTTCGGTGGGGAGGCCCGCAAGTGCCAACCCCCCTGCTCCTTCGCCCCTAAGCAGGGAAACGCAGACGCCCGCCGGTAAATCCGGCGGGCCCCCCTCCTCGCCAACACGGGGGGGACCATGCACATACCCCCCCCGCCCGCATTCACACAGCCACCACCGCCAAGCCACGCTACCCCTCCTACGCCGCCGCCACGGCTGCCAACCTCCCGGCCGCGCCTGCAGCGCCGCCAAACCCCTCACCCCACCACAAACGGAACAACCCCTCCCCGCCCGCCACCAGGGCAACCAACCTTCCGGCCGCCACTCACGCCGCCGCTACCGTTCCCCCACCCCGGAACGGCCCCTCCACGCCCGCCACCAGGGCAACCAACCTTCCGGCCGCCACTCACGCCGCCGCTACCGTTCCCCCAACCCCGGAACGGCCCCTCCACGCCCGCCAACAGGGCAGACAACCTCCCGGCCGCCACTCACGCCGCCGCGCCCGTTTCCCCACCACGGAACGGAACCTCCCCGCCCGCCTCCAGGGCACAACCCCCTCCGGCCACCACTCAGCCCGCCACTACCGTTCCCCCTCCCCGGAACAAGGCGAAGCCTCCTCCTACCAAACTGGCCAGCCCCCCTGCAGACTCCACCGTTCCCCCCCTCCGGAACGACAAGAAACCGCCTCGCGTCTCCTTCGCGGCGGACCAGCCAACGCCGACACATGTACCTACCTCCGCAATTATACCCAACGCCCTCCCGACTCACCAGCGACTTTTCCTGCGCTGCAGGAAAACCAATGTACCTTTCTTGGTGGACACGGGGGCGGCGCTATCAATATTTCCGAACAACATCCTCCGTCGTCAGGCGCGCTGCTACCGGCAGCTTCTCTACGCCGCCAACGGTACCACCATCCCCTCGTACGGGACGTACCGCTCCTCTGTTTATATGAGCGGGCTCGCGTACGAGTGGGAGTTTACCGTGGCGGACGTGGAGAAGGCGATCCTGGGGGCCGATTTTCTCGCATATTTCGGTCTCCAGGTCGACGTCCGGAACGCGCGCCTGATCGACCCCGCCACAAAAACACCCATACCCGGATTCATCCATGCCATCAACCACCCCCCTACGCAATTTGAACGCCTCCTCCTCAACTACCGCCCCCAGCGCCGCCCCTCTGCCCACATCTCCACCATTCAACACCACATTGAGACTTCCGGCCCCCCCATCACAGCGAAAGCCCGACGGCTCCACCCCCTGCAACTATCTAAAGCCCGACAACATTTTGATAAACTCATAGCCGACGGCATCGTCCGCCCCTCAAAATCCCCTTGGGCTTCTCCACTCCACATCGTGCAGAAGCCCAATGGGGATATCCGCCCCTGCGGGGACTACCGGCGACTCAATTCAAAAACCACGCCGGACCTTTATAATGTTCCCCACCTACGGGACTTCTCGTCGCACCTCCATGGCGCTAATATCTTCTCTACCCTCGACATTTCACGGGCATTCCACCACATCAACATTCACCCCCCCGATGTCCAGAAAACCGCCATCATTACCCCGTTCGGACTTTTCGAGTATGTTAAGATGGGCTTCGGGTTGAGGAACGCTGCACAGACTTGGCAGCGCTATATGGACAGCATCCTGCGAGGCCTACCGTTCGTCTTTTGCTTCCTCGACGACGTCCTGGTGGCCTCCAGGACGCCGGAAGAACACCTCCGCCATCTTCAACAGATCCTGGACATCTTCTCCTCCGAAGGCCTCCTGGTAAACACAGACAAGTGCGTTCTCGGCCAACCCTCCGTCCGCTGCCTCGGCCACCACGTTTCATCCGAGGGCATCAAACCCCTCGCAGACAAAGTCCACGCCATTAGTGACTTCCCGCAACCCCGCACCGTGACGGAACTCCGCCGCTTCCTGGGTATGTTAAACTTTTACCGCAGACACATCAAACACGCAGCACAACATCAACAACCACTCATACACGCCATTCCCCAACCCTCCAAAAAAAATGACAACCGCCCCATTACCTGGACCCCCCAACTCATCTCCTCCTTAAAAATTTGCAAACAGGACCTAGTAGACGCCGCTCTATTGGCCCATCCCGATCCTCATGCCCCCTTATCCATCACCACCGATGCGTCCGACTGGGCCATCGGGGCAGTGCTCCATCAGCACACCGGCGCCACCCCCCAACCCCTAGGCTTCTTTTCCAAAACGCTATCCCCCACCCAAAAAAATTACTCCACGTTCGACAGAGAACTCCTCGCCATCCACGAAGCCATAAAGCACTTTCGTGACTTCGTGGAGGGCAGGCAGTTCTCTGTCGTCACTGACCACAAGCCCCTGACCCACGCCCTCCTACAGAACCGCAAATCCGCCTCCCCGCGTCGCCTCCGGCAGCTCGAGTTTATCGGGCAATTTACGTCCGATATCCGCTACTTGCCGGGGGCCGACAACTGCGTAGCGGACGCGCTATCCCGACCCACCCCTACCCCCGCGCCGGTGGCGGAGTTACTGCCTTTCCCTTCACCACAAATCCTAAAATCAAAGCAAACTCCACATTCCGACCCCGCCCTCTCCAATCTCATTTCCGCCTCCAAATTGGAACAGCTGCCGCCCCTCGACCTCTGGTGCGACGTAACGGCCGATACACCGCGCCCTTACGTCCCACCGGAGCTGAGGCGGCAGTTCCTCCACTATCACTCCCTTCACCATCCTGGCATTCGGGCTAGCCGGGACCTTATCAAGACGCGGTACTTCTGGCCCCACATGAACACAGATATTCGTAACTGGGTTCTGGGGTGCCAGAGGTGCCAGCGGTTTAAGGTCTCGGCCCACCCCCATGTCCCACCTCAAACCATTCCCGACTCCCTGCCGTGGGAACACGTTCATCTGGATTTAGTGGGCCCCCTTCCCCCATCCGAGGGGAAAAAATACTGCCTCACGATGATCGACCGTGCCACCAACTGGGTGGAATGCATCCCACTCTCAAATATCACCGCGGACACCGTCGCAACGGCTTTCCTTTCTCAATGGGTTAGCCGTTACGGTTGTCCGCGGACAGTCACGGTCGATCAAGGGAGGCAGTTTGAGTCCGCCCACTTTTCCGATTTACTACGTTCCCTCGGCATCCACAAAATTCACACTACCCCATACCATCCCCAATCCAACGGGAAAATAGAGCGGTGGCACTCGGTCCTGAAACAGGCCATTTCTACTTCAACAAATTCCCCTTCCTGGACTAAATCCCTCCCCTACATTTTACTCAGCCTACGCACTTCAGCCCGTCCTTCAGACCAAACCAGCCCCGCACAAAACGCATTTAAAGACCCGTTACGTCTACCAGCCGACATTTTCACCCCACATCACACGCCGTCAATTAACAGGGAACCGCTACACTCCACAACACCCACAAACGACACCTCTTACCCCAAACGCTTCTTCACCGCCACACACATGTACCTGAAAGAGCCCGGCATGCATAAAACTTTTTAACCCCTGTATGCCGGGCCCTTTCAGGTCATCCGCTCGACACCATCCACCGCTACCCTGTTGATTGACGGAAAACCCCACACCGTGCCATTGGCACGGTGCAAACCAGCCCCAGTCCTCCCCGACCAATCACACCACACCAATCCCCCGCCCACCCCCACACCACACACAACACACATCACCTCCGTCTCAACCGACGGACCCCGACGTCGTCGCCTCGCTCCGCGACGTCCCGGGTACCGGCTCCCAACAGCTATCCCCCTTCACCGCCACCCTGGCAGTGAAGGGACCCCTCTATCAGTCTTCACCAACGTAAAGACTGTTAGAGGGTGGCACCCATCTTCCCCATCGCCCACCTCCCCTCACACTGCACACACACCTCACTCACACACTCACTGTCACACACCACACCCTACACGCACCCAGGAAACGGCGGATTCTCGCAACCGCCTCCCACGAAGTGACCAAATGTTTGTACATACCTCTGTATCTTCTGTATATACTACTTCATCTTTTGTACATACCTCTGTATCTTCTGTATATACTACTTCATCTTTTGTACATACTCATCCATCATCTGTAAATACTCATCCGCCAACTGTAAATACTCATTCATCCTCTGTACATACTCCATCCTCATCATTGTAAATATTGTTCATCCTCCTCATCTCGCCCTTGCCGATCACTTCCCTAAATGCCACATGTTTAGGGATCCTGACCACTGCTCCCATCATACTGTACATACTCTCGCCATCTCATCCTACTTATTCTACCTTATATTCTACCTTATGTTACCTACCTTATGTTCTACCTACTTATCATCTACCTACTTATCATCTACCATGTTACTACTAGTTTTTAAGGACCGCCTTCAGCTCAACCTCTGTTTGCATCGGCCCTCAGCCCCTGTCACTTTGCGCCTTCAGCTCCTCCTCTTGTTTGCCGTAGCCCTCAGCTCCTGTCATTTTGCGCCTTCAGCGACCACCTCTTGTTTGCCGTAGCCCTCAGCTCCTGTCATCTTGCGCCTTCAGCACCAATATTGGTTCAAACTGGGGGGACCTCTGTCGTGAGTCCCTCCCGGGAACACTCCTATCATATTAAGTTCTCACCAATATCCAAACGCCAAACTAAAGCTCCGTAAATAAAGACATGAGTGGGGACAGGCGACAGAACCCAGGGTTACTCAACCTGGGGCCCCACTACCAGCTCCCAGCAAGGAGCTGGAGGGAGAGGCCCCCAAGTACTATAAAACCCCGGATCCTGGCACTCAAGCTTCATTCGACACTTCCTCTAACCAGCTCTCTCTTCTCTCTCTTACCTTACCTCCCAGATGATCGGTTGAATACAGCCGCCTGGGAATTTCACCTCCTCTCTCCTCTCTCCTCCTCCTTGTCTAGATGATCGGTTGAATACAGCCGCCTAGACAAGGGACCTCTCCTTTCCTCTCCTTCACCTAGATGAACGGTTGACTACAGCCGCCTAGGTGAAATTCCCTCTTCCACCTCTCTCTCCTCCAAAGTCGTAGATGTTCGGTTGACTACAGCCGCCTGCGACTTTTCCTCACCTTCTTTCCACACCACCTCTCTCTCCTCCAAAAGTCGTAGATGTTCGGTTGACTACAGCCGCCTGCGATTTTTCCTCCTTCTCTCTCCTTACCTAAATTCACTCACTCACCTTCCACGCCACCGTGATGAGAATTTTAAATTCATCACACTTATGTTAAAATTTGGTCTAAAATCGTCGTTCTTCCGCACACAGTTTGAGTCCCCATTTGGGTCCTAGTTGTGCTCCGAAGCCCGGTAGCCCGATCAAAATGCACCCAGGGGTGTTACGAGTGAAAAATGGGTTTAGAAATAGCGTTTTTCGAGGTTTTTTGAGGTTTTAGTGAACGTGAGCTTCCAAGGTATCGTTTTCCATGTTTTTCAGGGATAGAATACCGAATATGAAGTTGATTTTGATCAAAGAGTGAAGAATTGAGGTTGTAACGAAGGTTCAGCTCCCAAAATTCATTTTGCATGAGCCGAAAACATGGAAATTGTCTGAAATCACCATAAACGTGTATAATAACACTAGAAGTAGTTTCAACAGGTGAATCAAGATAATCAAATGGCACTATCAATAATCAAAGATAATCAGTCAAAAATAGGAGCTTATATAGTGTTTCTGGGGGGCCAAAATTGGTGGAAACCATCAACAATAGCTATTTCAATAATTGCACATGAAAGAAACAATAAATGTATTTCCAGCATTTCTGTAGGTATATCCAATAGAATAATAAACCCATGTAACAAGGACTTTGCAGCGTTTTTCTTCCATAGCACCCGTGGGTATATTCCGACCGGGCTCCAAAGTTTCGGGACACAACTAGGGCACACATGGGGACTGTGTGCTAAAGAATGCATTTTTTAGACCGAAAATAAAGTAGATATGGATGATACAGCGGACATGGCATTTTTGGAATCTACGCACCTTGAAATGTAAAAGGAAGACTGAGGGGGCTATACTTTTTTCAAATAAAAATTATTTGTATTATTCACAGAATAATAAACCAAAAATATGGACACCACGCGTTGGAACTTTTAGCTAAAGATGGAATGCGTAATAGATGGTCTCTGGAGCTACTGGTGCGATCCAATTAATCTCTATCGGTAAACATACTCCAAATAGGCTTTCGGAGTTAGTCCACTCCAAGGTTCCTGGGTCAAGCCAATTAGAAAGGATTAGGGGAGATGGTGATATTGGTGGTCGCCTAACTTCAATAAGCTGTGAAATTCAGTAGAATACTTTTACTTCCCGAATTTCACCATTTGACTCCCTAACTATCCTAGTAGTTTTAGGATCTAGGTTAATTTTCTACTTGAAATGATCTGGGAATAACTCTGAAAGAAAGAATGGAAAAGAAAGCGGTCCGTGATTTTCTGACCAGAGATCTTAGCGTTTATCCTTTTTTCAGTTCATAAAGGCCGTAAATCAACGAAAAATTGGTTTGTAAAGCATTAAATTTAACGAACGAGCAATACCACATATTCAGCTCTCCAGGTGGCTTTCTCAATTTTTCTTTTTTATTTCTGGGCATCTGAAAAATTTGAGTAGATGGGAAAACCCATAAATAACCAGTGTAATTACCATTGAAGAAACTTTAAATAATATGAGACTGAGCGCGGAAAAAGGGCCTGTCACGATTTTTTCTAAACCCAATTTTTCGTGAATGTGCCCGTGTCATGTGGAATAAGCGTTTCCATGGTATTTAGTAGTAAAGAAGGCAATGATAATCGCATTTACTCGAAGAAATCACAGCTGTTCGAGTGGAAGTAAGGCCTATGTTATCAGTTCGCTAGAAGAAGGGCCTAAGTTATCAGTACACTATCAGAGGATTTTTACTTTTCCACAGGAAGAAGGGCCTGTGTCACTCCAGCTGACTTCCTATTAGCAACATCTGCAATGTCCTTGTTTTTCGGCGCTCCAGTAAAATAAAGAAATCGAGGCATAGACCCTTCTTCCGCAAACCCATTCATATAACCTTCACTTTACAACAAAATTAGGAGTTTGTCATTTTAAATCCGGTATTAAGTTCCAATTTCATGATAAATCTGGGTGATATCAACATAAAATTTCAATTCTGAATCAAATAATTCAATTTCACGATAGATGACTTTAGAGCGAATAAATGAATGATTCTTCATTTGATGTGAATACGAACTGTTCAATGTAGGTGTACCTAGGTAAAATGAACACTAACATTGATAACATTATTATGAGATAGTTGATACAAACCCTAAAATACATTATTAAGGGCGGGTTTCACCACCTAGAGTTAATTTAACTCTCACTCTCTAGAACCCGCCCTAACAGTAGTGTGCTGTTCAACATTATTATAATAAAGGTTGAGGTGTTCATTACTCACCTAGCAACCAGTACCAGGTGTGTGTATTATGTTGTATAGTGTCCCGTATTCTTCTGCCAGCGAGTTGGCAACCCTGCCCCTTAGTGATGACTGACAGTAACGTCGAGCTTCGAGGACCAACTAGACCCCGAACGGAACCTATAACCCGGAATTTCATCGATTTTGTTTCATGGTAACTAAGAAAAGTGGCCCGTACGGCGTACGGCGGACAGACAGAAATGTTAGCGAATTTTCAAAGAAAATGAAGCTATTGCAATGGCTTCGAAATTTAAATAATATAAATTTTTGGAAATTTTCTTCATAGAAATCCGTTTCAGACCATTCTAAAACGATTCCTGAAATTTAACACTTTTTTATATGTATATATATATATATTTATTTATATATGTGTCACTCCAGACGATAACTCTCGATAGAATTGAGATAAACAGCTCAAATTTGCACAAAAAATCTATCTTGGCAATCGAAAGGCTAAGTTCGAAGATGGGCGAAATTGGCCTACTCTAAGGAGGGTTTTGGCGCATTTAAAGTGCGCAAAAATTACCCAAAAATCCCCAAAATGTTATTTTCCAACATGTGACCCCTCATTTTAAAGGTTTTTGCACGCTGAACACGATGGTGGAATCGGATTTTAGATATCTTGATCCGTTCTCAAATTAGAGCATTTAAAGTGCGCAAAAATTACCTAAAAATCCCCAAAATGTTATTTTCTAACAAGTGACCCCTCATTTTAAAGGTTTTTGCACGCTGAACACGATGGTGGAATCGGATTTTAGATATCTTGATCCGTTCTCAAATTAGAGCATTTAAAGTGCGCAAAAATTACCCAAAAATCCCCAAAATGTTATTTTCTAACAAGTGACCCCTCATTTTAAAGGTTTTTGCACGCTGAACACGATAGTGAAATCGGATTTTAGATATCTAAATCCGTTCTTAAATTAGAGCATTTAAAGTGCGCAAAAATTACCCAAAACTAGGATAATCTTTAAACTCTTACCCCCACCCCCTTAGAGTGGTCAGATTGAAAAATGTGAGAAGTATTAATTGAAGACGAGAGTTCGAAGCAAAAAAGGGGGAGGCAAACGATTAGTACAACTCCTTGAATTTACCCACAGCGATCAAATAAATAAGCACTTAGTACAATTACGTAATAAACAAACGGTAGAATCAGGATGGACAAAACGTACAAATTAAAATAAATACGAAGAGAATATACATAGAAAACCAAATTTTAGACCGAAGTTTTCCTTTATTCAAAACCATAGCCATTAATTCGAATATTTCTTTGAAAATTCGCTCATTAAGTCATGCTGCATGACTGATTTTTTTTATTGCAGTTTTGGATTCTACATACCCTCGGCATCCACAAAATTCACACTACCCCATACCATCCCCAATCCAACGGGAAAATAGAGCGGTGGCACTCGGTCCTGAAACAGGCCATTTCTACTTCAACAAATTCCCCTTCCTGGACTAAATCCCTCCCCTACATTTTACTCAGCCTACGCACTTCAGCCCGTCCTTCAGACCAAACCAGCCCCGCACAAAACGCATTTAAAGACCCGTTACGTCTACCAGCCGACATTTTCACCCCACATCACACGCCGTCAATTAACAGGGAACCGCTACACTCCACAACACCCACAAACGACACCTCTTACCCCAAACGCTTCTTCACCGCCACACACATGTACCTGAAAGAGCCCGGCATGCATAAAACTTTTTAACCCCTGTATGCCGGGCCCTTTCAGGTCATCCGCTCGACACCATCCACCGCTACCCTGTTGATTGACGGAAAACCCCACACCGTGCCATTGGCACGGTGCAAACCAGCCCCAGTCCTCCCCGACCAATCACACCACACCAATCCCCCGCCCACCCCCACACCACACACAACACACATCACCTCCGTCTCAACCGACGGACCCCGACGTCGTCGCCTCGCTCCGCGACGTCCCGGGTACCGGCTCCCAACAGCTATCCCCCTTCACCGCCACCCTGGCAGTGAAGGGACCCCTCTATCAGTCTTCACCAACGTAAAGACTGTTAGAGGGTGGCACCCATCTTCCCCATCGCCCACCTCCCCTCACACTGCACACACACCTCACTCACACACTCACTGTCACACACCACACCCTACACGCACCCAGGAAACGGCGGATTCTCGCAACCGCCTCCCACGAAGTGACCAAATGTTTGTACATACCTCTGTATCTTCTGTATATACTACTTCATCTTTTGTACATACCTCTGTATCTTCTGTATATACTACTTCATCTTTTGTACATACTCATCCATCATCTGTAAATACTCATCCGCCAACTGTAAATACTCATTCATCCTCTGTACATACTCCATCCTCATCATTGTAAATATTGTTCATCCTCCTCATCTCGCCCTTGCCGATCACTTCCCTAAATGCCACATGTTTAGGGATCCTGACCACTGCTCCCATCATACTGTACATACTCTCGCCATCTCATCCTACTTATTCTACCTTATATTCTACCTTATGTTACCTACCTTATGTTCTACCTACTTATCATCTACCTACTTATCATCTACCATGTTACTACTAGTTTTTAAGGACCGCCTTCAGCTCAACCTCTGTTTGCATCGGCCCTCAGCCCCTGTCACTTTGCGCCTTCAGCTCCTCCTCTTGTTTGCCGTAGCCCTCAGCTCCTGTCATTTTGCGCCTTCAGCGACCACCTCTTGTTTGCCGTAGCCCTCAGCTCCTGTCATCTTGCGCCTTCAGCACCAATATTGGTTCAAACTGGGGGGACCTCTGTCGTGAGTCCCTCCCGGGAACACTCCTATCATATTAAGTTCTCACCAATATCCAAACGCCAAACTAAAGCTCCGTAAATAAAGACATGAGTGGGGACAGGCGACAGAACCCAGGGTTACTCAACCTGGGGCCCCACTACCAGCTCCCAGCAAGGAGCTGGAGGGAGAGGCCCCCAAGTACTATAAAACCCCGGATCCTGGCACTCAAGCTTCATTCGACACTTCCTCTAACCAGCTCTCTCTTCTCTCTCTTACCTTACCTCCCAGATGATCGGTTGAATACAGCCGCCTGGGAATTTCACCTCCTCTCTCCTCTCTCCTCCTCCTTGTCTAGATGATCGGTTGAATACAGCCGCCTAGACAAGGGACCTCTCCTTTCCTCTCCTTCACCTAGATGAACGGTTGACTACAGCCGCCTAGGTGAAATTCCCTCTTCCACCTCTCTCTCCTCCAAAGTCGTAGATGTTCGGTTGACTACAGCCGCCTGCGACTTTTCCTCACCTTCTTTCCACACCACCTCTCTCTCCTCCAAAAGTCGTAGATGTTCGGTTGACTACAGCCGCCTGCGATTTTTCCTCCTTCTCTCTCCTTACCTAAATTCACTCACTCACCTTCCACGCCACCGTGATGAGAATTTTAAATTCATCACACTTATGTTAAAATTTGGTCTAAAATCGTCGTTCTTCCGCACACAGTTTGAGTCCCCATTTGGGTCCTAGTTGTGCTCCGAAGCCCGGTAGCCCGATCAAAATGCACCCAGGGGTGTTACGAGTGAAAAATGGGTTTAGAAATAGCGTTTTTCGAGGTTTTTTGAGGTTTTAGTGAACGTGAGCTTCCAAGGTATCGTTTTCCATGTTTTTCAGGGATAGAATACCGAATATGAAGTTGATTTTGATCAAAGAGTGAAGAATTGAGGTTGTAACGAAGGTTCAGCTCCCAAAATTCATTTTGCATGAGCCGAAAACATGGAAATTGTCTGAAATCACCATAAACGTGTATAATAACACTAGAAGTAGTTTCAACAGGTGAATCAAGATAATCAAATGGCACTATCAATAATCAAAGATAATCAGTCAAAAATAGGAGCTTATATAGTGTTTCTGGGGGGCCAAAATTGGTGGAAACCATCAACAATAGCTATTTCAATAATTGCACATGAAAGAAACAATAAATGTATTTCCAGCATTTCTGTAGGTATATCCAATAGAATAATAAACCCATGTAACAAGGACTTTGCAGCGTTTTTCTTCCATAGCACCCGTGGGTATATTCCGACCGGGCTCCAAAGTTTCGGGACACAACTAGGGCACACATGGGGACTGTGTGCTAAAGAATGCATTTTTTAGACCGAAAATAAAGTAGATATGGATGATACAGCGGACATGGCATTTTTGGAATCTACGCACCTTGAAATGTAAAAGGAAGACTGAGGGGGCTATACTTTTTTCAAATAAAAATTATTTGTATTATTCACAGAATAATAAACCAAAAATATGGACACCACGCGTTGGAACTTTTAGCTAAAGATGGAATGCGTAATAGATGGTCTCTGGAGCTACTGGTGCGATCCAATTAATCTCTATCGGTAAACATACTCCAAATAGGCTTTCGGAGTTAGTCCACTCCAAGGTTCCTGGGTCAAGCCAATTAGAAAGGATTAGGGGAGATGGTGATATTGGTGGTCGCCTAACTTCAATAAGCTGTGAAATTCAGTAGAATACTTTTACTTCCCGAATTTCACCATTTGACTCCCTAACTATCCTAGTAGTTTTAGGATCTAGGTTAATTTTCTACTTGAAATGATCTGGGAATAACTCTGAAAGAAAGAATGGAAAAGAAAGCGGTCCGTGATTTTCTGACCAGAGATCTTAGCGTTTATCCTTTTTTCAGTTCATAAAGGCCGTAAATCAACGAAAAATTGGTTTGTAAAGCATTAAATTTAACGAACGAGCAATACCACATATTCAGCTCTCCAGGTGGCTTTCTCAATTTTTCTTTTTTATTTCTGGGCATCTGAAAAATTTGAGTAGATGGGAAAACCCATAAATAACCAGTGTAATTACCATTGAAGAAACTTTAAATAATATGAGACTGAGCGCGGAAAAAGGGCCTGTCACGATTTTTTCTAAACCCAATTTTTCGTGAATGTGCCCGTGTCATGTGGAATAAGCGTTTCCATGGTATTTAGTAGTAAAGAAGGCAATGATAATCGCATTTACTCGAAGAAATCACAGCTGTTCGAGTGGAAGTAAGGCCTATGTTATCAGTTCGCTAGAAGAAGGGCCTAAGTTATCAGTACACTATCAGAGGATTTTTACTTTTCCACAGGAAGAAGGGCCTGTGTCACTCCAGCTGACTTCCTATTAGCAACATCTGCAATGTCCTTGTTTTTCGGCGCTCCAGTAAAATAAAGAAATCGAGGCATAGACCCTTCTTCCGCAAACCCATTCATATAACCTTCACTTTACAACAAAATTAGGAGTTTGTCATTTTAAATCCGGTATTAAGTTCCAATTTCATGATAAATCTGGGTGATATCAACATAAAATTTCAATTCTGAATCAAATAATTCAATTTCACGATAGATGACTTTAGAGCGAATAAATGAATGATTCTTCATTTGATGTGAATACGAACTGTTCAATGTAGGTGTACCTAGGTAAAATGAACACTAACATTGATAACATTATTATGAGATAGTTGATACAAACCCTAAAATACATTATTAAGGGCGGGTTTCACCACCTAGAGTTAATTTAACTCTCACTCTCTAGAACCCGCCCTAACACAAATTATAACCATAATAACACTCACGTTCCTCTTGTTTTGACCGCAATCTGTCTACATCTCGAACTTTTTCGATTGCGAGTTTAATTTCCAACTAAATTTAATGAACTACGTGGGAAAATTCCACGTTCCCTCCAACCCGACAAACTACCTAAACCACAGCCCACTTTCCCGCCTCCCCCGCCTGGTTCTGAATCTAAATCCAGAGCTTGATCTTTTCAGCTGGTCTGCAAATCGGATCAAGGCATGCATGCAGTTTTATTCAATGGATTTAAATAAGTTAGGTACCTTCAATGTGCATGTTATGTATAAATTATTTTAAGTATGTCTCTTCCTTTAGCTACTTATTCTCAACATTGGTCTCATTCAGTTTCTGTTTTTCTTTAATCAAGCAGGTACTTACTTGAATTTTTTATAAATTTCTCCTTTACATTATTTCATCTTCTTCTCTTTTTTTTACCTTGTAATTTGGGCTTTGCCCGTGTCAGTCAATAAAATAAAATAAAATGAAGCCAAGGAATCACAGAAACATATCAGATGGAAGTAGTTTGAAAATACGCAAGATAATTCACATAATTTGCTTTGAAATCAGAGCAGCCTTAGATCAGACCATCAGCTGTTTCTCAGTTGGTGGCTCCTTCTCTTGGAAAGTCACATCGTTCGCCTAGGCTGCTTTACCTACCAGCTAAGTATGAACTCTTTCTAATGTTCAGAACAGGGGTGACCTTCGTTAGTCATTACCAGTGACTGTCAAAAGCCCCACCTCCCCTAAGCGTTGTTGAAACGGCCATTTAATTTCATCGGCGAGTTAAACTATTATGCTGATGATGCTAACTGAGTGTAGGCTGAACATACTTTGCAACTTAGGGGCGGTTGCTGAGCTCGAGGTTAGGGCTTAGTCCTGGACTAAATGGTGATAGTCCGGGTTTATCAGAAAAATACGTTGCCGAGGGGCGGTTGCTGAGCTGGGGGTTTGAAAATCTCGGACTAACTGTTAGTCCATGACTTCATGATACCGGAGTTAAAAATGGGAAAAAATGGCTTGCTGAGTCCCGGACTAGGTTTTTTAATTCTGGGATCATCTCAGCCCGGGACTAAAAATTAGTTCTAGACTTTCCGAAGAAAGTACTAGATCAACGGAGGGAAATGTACGGGAATTGCTGTTATTATGTTGGTAGTACCATCATTTCCATCTGATTCTCGCCTTCTTCCAGGTTATCTCCAAGGTTACCTCACTCATGCCCGTGTTTTTTGCCTATTGTTTGTTGCCAACCTAGAGTTGTTTCCTTTCATCGGTCTACGTTCCTTATACTACGCTGTAATTCCTAAAGGTTTCGACTGACTGCACCTACTCATATTTCTAGAGCCTTTGCAACATTCTATGTGTTTTAATGATAAATATATTTTAAAATATATTTATAGAGTTGTTATCGTGAAGCAAGAAGTTTTATGCATGATTATCAAAAGTTCGAGTTACTTGCTAGGTGCCACTCGCTTTCCCGGTGCTTTTGGGTAGAAAGAATCTATAGTAGTTACAATCACTTCTCGTGTTAGATTTGAAATATCAAAACATCGATTTACTAAAATTATGTACGGCAAAGTCATTGGAAAAAGCGACGAATTAAATCATCCCTTGTTGTATATTCTTCTTGGAAAACATATTCATTCGTCTCACTGGCGGTCAGTGACATCCTCTTCATTTTGAGTATATACATCCGAGTCCTCCCATTCCTCCCATCTGTTGATCACCAGTTTCTCGGTGGAGGGTTCCTTCGGCAAAAAACCTTACCGCTACCAAATCCTTGTTCCCCACAGGTATGGTATGAGGGGCTCGAGAGTCTGGCATATCCATCAACTCTGCCACCATTTCTATAAAATCTCTAATGCTTTCTTTTGAGAGTCTGTAACTGTCTTTGAACTCTTCGTCCGAGAGATCATCAAATGGATTGATTGGATTCCCTATCATACCTGGGCCTCCGAATGTCATCTGGTATGTAGTCTAGGTAGTCCATTAAAGTTAAAACAAACTATAAAAAACACAAACTACCAAACAAGAACGCAAACCTAAAAAAAAACCTCTCGAGACAGCAGATAAACTCTGGGATCAAAGAGATAATTCTGCAGAAGGGAGGGATTAAAAATCAGGGCTAAAGTGAGCCCAGGACCAACATTTGATTCTGGACTAAGTACTATTGGGAGCTCAGCAAGGCACCAGAATTAAAGATTAGTCATGGTTTATGTCGAATTCGAACTCAGCAAGTCATTTCATGAAGTCCGGGTTTAAAATTAGTCGAGGTCTAGAAATTGACCCTGGATCTAGGCATAGTCCAGGACCAAATATAATCCGAGTCTCGGGGGCGGTTGCTGAGCTCGAGGTTAGGGCTTAGTCCTGGACTAAATGGTGATAGTCCGGGTTTATCAGAAAAATACGTTGCCGAGACTCGGATTATATTTGGTCCTGGACTATGCCTAGATCCAGGGTCAATTTCTAGACCTCGACTAATTTTAAACCCGGACTTCATGAAATGACTTGCTGAGTTCGAATTCGACATAAACCATGACTAATCTTTAATTCTGGTGCCTTGCTGAGCTCCCAATAGTACTTAGTCCAGAATCAAATGTTGGTCCTGGGCTCACTTTAGCCCTGATTTTTAATCCCTCCCTTCTGAAGAATTATCTCTTTGATCCCAGAGTTTATCTGCTGTCTCGAGAGGTTTTTTTTTAGGTTTGCGTTCTTGTTTGGTAGTTTGTGTTTTTTATAGTTTGTTTTAACTTTAATGGACTACCTAGACTACATACCAGATGACATTCGGAGGCCCAGGTATGATAGGGAATCCAATCAATCCATTTGATGATCTCTCGGACGAAGAGTTCAAAGACAGTTACAGACTCTCAAAAGAAAGCATTAGAGATTTTATAGAAATGGTGGCAGAGTTGATGGATATGCCAGACTCTCGAGCCCCTCATACCATACCTGTGGGGAACAAGGATTTGGTAGCGGTAAGGTTTTTTGCCGAAGGAACCCTCCACCGAGAAACTGGTGATCAACAGATGGGAGGAATGGGAGGACTCGGATGTATATACTCAAAATGAAGAGGATGTCACTGACCGCCAGTGAGACGAATGAATATGTTTTCCAAGAAGAATATACAACAAGGGATGATTTAATTCGTCGCTTTTTCCAATGACTTTGCCGTACATAATTTTAGTAAATCGATGTTTTGATATTTCAAATCTAACACGAGAAGTGATTGTAACTACTATAGATTCTTTCTACCCAAAAGCACCGGGAAAGCGAGTGGCACCTAGCAAGTAACTCGAACTTTTGATAATCATGCATAAAACTTCTTGCTTCACGATAACAACTCTATAAATATATTTTAAAATATATTTATCATTAAAACACATAGAATGTTGCAAAGGCTCTAGAAATATGAGTAGGTGCAGTCAGTCGAAACCTTTAGGAATTACAGCGTAGTATAAGGAACGTAGACCGATGAAAGGAAACAACTCTAGGTTGGCAACAAACAATAGGCAAAAAACACGGGCATGAGTGAGGTAACCTTGGAGATAACCTGGAAGAAGGCGAGAATCAGATGGAAATGATGGTACTACCAACATAATAACAGCAATTCCCGTACATTTCCCTCCGTTGATCTAGTACTTTCTTCGGAAAGTCTAGAACTAATTTTTAGTCCCGGGCTGAGATGATCCCAGAATTAAAAAACCTAGTCCGGGACTCAGCAAGCCATTTTTTCCCATTTTTAACTCCGGTATCATGAAGTCATGGACTAACAGTTAGTCCGAGATTTTCAAACCCCCAGCTCAGCAACCGCCCCTTAGCGAGGTAAAACGGCCCTGAATATTCTACCTTCCTGACATCAGCCGCAGTGGTGAAAACCCACCGGACCATGATTTATATCGCCAAGAAGAAATCACCACTTCACAACAGTTTCATGAGCTGGAAAGTGTCCCTTCCAAAAACCGCTACACGCGACTCCTGGGACTGTCACAGCGAATTTGTCACGGCATCTCCCCGATTCTACTCATCGACCGATAGTAGAGTTCGTTCACCAGACACTACGTAAGGAAAACCGAGAAGTCAAAGGTGATATTGAAGCAGCAAGAGGTCAAAGCTTACAACAACAGCTCAGTGAAAGGTAATTATTTGATCCTTTGTGTTCCGGGTTGTTCACGAACCTCCGTGACAGGACCAAGAGGACTTACTTACGATAACAAGAAAACCTGAAGAAAGTTCTTTTTAATAACCGAAGGTCCGGCCTTGTTTTCCAAAAATGTTGCTCCGTTCGATAATCAGAACAGGAAATCGGTATCGTGCGACATTTTTATTAGGCAGCATACTTGATAAGCGAAAAAAGAACAGAACAGATAGATTGGATAGTGAAATATCCCGTAATCGCGAACCAATCTGGCGAGAGGTGCACGACTCTACAACAATCCAAACAAATTGAACAGTCACGTGCGATGACGGTATTTACTTATTACCTACCTCGTGGATATTCTTGGTAACGAAAACTGTCTCCAACATTATGAGAAAGCGTTTCAAGTTTTGAGCAACCGATTGTGCTCCTTTGCAAACTCAAGATGACGCACCTATATTTATATAAATTTTCTAGTATCAACCTTACGCCAAACTTCGATCTGTCTCACCTGTGGGAATAGTAATACCTAAGTATACCTACAGCTAATTGAATTTCTATAATTCTGTAAGAAATCATATGGCTTTCATAGGCCCAACATTTTAATTTAACGAGGAAGATGGTCAGTTTTACCTTTATATAGTATTACAGATTATTAGCTTTCCAAAGAGAAACGCTGGTAGAGTATACCTACTGCTAGTGGTGCGTCGAATGTATTTTATTACCCCTACAATACCGCACTGGTTACTTCTCAATTATCAATTTCTTCTTTTAGCAAACTTTTGAAGATAAATAAACCTATTGCAATGGGTCGAAAATTTGTAGCATACGACACAAATCCATTTTGGGACATCAATACATGCCTAGAGTTTATATTTGGAATATATGTTTTTATATAGAATATACATGTTCATGTATTATGTGACACTTCACACATCTGAAGTAAGTGTCAGATATTGTCAAATCAAGAATATCAAACGAAATTCTATGCGTCAAAATCGCTGAAAATTTGTAAAAATCACCAACATTAAATCACCAAATGTTATGATGGTACTTGGAAATTTGCTCATATCGTCATGCTGCATCACTGCGAACTTCAATTGTAATCTAATCTTCGGTCGGCCACATTAATCAAACGTAAGTCGCCGCTGTACCTAATCAACTGCGCTTCTACTAGGTTTCTATATATTATTATGAAGATCAAACATCCTTGAAAAGGTTGCTCCAACACAAGCCCAATGGCAACTAAAGAAGCAGTAATGATCGCGATAAAAACCTCAGGGTAGCAGACGGTTCTGGAAACAACTGAGCTGGATTGTTGAGCCGCTGCGTTGAGCGATTGTAGAACAAATAATAATTAGTTGGAAAGTAACAGCAGCAAGCAGCTGAACAGGACAATAAATTATTATTATTTCAGTCGCCTAAAGGTTCCAAAAGGTACCGTTAGTAGATATAAATAATAGATACAACCAATTGATTCAAATTATTTGGGTTTTAGTAACGCTTCTCAAGTAGACGACAGTAGTAACTAGGAATTATGAACTATTTCAACATCGGAGAACTAGTACAGCTCCTGATTAATGTAGTGCGCTCTGGTTCTATAATAAAACTGCAATGAAATATCGCAACCTGGTATGAAACATAAAACGTTCTAGCTTTCACAAGTTAGAAGCAGGCGCAAGTTTCAACTTACCTTATCAAGACGGAGCCATGTTTATGGGGCTAACAGCCCCTCGGCGCAAGCACCTGTGAACAATAAAAACAGCTTTTGAGGCGCCACCAAGTATCGCAGCAGTATCGCAAGTCGCAGTTTTTCTGATACCTACATCGAAAGAGTTAACGGTACATATATAGCTACAACACCTCTTAGATAGGAGCCATTAATCTTCGAAAAGGAGTACATGTATACAGCGCCTGGTTTCTATTGCAGGTTACAATAACTTACTTTTCCGAATGGAATAAAATGTCCTTTATGAGGATGTCGTAACCGATAAGACGTAAAGTACCAAACAAATACGCAGGGATATGCAATTCACACTCTACATGGAAGCAGTACAGTGTAGTGACTCACTAAAGTTAGTTAGCCACTACGGAAGTTAACGTTAGGGGACTGTACTGTGCTAGTGCTCACAAGTTACCTTCATGCTTGAAAACTTGATCTAAAGTTTAAGTCTATATTCATTTACCTCCATAATAAAATGTCTTCGCCAAGTGGTAATCCTGAATGGAGATGTATCACTGTCGTATAATCACGCGGTACTGAACTTGAAGAGCTTTGCAAAAAATTCCCGAGAGAATAAACTGAGGAGCTGACGGTTCAATATGATGTGGTGAGCTGAGCTCAGCAGTGCCACAGGAACCGGCTGAGCGTCTCCTAGAAGACTTGCTTATCAAGCTATTTCTCCGGCAAGGCAACCGACAACGGACAAGGCAGTAGTTGGCGTGACGATCCAAATCATGAGGAATACAACCTCCTATAATCATTATATCTGCTGAAGTGGGAAGGTCACTCACAGGACTCACTGAAAAGCCAGTGCGAACAAACCTGCTATATCATGTCAATTAAGTACGTATGGCTTTTTTTGTACTGACATGTTGGTGGCTGTACTTAGATGTCCTGATGAATCTGTAACTGTGAATTTGTTGAGTTTCCTGGAACAATGTAATAATTTGGAGGAGATCATAGGTTCGTACTTACCAGTAAAACGAACCACGAGTTAGGAAACTGATGAAATTATAAGGTTAACATTTCTGGTCACATCAAATCCAGTGAAACCGTTTTATTTCCTGGCTGTTCTTGATTTGAGAGAAATTTATTTTACAGGTCATGATGGGGTCCATCGAATGAGGAATTACGTGAAATGTGATTGTATGATGTTTAATGTCTTTGGTCGGTCCTCTACTGGAAGCGATACTGAGCGACCAAGTGATGAGAGGCGGCTTTGAGGAAGTCAAAGTCAAAGGGTTTTTTATTATTGAACCAACCAATCGTTAGATGAAAGACAATAACAGTATAACAAGACGCAGGAACACATCACAAACTCAGGTCAAACTCCTTCGTTTATCATAATGTGACATAAAAGCAAAACTTTAAAAATTCGTGAAGAACGCGTCGTATCGACTCATCGTAGTTTTCCAGTCTCCTAGAAAACCAAATTTTGTTAAATTAAGAAAAATATTTTGGGTAAAAAACGCTTGCATACGAGTCTGCAACGCATTGGGACATTTTCATGTCTTTACCTAATGCTTTTGACATTATTAATATTAAGAGGTAGGTACCTAATTTCAATAAAATAGACGATTCCGGATTAATTATCTTCTACACTCACGATCATTAGTTTGTAAACAAAATATGAGAACAGTTATGCCCATAGCTCCGCTATTCGTATAGTCAATATGTTATGGAGAACATGAAAATGTTCGTTAAATCGAGAGCTTTCCAACGAGTGGTGAACGATTTTTGTGGGTTACAAAGTGTAGAAAATGAACAAACCTAACAACGGGGTCGTTGTAAGCGGAAATCATTATAAAGGCACTGTAACACAATTTCGTTACGCAATTTCGTGACAGTTTTTTGTGCTATGTGCCAGGGCAAAGACATGAAAATGTCAAAAACTGAAGCTTGTGCGTGTCGTGAATAAAATGTTCGAAATTGTGGCATTTTTGGTTTATTATTTTCAATAATGAACCATTGGAATCGAGCATGAAAAAAAATGCTAACCCCCTCAAAATTTGATGGTTTACGTTTCAAGGTATGTAGAATCCAAAACTGCAATAAAAAAGTTTCTATCTGTCCGCCGTACACTGTACTGGCCACTTTTCTTAGTTACCATGAAACAAAATTGATGAAATTCGGGTTATAGGTTCCGTTCGGGGTCTAGTTGGTCCTCGAAGCCTTGTACGTCCAGCCATTCGTGTGCACCAAAAAGCTTCGTCAACACGATCGTGAATCAAACGGTACAAATCCGGCCGGGATATCATCACTAGGGAGCACCTGATTATAATCAAGGATGGCTGTATGAAGTCGAGTTGGTTGTTCTGCGATATTATTTCATTTGATAAGTGATGGACTATTGGATTTTGTTGGTAGGTACTTGTGAAACTTGAACAAACGTTGAAGTATTATTGATGGGTAAATTATTACACAACGGTAAATTATTACACAACGGCAAATTATTACACAACGGTAAATCATTACATACCGGTAAATTATTACACAACGGTTCATCTACCGAGAAGGGGCTGAATTTTGTTGATCGATACTTTTGCAACTTGAACAAC
Source organism: Leptopterna dolabrata (assembly GCA_954871275.1). Classification (NCBI taxonomy): domain Eukaryota; kingdom Metazoa; phylum Arthropoda; class Insecta; order Hemiptera; family Miridae; genus Leptopterna; species Leptopterna dolabrata. The sequence goes on along the minus strand of OX940980.1, from coordinate 19,861,432 downwards.
CGTTGAAGTATAATTGATGGGCAAGTTATTACACAACGGTTCATTACAGGTATTGACCACAGAAAACCGTGACCTACGCAGAAGGGGCATCTATTTCACTCCACATCAACAATTTTCCTTTGGAACTTCATTATTTGCGTTTATTTTTGCCGTTTTAGTTACTGTTTGTCATCGGCTGTATTATTTTAGCAACATTTAACTCGTGATTTAGGTAGGTACCTAGTGACGAGAACGCGGTTAGGTACCTACTAACCTACAGAGGGCCTGCAATCTACATAATATATATAGAATAGAACATATTATATTATGTAGACGGGTTATCTATACAGAGAGCTGTGATCTGTAACAGAACGGTATTCTGAACAAAATAATAAACCGCTGTGCAGGGATTTGCAGCGTTTTTTTTTTCTCCAAATCTGTTACCTATTCATTGCTTCTGCTAATTGAAAAAGAAAAAATACCCAAAGATGATTACCTACCTATTATTTGTTCGTGATTACCCATTTCGACAGAAATTTCACCAAAGATGCACATTATTATTTTCAAGTGACTGCTCAAGACAGTTTGTACTGTAGTCTGTACTAAGGGAAATGGGGTTTGACGAAATTCCAAAGGATCAGCCGATCAAGGTCACCTCTTTCATCTAACCACTAAACCTTTCAACTCCAAAATAAGGTCAGCAGTGGGAAATCGCTGTAACGCAGTGGTGCAGGGCGAAGGAAATGAGTCGACCAAGTTTCTTCGTAGGTAATGGTTCTATAACTAGAGAGCGACCATCTGATCATGACTCAGTACCTACTTCTCCACCCCTCGACAGCTGCTTGCTATACTCAAGTGAACCACTATCGATTTGTGGGGCATCACGCCGGGGTCGAGTTAATTCTAGGTCTTCAAAAAAACCCATGGAGAGCGGGGCTTTGAAAATGAGTGGAGGTGAGACAAAAACAAACACGATAACGAAGGATTATTGGGCAAATGTAGAACGCTTGATATCAAAATCGTGATACGAGTATTATAGCTATAACGCGTAAACAACCAAAATGAACGATCACTTTCACAACTAACTAGCATTTATGTTCAGAACACACATTATTTAGGTCAATTATTGATGACAACCCGACATTAAAACTAGAGAAACTTAATAATACAGAGTATCGCCTTAGATTTGTCCGGGTACTATCAAGCCCACTTTCATTCACTAGGCTGATTATACTAATTACCCATCCACTCTGTGACGTCTGAGACATCGAAAGAGATTTTTTCGGCTTGATTTTTTTAAACTGGACCAAAATCAATTTAATTTAGTTTATCAATTGCCACGCTAAACGGGCAGTTAGATAAACCATAGTTATGAATAACTGTCGCTTATCGAACTGAAGCGTTCATCAATGCCAACTTAACTGACAGTAATAAAACCGTTGTTTAAATTAGGGATACTGCAATAATTCGATTATTTAACTGACAGCTGTAGAAGGCCGTGGGTAACCCCGAAGAATCTCTCAGTTTCCGCGGGTTATACTGCCAATTTTCGCGGACTCGCGGGTGTTCTGGTGTTTTGTGTTTTAGCTGGTAGAGCTGTCGTGGTGAGGTACTGTGGTTGTTCCTTGAAGCACCTCGAAAAAATAGGGTATGTCATTTGGCCATCAAAGACAGCGGCCAAATGATAGAGGATCGTACAGTAGTCGTTGTTACAGAAGACAACCAAAGATATACATTTCCCATGTTCTGAACGTTCGGCCGAGATGTCCCTCGACTATCTACGTTGATGTATGAATGAATGAATGGTTTATTCAATCAAGGAAAAAAATAATACAGTAATATTAAAGAATACCAATGAAGAAGAGAGGGGGGGGGGGGGGATGTTCATAGTACCAGGTAACGGGAAATCCCGCAATGAACAGGCCAGAAGGAGGGTAGGCAATACTATTTTTATTATTATTGTTGGCGCATGTTGATTTTAACTTTAACAATTAATTACAAAATTAAATATAATAAATGGTAGGTACTTGAAAAGGTAGTTGACGATGAGGTAACGGAAATTAAAGATTATAATTATTTAATTAGTTAGTTCACTAATCATTATTTAGTTTAGGTTCCTACCTAAACGTATTTCAACGATGTGAGGTAGCAGTTTTTAGGCTCGGCTGTCAGAAGGGTGGCCAAATAATTTTTTTTTGTATACCTATCTATTTATTTGACAAACTTCACTCATAAACTTGTCGTAAACTCTGAAAATTCGCTATTATTAATAATATAAATCGACGGTATCCATAATAATGTCAAAGAATTTCACAATGTCGCAGAACAAAACTGAAACTGCATGAAACGGACTCACTTTTTGATGTTATAAAGCCTTGGATAAAATCAGTGAACCTCAGTTAAAATTCTTATCTGGCCGTCCTCAGACGAGATAAATGTAAATTTCAGTTAGCCCTTGAATGAGGGTGGATAAACACTCACAATGAAGCAAACTGCCGTTTTGGTCTTACCACTGGTTAGATCTCCTCTAACTGAATGTTATTTGCGACTGATAAGTGTAAAATAAAACATCACAATGGGAACTGAACCATAATTAGTCATGACAGCCTGGAGTGGATCCCAGAACAAGATGACAAGAACAAACGTGTAGGGTGAAACAAGGAAGTTCTAGCGTTTAATCGCTAAACAGTCAACGGTTTTCGTGAGCTGGGCCGTGAGAAATCCACGAGGATGTGGAGCCCGCCCACACGCCAACACTTGACATGGACAAACGTCAACATCCAACAAGTTTAGCCAATCATTAGGGACGCCGAAATCCCCGAAGGATTCTCAGTCAGTATTCAAGTACCTACTACATCGAGTGTTCAGAGCAAAACATCGGAACAGGTCGGAATAGGAAAGATGACAGTTGAAAAAAAATTGACTTGACCTATTCGAACGATTTGCATGCTACCTACTTTCAAACGGGACTATTAGATAAAGTTTTCTTTATTTATGGGTTCCAACAACGAAGCTTTCACTATTTGATGTGTATTGGTAAACAGTAGAGGCAAACAAGTAGAAATCTAGGTTACACATGATGGTTACTGCACACTCAATACTCAAGTTTCGGCTGATCAATTTTCAACGTCACGATCAGGGTACACACCAATATCAATCCTTTTAAATGTTTACCTAAATTGGCAATAACAGCCATGCATCAGGTATAGTAGTAGTAACAAGAATAGTTTTTTCTCGCCTGAACCAACTTTTTTAACATAAAAACTAAAATAAAAGATAATTGTGCTTTTTCAATTTCAAATTTTGAGCTTTTTCGACATTTATTATATCCCCACTAGTTTTGGCCCTCTAATTCTACTTGCAAGTAATTGATGAACAGGATATAATATGAAAAAGAATGAATGACGAAACATTCACATATGTAAGAATGTGTGTGTAGAGATAGGAACACCAAAAGGTGGTCCTTGCCACTATTCAAGCGCAAAAGAATGTGGCTTTTTTACAGCCAACAATTCACTGATGCAGAACGATATGTACTGCTGCACTTGCCTCAGTCCATTCAATTTGTAAGCCACAGAAATGAAGGATAACGTAAGTATAATAGATGTGAAATAGGCTGATTTTTTCATTGAACCATTTATAATACTGATAGCTGATAACTAAGGACATTCCAATTACTAACTATAAAGTATTAAACTACTAAATCGTACTTAAAAACTCAATACATACCACAGGAGTACGAAAGTGTTGAATAGGTACTTAGTTCAAACAACTCCTCTGCATTTATTGTTTGATAAAATGCTTTCGAAAGCTAAGAATCAAAAACATTTTTAAAACACAGTTTTTTTTAAATCATCAAATTAGTGCTAACATGGATTTCAAGCCCCAACTCAAGTCCTTGCGAGATAAACCTTGTGCTAACACTTCCAAGATCCAAGATGACTTATAGAACGTTTCCTTATGTACAGTGTAGCAGGCTGGTAGTAGCATTTTGGTAGCTTTGTAATTATATGTATTTTCGACACAAGCGAGTGAGCCTCTCAGTTAGGCGTGCGTAAATAAGAATTTGAAACTGCTCAGAATAATTCTGTGCATTGTTTTTAACACCAACAACAGCCTTACAACAAACTGCATCCAATCATTTGGAATTCTGTGAGTCCTGTCCTGTGAGTGAGTTCTGTGAGCCCTCCCCCTGCTAGGGCCCTGTATAGGTAAGTAACCGTTTAGGAGAAGATTTTTACTTGAAGCTCGAAAGTGGTCTGCCCAACTAACCGTTCAATGGGGAATTTTCGTCAAAAATTTTTCTTAGGAAAAATGGAAGTTTGAAGCCCGTTTTCAAAAATAAGCGATATTTTTTTTAATTAGGGCATTTGAAAGTAAAAATGCGGCAAAAATGAAATATCAGGTCTATTGACATCTGACTGGCTTTTGGCCCCAAGGAGGCAGAGCAAAGCCTTGGAGCTTAAAGTTCTCAATGCTGCCAACAACCCAACATTAGAAACGGCAAACCTTCTTGGCAACCTTCAAGAACTTTTTGTAAACCTCCCCTCGGTTTGATTTTGAGGACATGCTTTCTCGATTTATTTATAAATTTGAGGTTCCATCTATCCATCCATTGTAGTTCTGTACATTGTTTAAAATGATGCTGAGTTAGACTACTAGGCGATTTACCTAATACGTCATTTCTAGCGGGAACTCAGACATTTAAATTTCACACTCGTTTTCTGCCTTTACTTTCCGACATAAGCACCTCTTTATATGGTACCACGAAAACTACCCATTCAAGATGAAAATGACGTCTGCCATGGAAGTGATACGCACCGAAAGGTTGAAGAACACACAGCTGGATTTTTTTCATTTCGCTAAGCCATCAACATTGTCGAACTCAATTTACCTGGGCGACATATTGAATCTTTCGAATCGCTGGGTTTTCTCAGAACCGTCGTAATGCACTCCCCTCGCCATTTGTTACAAGAGCGGCGGTCTGGAAGACAGCGGCCAAATGATAGAGGATCGTACAGTAGTCGTTGTTACAGAAGACAACCAAAGATATACATTTCCCATGTTCTGAACGTTCGGCCGAGATGTCCCTCGACTATCTACGTTGATGTATGAATGAATGAATGGTTTATTCAATCAAGGAAAAAAATAATACAGTAATATTAAAGAATACCAATGAAGAAGAGAGGGGGGGGGGGGGGATGTTCATAGTACCAGGTAACGGGAAATCCCGCAATGAACAGGCCAGAAGGAGGGTAGGCAATACTATTTTTATTATTATTGTTGGCGCATGTTGATTTTAACTTTAACAATTAATTACAAAATTAAATATAATAAATGGTAGGTACTTGAAAAGGTAGTTGACGATGAGGTAACGGAAATTAAAGATTATAATTATTTAATTAGTTAGTTCACTAATCATTATTTAGTTTAGGTTCCTACCTAAACGTATTTCAACGATGTGAGGTAGCAGTTTTTAGGCTCGGCTGTCAGAAGGGTGGCCAAATAATTTTTTTTTGTATACCTATCTATTTATTTGACAAACTTCACTCATAAACTTGTCGTAAACTCTGAAAATTCGCTATTATTAATAATATAAATCGACGGTATCCATAATAATGTCAAAGAATTTCACAATGTCGCAGAACAAAACTGAAACTGCATGAAACGGACTCACTTTTTGATGTTATAAAGCCTTGGATAAAATCAGTGAACCTCAGTTAAAATTCTTATCTGGCCGTCCTCAGACGAGATAAATGTAAATTTCAGTTAGCCCTTGAATGAGGGTGGATAAACACTCACAATGAAGCAAACTGCCGTTTTGGTCTTACCACTGGTTAGATCTCCTCTAACTGAATGTTATTTGCGACTGATAAGTGTAAAATAAAACATCACAATGGGAACTGAACCATAATTAGTCATGACAGCCTGGAGTGGATCCCAGAACAAGATGACAAGAACAAACGTGTAGGGTGAAACAAGGAAGTTCTAGCGTTTAATCGCTAAACAGTCAACGGTTTTCGTGAGCTGGGCCGTGAGAAATCCACGAGGATGTGGAGCCCGCCCACACGCCAACACTTGACATGGACAAACGTCAACATCCAACAAGTTTAGCCAATCATTAGGGACGCCGAAATCCCCGAAGGATTCTCAGTCAGTATTCAAGTACCTACTACATCGAGTGTTCAGAGCAAAACATCGGAACAGGTCGGAATAGGAAAGATGACAGTTGAAAAAAAATTGACTTGACCTATTCGAACGATTTGCATGCTACCTACTTTCAAACGGGACTATTAGATAAAGTTTTCTTTATTTATGGGTTCCAACAACGAAGCTTTCACTATTTGATGTGTATTGGTAAACAGTAGAGGCAAACAAGTAGAAATCTAGGTTACACATGATGGTTACTGCACACTCAATACTCAAGTTTCGGCTGATCAATTTTCAACGTCACGATCAGGGTACACACCAATATCAATCCTTTTAAATGTTTACCTAAATTGGCAATAACAGCCATGCATCAGGTATAGTAGTAGTAACAAGAATAGTTTTTTCTCGCCTGAACCAACTTTTTTAACATAAAAACTAAAATAAAAGATAATTGTGCTTTTTCAATTTCAAATTTTGAGCTTTTTCGACATTTATTATATCCCCACTAGTTTTGGCCCTCTAATTCTACTTGCAAGTAATTGATGAACAGGATATAATATGAAAAAGAATGAATGACGAAACATTCACATATGTAAGAATGTGTGTGTAGAGATAGGAACACCAAAAGGTGGTCCTTGCCACTATTCAAGCGCAAAAGAATGTGGCTTTTTTACAGCCAACAATTCACTGATGCAGAACGATATGTACTGCTGCACTTGCCTCAGTCCATTCAATTTGTAAGCCACAGAAATGAAGGATAACGTAAGTATAATAGATGTGAAATAGGCTGATTTTTTCATTGAACCATTTATAATACTGATAGCTGATAACTAAGGACATTCCAATTACTAACTATAAAGTATTAAACTACTAAATCGTACTTAAAAACTCAATACATACCACAGGAGTACGAAAGTGTTGAATAGGTACTTAGTTCAAACAACTCCTCTGCATTTATTGTTTGATAAAATGCTTTCGAAAGCTAAGAATCAAAAACATTTTTAAAACACAGTTTTTTTTAAATCATCAAATTAGTGCTAACATGGATTTCAAGCCCCAACTCAAGTCCTTGCGAGATAAACCTTGTGCTAACACTTCCAAGATCCAAGATGACTTATAGAACGTTTCCTTATGTACAGTGTAGCAGGCTGGTAGTAGCATTTTGGTAGCTTTGTAATTATATGTATTTTCGACACAAGCGAGTGAGCCTCTCAGTTAGGCGTGCGTAAATAAGAATTTGAAACTGCTCAGAATAATTCTGTGCATTGTTTTTAACACCAACAACAGCCTTACAACAAACTGCATCCAATCATTTGGAATTCTGTGAGTCCTGTCCTGTGAGTGAGTTCTGTGAGCCCTCCCCCTGCTAGGGCCCTGTATAGGTAAGTAACCGTTTAGGAGAAGATTTTTACTTGAAGCTCGAAAGTGGTCTGCCCAACTAACCGTTCAATGGGGAATTTTCGTCAAAAATTTTTCTTAGGAAAAATGGAAGTTTGAAGCCCGTTTTCAAAAATAAGCGATATTTTTTTTAATTAGGGCATTTGAAAGTAAAAATGCGGCAAAAATGAAATATCAGGTCTATTGACATCTGACTGGCTTTTGGCCCCAAGGAGGCAGAGCAAAGCCTTGGAGCTTAAAGTTCTCAATGCTGCCAACAACCCAACATTAGAAACGGCAAACCTTCTTGGCAACCTTCAAGAACTTTTTGTAAACCTCCCCTCGGTTTGATTTTGAGGACATGCTTTCTCGATTTATTTATAAATTTGAGGTTCCATCTATCCATCCATTGTAGTTCTGTACATTGTTTAAAATGATGCTGAGTTAGACTACTAGGCGATTTACCTAATACGTCATTTCTAGCGGGAACTCAGACATTTAAATTTCACACTCGTTTTCTGCCTTTACTTTCCGACATAAGCACCTCTTTATATGGTACCACGAAAACTACCCATTCAAGATGAAAATGACGTCTGCCATGGAAGTGATACGCACCGAAAGGTTGAAGAACACACAGCTGGATTTTTTTCATTTCGCTAAGCCATCAACATTGTCGAACTCAATTTACCTGGGCGACATATTGAATCTTTCGAATCGCTGGGTTTTCTCAGAACCGTCGTAATGCACTCCCCTCGCCATTTGTTACAAGAGCGGCGGTCTGGAAGAGTGTTATACAGACGGTCCCTGGGGGTGGGCTCACCAAATCCGTCGCAGGGTTACGGATTGACACGTGATTGGTGGACTGGGGAAACCTTTTAAAGAATTTCCGGGTGGTGGAGGGGTTTCGAGAACCGCTAAAACATTTTTCTTAGCCCATAGGGGGCGAGGTTGGCTGGGCTACGTGAGAGCCGCATTGACCTGAGCAGCGCATTGTTGCGGGGATATTGTTTTCGCCAAGCTCCATCCACTCAAAGATTCTTTGTCGATGGAATATCTCTACACCATGAATCAGGTCAGAGTGAATGTTACCGGGTTAAGTACGACAGTCGAAGTAATCAAGACATTCGGCGAACACCGCCAGGTTTCTTATTTCTATGTGTTTGCTGGGTTGCACTACCTATTAAGGTATCCTGAAGTCTGCTTGATAAACGAGTTTCAGCTGCACGTTTGCCGGTAAGACAAATACTAGAGCTGTTGCTGCCTTCCTCAGGAAGTATCTCAATTTATGACCGAATGATTTTAATCGGGGATGGTTTCTTCCGATTGTTCCGTATACGGCCACTTCCCTCATCATAAAAGAAATAATAGCCCTCAGCACCTCTACTGTACTCAGAACAACCATAAATACAAAACGCAGAAGTGTTATAACGAAGCACCAAACACCACATCACCACATTTTCATCTCCGTAGTCAAGGCACTGAGGCTCAAAAAAGGGGTTTACCTCGCAAATGTCGAGGGAGTTTCGACATTTTGCACTTCCACATTTTGCGGATGCTGAACACGGATTTTTGGTTGGTTTCCCACACCTCAATTTTTCCTGGAAGTACCTTACTTTGCATTAAAAAAAAAATCAGGTTTTCGATATTTTTGGTTTATTATTTTCAATAATGAACCATTGGAATCGAGCATGAAAAAAAAAATTCTTACCCCCCCTCAAAATTTGATGGTTTACGTTTCAAGGTATGTAGAATCCAAAACTGCAATAAAAATATTTCTGTCTGTCCGCCGTACGCCGTACGCCGTACACCGTACGCCGTACGCCGTACGCCGTACGGGCCACTTTTCTTAGTTACCATGAAAAAAAACGCTGCAAATCCCTGCACAACGGTTTATTATTTTGTATAGAATACCCTTCTGTTACAGATCACAGCTCTATGTATAGATAACCCGTCTATATAATATGATATGTACTATTCTATTATATGCATATTATGTAGATCGCAGACACTCCGTAGGTTAGTACCTAACCCCGTACTCGTTACTAGGTACCTACCTAAATCACGAGTTAAATGTTGCTAAAATAATTCTGCCGATGACAAACAGTACCTAACAAAAAGAAACACACATAATGAAGTTCTGAAAAGAAATTGTTGATGAGGAGTGAAAAAAGTCGCAAAAGTACCTACCAACAAACTCCAGCCCCTTCTACGTAGATGGTATAATTTACCGTTGTGTAATAATTTACCGTTGAGTAATGATTTACCGTAGTAATAATTTACCCATCAATAATACTTCAACGTTTGTTCAAGTTTCACTACCTACCAACAAACTCCAATAGAGCCATCATTTTTCAAATTAAATAATATCACAGAACAACCAACTCGACTTCATCCTCCGCCAATATAATCAGGTGATCCCTACCAATGATTGGCCGTATTCACAAATTCCTATTGTGGGCGCGTCTCTGGTTACGAGATTTGGTTTGGATTGTATACAATTTCATTCACACTGGAGTCGAAAATGCCTGTCGGTGCAAACTTCGGGGCCTTACTGTGAACGAACGGCTGGACGTACGATGCTCCGGATGGTCTTAAAAAACTCGCAAGTTCAAGAACTATTTAAAACCGTAAAAATATTTACGTAAAAAAATGGTATAGGCGTTTTGAAAATTTCAACCCCTATTTTGAACCCCTTAGAGATGACTCACAGTAACGTCGAGCTTCGAGGACCAACTAGACGCCGAACGGAACCTATAACCCGAATTTCATCAATTTTTTTTCATGGTAACTAAGAAAAGTGGCCCGTACGGCGTACGGCGTACGGCGTACGGCGGACAGACAGAAATATTTTTATTGCAGTTTTGGATTCTACATATCTTGAAACGTAAACCATCAAATTTTGAGGGGGGGTAAGAATTTTTTTTTTCATGCTCGATTCCAATGGTTCATTATTGAAGATAATAAACCAAAATTGATGAAATTCGGGTTATAGGTTCCGTTCGGCGTCTAGTTGGTCCTCGAAGCTCGACGTTACTGTGAGTCATCTCTAAGGGGTTCAAAATAGGGGTTGAAATTTTCAAAACGCCTATACCATTTTTTTACGTAAATATTTTTACGGTTTTAAATAGTTCTTGAACTTGCGAGTTTTTTAAGCCCATCCGGAGCATCGTACGTCCAGCCGTTCGTTCACAGTAAGGCCCCGAAGTTTGCACCGACAGGCATTTTCGACTCCAGTGTCAATGAAATTGTATACAATTCAAACCAAATCTCGTAACCAGAGACGCGCCCACAATAGGAATTTGTGAATACGGCCAATCATTGGTAGGGATCACCTGGTTATATTGGCGGAGTATGAAGTCGAGTTGGTTGTTCTGTGATATTATTTAATTTGAAAAATGATGGCTCTTTTGGAGTTTGTTGGTAGGTAGTGAAACTTGAACAAACGTTGAAGTATTATTGATGGGTAAATTATTACTACGGTAAATCATTACTCAACGGTAAATTATTACACAACGGTTCATTATACCATCTACGTAGAAGGGGCTGGAGTTTGTTGGTAGGTACTTTTGCAACTTTTTTCACTCCTCATCAACAATTTCTTTTCAGAACTTCATTATGTGTGTTTCTTTTTGTTAGGTACTGTTTGTCATCGGCAGAATTATTTTAGCAACATTTAACTCGTGATTTAGGTAGGTACCTAGTAACGAGTACGGGGTTAGGTACTAACCTACGGAGAGTCTGCGATCTACATAATATGTATATAATAGTACATATCATATTATATAGACGGGTTATCTATACATAGAGCGGTGATCTGTAACAGAAGGGTATTCTATACAAAATAATAAACCGTTGTGCAGGGATTTGCAGCGTTTTTACGTAAATATTTTTACGGTTTTAAATAGTTCTTGAACTTGCGAGTTTTTTAAGACCATCCGGAGCATCGTACGTCCAGCCGTTCGTTCACAGTAAGGCCCCGAAGTTTGCACCGACAGGCATTTTCGACTCCAGTGTGAATGAAATTGTATACAATTCAAACCAAATCTCGTAACCAGAGACGCGCCCACAATATACGGCCAATCATTGGTAGGGATCACCTGATTATATTGGCGGAGTATGAAGTCGAGTTGGTTGTTCTGTGATATTATTTAATTTGAAAAATGATGGCTCTTTTGGAGTTTGTTGGTAGGTAGTGAAACTTGAACAAACGTTGAAGTATTATTGATGGGTAAATTATTACTACGGTAAATCATTACTCAACGGTAAATTATTACACAACGGTTCATTATACCATCTACGTAGAAGGGGCTGGAGTTTGTAGGTAGGTACTTTTGCAACTTTTTTCACTCCTCATCAACAATTTCTTTTCAGAACTACATTATGCGTGTTTCTTTTTGTTAGGTACTGTTTGTCATCGGCAGAATTATTTTAGCAACATTTAACTCGTGATTTAGGTAGGTACCTAGTAACAAGTACGGGGTTAGGTACTAACCTACGGAGGGTCTGCGATCTACATAATATGTATATAATAGAATAGTACATATCATATTATATAGACGGGTTATCTATACATAGAGCTGTGATCTGTAACAGAAGGGTATTCTATACAAAATAATAAACCGTTGTGCAGGGATTTGCAGCGTTTTTCAATAAATTTTTGTCTGTCCTACTTTCAAGAAAATTCTAATTCAAAATCTGAAATCTAGAGTAAATTTACACTACAATGCAAAAAAGGCTGCCAAGTTGGGTGGGAAGTATACTTTCCTCACTTATTGTAACATGGACGCAGCTAGTAAAACTAATAGTAAAATATCGATTATCTCTATAAAATCAGTGTAAAATATTTTATTATCTCTACTGTAGAGCTACCATTGGTCCGACGGCAATGAAATTCATAGGGGGGCCGTCTAAGGGCCTACACGCACAACCTCTGGAAATTTCACTAAAATTGGTCTAGTAGTTTCGGGGTTTTGCCTGTGACAACAACATCCGACACCATCCCTCCAAATCTCAGCGCATTACAACAATTTCTAAGGTAGTTAGTTATGGGCTCTACTGGGATTTCACGTTTGCGCATGCGCAGAAGAAAGTTACTGTACTTTATCAATGATTTTAATATGGGACTGTCTGTGGCCCAAACCCCACACCTACCCTCCAAACGTCATCGCTTCACGGCTAATTTGAGGGTATTTGTGGGCTCTAACAGGATTTCACGTTGGCGTAAGCGCAGACGAAAGTTACAGTACTTTTTCAATTTGATATCTGCTCCAACCCTCCAAATTTCAACTCAATACGCTATTTTTTTGGGTATTTATAGGCGTTACAAGGAATCGGCAAACATTTCGTGTTTGCGGATGCGCATCCAAATGTTACAGCCCGAAACTGGTGAAATCGATATGGTACTCTGAACTATCAGAGTACCATTACCATCAGAGTACCATTCTACATCTACCCTCCAACTTTCAGCTCTTTTCGACGATTTCTAGGGTAGTTATGAGCTTTACAAGGATTTCACATTTCCGAATACGCAGACGAATGTTACCTAATTTTTAAATGAATTTGATAAGGGACCATCTGAGGCCAAACCCACACATACCCTCCGAAATCCAGCTCATTACGACCATTATTTCTTATACTTTTTGCCCGGGACAAGGAATTGACCACAGAGAGACACGGAACCAAATACGTTCCTTGATGTTTGAAACGTAAAATGCCATTGGAAATTTTCATTTTGGAGGACATGATTTTTTTAATGACTTGCACGAATACAAAGCTTCCCTGCCTTCGGTAATGAGGAAGCAAAAACGTGATTTTTCACCTTTTATATGCAAAATAAGGCACTTCCGAGAAAAAATTGAGGTGGGAAACCTCAAATTCGTGTTCAGCATCTACAGAAACATGGAACAGCAAACTATCATAACTCCCTAAAAAATTTCCAGGTAGAAACTTCCACAGCCTGGACTTGCCCAAACACAAATCATTCAACTTGTAATTTAAAAACGCTGCAAATTATTACACAAGGGTTTACTATTTACCTGTATAGATGCCCCTTCTGCGTAGATCACTGTTTTCAGTGGTCAATACCCTCGAGCTCCCTCCAGGAAAGCCCTAAATGAACTACTGGAGCCGGCCCGGGAATTAAAGTTTCATATAAATGCGCGGGATTCAATAATTCAATCATTAATTTTATTTGTAGTTATTCATGAAACGTATAAGGTAAATAATAAACCGTTGTAAATTATTTAACCTGTATAGATGCCCCTCCTGCGTAGATAGTATAATAAACCGTTGTGTAATAATTTAACCAATAATATTTCAACGTTTGTTCAAGTTGCAAAAGTACCTATCAACAAAATCCAAAACAGTCATCATTTTTCAAATGGAATAATATCACAGAACAACCAACTCGACTTCATACAGCCATCCGTGACTATAATCAGGTGCTCCCTAGCGATGACATCTGGGCCGGATTTACTTATACCGTTTGATTCACGATCATGTTGACGAAGCTTATCGGTGCTAACGAACGGCTGGTCGTACAATGCTCCGGGTGGTCTCAAAAAATGCTTGAGTTCAAGATCAATTTAAAAACGTAAAAAAAACCATACCCTTCTATTCCAAGTTTTCGAGCTAAGGCGTTCTGAAAATGTCATCCCCTATTTTTTTTCCACCCCTTAGAGAAGACTGACAGTAACGCCGAACTTCGCGGACCAACTAGACCCCAAACGGGACCTACAAACCAAATTTCATTAATTTCGGTTCATGGTAACTAAGAAAAGTGCGAAATACGCCGTACGGTGGACAGACAGAAATTTTTGGTTCATTATTTTCAATAACGAACCTTTTGAATCGAGCATGAAAAAAAAAAAATTTAACCCCCCCCCCCCCCTCCAAGGTACGTTGAATCCGAAAACGCAATAAAAAAAATTCCGTCCGCCAGCCGTAAAATTCGCACTTTTCTTAGTTACCATGAACCGAAATTAATGAAATTTGGTTTGTGGGTCCCGTTTGGGGTCTGGATGGTCCGCGAAGATCGGCGTTACTGTCAGTCATCTCTAAGGGGGTGAAAAATAGGGGTTGACATTTTCAAAACGCCGTAGCTCGAATTTTCAATAGAAGGGTATGGTTTTTTTAAGTTTTTAAATTAATTTTGAACTAAAGCATTTTTTGAGACCAACTTGAGCGTTCTACGACCAGCCGTTCGTTTACAAGGAAAAGCTTCGTCAACACGATCGTGAATCAAACATAAATCTGGCACAGATATCATCGCTAGGAAGCACCTGATTATAATCACGGATGGCTGTATGAAGTCGAGTTGGTTGTTCTGTGATATTATTCTATTTGAAAAATGATGGCTCTTTTGGATTTTGTTGATAGGTACTTTTGCAACTTGAACAAACGTTGAAATAATATTATTGGGTAAATTATTACACAACGGCAAGTTATTACGCAACTTTTTATTATACTATCTACGCAGAAGGGGCATCTATACCTACAGGTAAAATAATTCACAACAGTTTATTATTTACCTTACGCTTCATGAATAACTAAAAATAACTAATGATAGAATTATTGAATCCCGCGCATTTGTGTTAAACTTTAATTGCCGGGCCTGTCCCAGTACTCCATTTAGGGCTTTCCTAGAGGGAGCTCGAGGTTATTGACCACAGAAAACAGTGATCTAGGCACAAGGGGCATCTATACAGGTAAATAATAAACCGTTGTGTAATAATTTGCAGCGTTTTTTATTGCATTTTCGGATTCTACGAACCTTGAAACGTAAACCATCAATTTTTGAGGGGGGGGGGGGGGGATATTTTATTTTTGTTCCATGCTCGATTCCAATTGTTCGTTATTGAAGCGCTGGAGAATAGAAGCCTTCTTGACATCTCAGAGCACGTAGGATACATTTAGTTCGCGCCTAGGTACAAAGGTAGAAAGCCACCAAGATAGTGATACATTCTTACCCACATAGGTACAACCACAATGGGTAAGTATTTATCGTAATATCATCGTATTTATTTAGAATGAATCAACGTGAGCCTTTGCGGTGATAAACAGCCCTGATCACTGTTTTGGCCCTCTGTGTTTTGAAAGCATGCAGCCATCCCCTAGATACGATCTTTTGTTCCAACTGAAAATTGAATCTAGGATGTCTGCAGAATTATTCAGTGAATGGCTGTTGAACTTGAATACTGACATGAAAAACCAACACCAGAACAACCCTCCTCATCCGCCCACTGACGTGAAGCAGCAATTTTGCACACCAAGCGCAACATCCAAATTACAACCATGAGATCAGTGAATCAGCCAAGATTTCAAGACTTAAAATACCACAATGAACTCGTGTCTTAGACATTGATCCACCCATCGGATCGACCTAACTGTTTTAAAATCCATAAAAATTAATTGATAAGGCTTGAAGGAACAAACATATTAAACTGCTTAAAGATAAGCCACATTTCACATTCTCTCTTCGCACCTATCGTTGAGCATAATAATAACTATCAGTTACCTGAACTGGCCAGGAACACCAATAAAACGATTATAAAATACGCATTACATTAAAAAGATAATGAACACTAAGGTACTAATTATTTGTCCTATGCAATCCTCGTAACTGCTGAATAATTTTATGTGGATTATCATAAATTCTATCAATAGAGACGTAAACAACTATACAAATAACAGCGTCATGAGCTAGTTGATTTTAGAGTCTTAAAATGGACATTCTCATTTTGCATGACAAATGAAAGAAAAGCCTCAATTTCTATACGCGTTGATTGAACGTATCGGGATACGTCATCGACACACGGCCCGCTTGTCATTGTAGCACGTGAATAATTGAGAGCACAACATTAATCAAGCGCTGCACACCACGCACTTTTCCCACTGAGACGGAATGATTAATGATCGTGAAATTGCTCCACCAACCCCCCCTCGCCAATATTCAAAGATTATTATTTTTACTTATTTATTCATTTTTTACGACGATTAGCTACCAATGATTAATTGCAAACGAAATTTTTTAGATGATTACCGAAACTAGAAAAATAAACCCACCAAGGGACATTATTTTTAATTGGTATACTCTGCTTTCATTTCCATGTTCCTATTCCTACTATGCGTGGAATGGACCTATGGTGAGACGGTCAAAAATAGGCGTTCGAGAAAACCATGGATTCTTGTTCAAAGTGCTTCAATACGAGTTTCTAGACAGTCTTCCGCTTGATGTCGCTCCGTCTACGTATGTTGGAATTTCAAATGGCCATGGCTCAAGGTGATGACGATCTTCTAATGAAGAGAATCTAATTTAAGGTAAGATTCCACAATTGTGTGTTTTAACGATTTCAGTTTGTAGGTAGCATATGACACGGTCGAATGGGACTCGTAGGTAGCGGGATTTTTGGTAGGTAGCATACGAGACGATGAAAGTGACGGTAGGTAGCATATGACACTAGTACCGGCCATTTTTAACTCTCCCAAAATATTATTTCCCAGATTTTCTTTTTGGGTTTTGTTCAGCTCGTTACTTTTCAATTTGAGATGAGAATGAGCTTTCTAGGTGAAAAAATAAGGGGGTTCATGAAGGGATTTCCAGTTTTCGATTTTCAACGATAACTGCCGTAAAAATGGAACAAAATTGGTGCGGTTGATACCAAAACGTCTGTTGGGATTTTGAACTCAATCGCATTCGATTTGGCTAACTGAAAGCAAAAATATCAATGGGTCCAACATTTTCTAGGTTTACTAGCTAAACGATGTTGGTGTGGTGTCAGAAAGTGGTTGAAAGTGAGATTTCTGCAAGTTTAAAGAACACGCCATTATGCGCTATTATGAAGAACATGGAAGTATTTAGGCAACCTCCACACCGGAACTTCAAATCTGGGGAAACAATAATTAGGTATATTATTACCTAGTAATAACAGAGGATCGCATCAACAACCTCATGGACAAGATTTTATAATTTTATTGACGAGCACAGTTATACTACCGATGTACAGATGTGTTATTTTATATTTCTGACGATATGTAATACTATGAAAGCTTTTTAAAGGCTACCTACCTAACTAAATCTCAAGTTCGCCAATTTTTACGAGGTTTTTGACCTAATCATTATTGAGAATACCTGTTTCAGTATTTGATTGAAGACTGACATTAGTTTTTCTATTAGGTATATATACATAATCTACAGTCAAAAACTTATCAAGCTTTGGTACCAGTAATAAACGTGGGTAATCGTACTCGAGACGTATTTTTGCCACAATCATCAAAGTTACGTTTCAACACAATCGTCATCTACAATCAGCGACTTCTTAGCCGGTGTAATTTAAGCCCAACTAATATTATTGAACCAATATTATTTATTGGGCAGGTATTGCAAAACTGGCACAGTACTCCGCATATCTACCATAAATATAACGAAAACCGCTGTTTTCTATAGTAGGTAACTCAAATGAAATACCTACACACTAATTATGTTTTTTAAATGTTCCATAACTCCAAACCATCTGGCTACTATAAAATTTCAACTTCAGTAGACGAAAAGAAAATCCTGCTTTGAATAGCCTTTACCGTTCAATTCAAATACTAATTAACAGCTAATTTAGATACATTTTACCTATTATTATTCAGAATAAATTATAGAAATGGCACTGTTGGAGTTCAACGTTTCCGACCAATTTTCATTCGCGATTTTCCCATGCATTCGAATTACAAGAGTAGAATATTACCCTCTTCAACAGTCTCTTTTTCTATGCTCCAAGACCACTGCAATAGAATCTGCGAGAATTTGTTGACAAGTAACTTGCTTTTGGGTACACTGTACGTGGATACAACAGCGTCTACACTAGCATTATTTACTTTATACGTGATAGGTGATACCAGGGATATTACTGGTAGTAGTAGATCCATCTTCACAGTGTAGTACGATTGAGTATTGCCAGTGATAAGAAACTGATAACAAGATGCCAAAAGTTTACTTTTGTACAAAGTAAAGTACAAAGTATGCTTCCATGATTGCATACAATGTGCATCAGCGGTAGAGCATGGTCAACGACTCAGATAAGAAAATGAAATGAGCGAGAAAGCGAGCCTGACGAATCGTACACATTTCACCTTAGCAGGTTAGATGCTGATCTACAGTTAGGTTGCTTTGTTTATAACATGATGCTCAATGAATCTCTACAGACATTTGGCACGAAGCCAGTAAATTAGGTTATCAAGCATTTGAGACAGAAGCGAATGTTGCATGGCCTCTAGAAAGTTAGATAAGTGCCAATGAAGGCAGGTAGCCAAGGTGATTCACCTCAGACGATCCTTTGCAATGGCATTTTCCACAATACAACAGAAGGGGGATTTACCTCGTCGAGATGGGTCGAATTATCAGCTTTGGCAGTTGTCCAACGGATGATCAATCCGACGAAATGGAAGCACTTGTCACAACTTGTCAACAAATAAATAAAAACCACAAAATTCACTTCACAAACCGACCAACGCTGAAATACTAACTGAACCGTTCACAACCCCTTCCACGAGTAAACAGAAGGACCGCCATGAGGCGGCAGAGTGATCTACAGGCGCACGCCACAACTACTTCCACGGCCATGGAAATCCACTCCGCGCGCTTCATTCAAAATTTTCAGAAATAACATTCTCTCAGACAAGCAATAATACTTGGGTTTTATTGTAAGGTTTAATTTTGCTTTAGAATTTAGATTTTTTATATGTTTGAGTTCATTAGACATACAGAACTGCCTACTTCGCCCATGGGCAGATTCACTCAAAGTCGAAAGCAGCCTTGTCTTCAAACGGACTAAAATTCAATCACCGAAACAAAACTTACCTATTCAGTTTCCACAACACAATGGAAATCATTCCAGTCATTAGTCGCCTCCGTCTAGATTCATCTCATGTTGTACTGTTCTTTGTCGTTTCTCATATTTTCTTGTTATCGTCGTACATCAACAAGGCCGCCTTTTACGCCTTCATTCGTTCATCGGCTTACAGTTTATCAATTAGGTAGGTACATAGTTACCTATCTACCTACGTAAATAATTTCACTGCATTTTTGACGTACCTACACCCAATTCGTTTATATAGGTAGGTACGCAATTTTTTTCTGATTTATCATAACAAAGTGTGAGGGGTTTCGAGGTTCAGTCAAGACCCCCAATTTTACAAATAAAATAAATTAAAAAAAAAATACTGAACCTCGAAACCCCTCACACTTTGTATAGATCAGTTTCCAGTCGAGAAATCCAGCCTTATTTATCATAACGTTCTGTATTATTAGGACCATACCTACATTTTCGTGCTCAACCAAGGTAGATACTTCAAAGAAAAACGGAGTTATTGAAAAAATATTCCATTTCCACTAATATACGAAAAACGCAAAAAACACTGTTATACCGTTTTCGGTGATCAAACCATCGTCAGTAACACACAATAACTTATGTGTTACTGACGATGGTTTGATCACCGAAACCGGTGTAACAGTGTTTTTTGCGTTTTTCGTTTATTAGTGAAAATAATATATACTATTTTTTTCAATAACTCTTTGAAATCAAAGATCAAATTTTCTTTGAAATTCCACGATTTCGTCGCGAGTGATTTAGTTCGTGGAAGGTACCTATGTAGGTAATGTTGTACAGTACTTACGACCAAGTACTTTCTTTGATGATTTCCGTTCACGCTAATTTTGAACCACACTCAGTCTGAGTTTTCTTTTATATTGTAGGGTCTTCTCTCCCTAAGTGATATGCCCGCGATAGGGAAGTTCAGGAACAGTTTAGAACCTAATTCTAATTCAGCTCCTAAATCATAATGATCCCCCTCTCTTATACTATTTCATGAGATGCATACATGTATGGGCCAACTGCTCTAAGTGTTAATAAAGCATTATTATGGTTGACATGGTGTTGAGGAAGACCTTGCGTAGGTAGGTAACTACTATTTTTTGTTTATAGTCACTTGTTACCTTGTGAAGTCTCTTTATTTCATAATGCACTGAGCTTTCGGCCGTGAAATGGCCCTGAATCTTGTGGCTAAAAATAAAGTAAAAAGGACACTCATCTTGAGATAACAATGACCGAGGTGATGATATAGTTTGTGGTGCAAATATAATAATATTATAGAATTATTTTATTTGCTAGTCCCTGTAAAACAGGCTAATGTTTTCGCCGACTAAGTTTTTCTTAGTTTACATCCCTTATCAGATTCGATTCGCCCATCACAACCAGTAGGTAGGTACCTCCTACCTTTGTAAGTCGTTTCTAGTTTATACCATCATATTATTGTATTTTGTACAACAAACTATATCATCACCTCCGTCAATAGAAATTTATGTACTAAATACGAGGTCACAACTACAAGGAGAGATGGGGCCTGCCGCGTGAAGTAAGGTTAGCTAAGCATTGAAAAATAGCAGTCACCAATGAGGAGTACCTACCTGTTTATATTTTTAAATGAAAGTAGGTTCCATTCTAAGAATTTTGAGACCAACCGCACTCTCCAACGATGAATACATCTTTTCTATGAGCTTTCACACTGGTCAAGGGGGCCCCGCCCAGGTTTGTGAGCTGCAATGACGTCATTTGTTGTCGAAAAGTTGAAAGCTCATAGAAAAATTTCTATTGATCGTAGGAGAGTGCGGTTGGTCTCAAAATTCTTAAATATACAGTATAAACAGAAGTCACGGGCACTCCTCATTAGGTATAAGAAGGTACCTACTTCATAAAGCAATATTAATTTAGAAAAGAACGAGGCCCATATCCGTTGCTCATGTCAAGACCAGACGAAGCATCGCCAGAATGAAACTTGTTACGTGAAATGCATGGTAAGTAAATACAAATGTAGTCCAAAGTAACACCAAGGGAGAGAGAGAAAAACTATTCACGACGCATGCCCCGCAATCAGGATTTGGCATGCAGGAAGTCCATCAAAAATGAGTGAACTCACCTGATGAAACAATAAGAAATTTGCGAGGTTCATTTTAGTGTAATTTTGGCAGTTTAAGGCAGTATTTTACGATAATTAGAAAGGTTGTACGAAAATGGAGAACGAAAACCAAACGTTAGGTAACCGCACAATTTTAATAAGTAATATAAATAAGATTAAAGTGATCAATGAAATTATGGAATAGGCATATAAAATTACAAAATCTCGTTAGAACAGAATCAGGTTGACTAATTCTAACTAGGTAGTAGTTATATAAAAATACATTGATATGGTAATACCGAGACAAATAACTGGTACCTAGGTATACTTCTTTGCGTACACAAACATTTAGATAGGTAGGCACCTACCTAGGTAAGTATATCAATTTAGATTCACATGATACTCGTTAACGGATAACGACTAGCAACCCACAGTAGGTTTCAACAATACAGAGGAAGTATGGCAGTGATTGTTTTAAGGAAGAACAATGGTAGGTAATGAACATGACGCAACAAACAAATATTATCAGCGGAATGCATTTTTCAAGTCAAACATCTCTACATAATATCCTCAGTCTTTTTATGTCGCTACACAACGTGATAAGAGAGAGGTGCATTTGGGGAAGTTGACTTTCGCATGTACCAAGGTACCTACTTCAATGTAACTTCTGTCAATTCAGCAGTAGAAAAATAAAATGAAATAATACGGCTCCTACATGGATAATACAATGGCATAGGGACTTTCAAATTATTGCAGTTTCGGCCAGGAAGCTAGGTATCTCATCAAGTTTAATAAGAGAACATCGGTAGGAAGGACTAAACATTAAGTAGACGTAAATAACTCAAGGTTTTAAACTTTTGACTCACATGAATTAATAAGGTAGACACCTACCTACAACACGTAAAACAACTCCTATTGCACTTTTCGATATAATCTTACATCAATACTTCAACAGTTTAATACAGAAAACCACCAATACCTCCGTTAGACTATGTTCTTATATACCTACACCTAGGTACATAAGGTGACGTAGGCTGGTATTGAATTCAAAACCTTTTCAGAAACTCTTCTGTGCAAATCCTAGCACGAGCATTGACGGCCAGTTTCATCGCGCTTATTTCTTTATCTATTTCTTCCATAAAATGAAGAACGAAATCAACCAATTTGTGTTTGTACATCTGCTCGATGTGAAAATTCGTTATGAGAAAACTAATGTCGTAGCCTTCAATGGCTTTCCGCCTCAGGATAATGAAATTTTCCGATCTCATCATCATGAAACGCATGAATTTCTTGCACAAGAACTTCTCGATGTCATCGGCCTGTTTGACAGCGATGCTGATCCTGACAGAGTTTATGGAGCCTTCAATGAGAACACGTTCGGTCTCACTGCGACTGATGAGAATCGGCGTCAGAAGGAGTTCTTTGCTGGTTTGCACCTACAACAACGGAAACTTGATTATTATCCTCTGTATATCTATCGACGTGCTCTACCACTGTTCATACATTATACAACTAGGTACCATTTCTTAGGGTTTGGAGGCTAAGTACAAGTGGGGCCCTCCAAAACAATAAACATTCACAGATAGGGATGAGCAGGTAGAACGAGATATTCGGTACACAAACTACCACTGGCGATAAATTTATATCAGAGTTTGGTAACTTGATCAATTTTTGACTCGCAAAAACTCAGACTTGGCCCACAGTTTTTTGAAAACTACACACCTTCCAGGACTTATTTTGGGACAATATCCAATGGTTAAAAGGAGAACCCAGCCCAAGGCTTACAGTCACCCCCCTGCTGCAAACAGACAGGGAAGGCTTCATAGGAGGCGACTGTAAACTCAGTCAGTGTCCTTGGATATGCCCAAGTTCCTGTAACACCTACAGGTGGAGGCGAATGTTCTAGCTCACTCTACCAACTTAGCAGGTTGGTTCCCGAGTTTTTGGTTTCCCACAAAACTCACATGTCGGAGCCTACCCAATGGACCCTTACAGTCCTTGGGGGGGGGGGGGGGGGCGCCTTCCCACCACATCCGGATCAATTCCAGTGCTTGGGTGACACCCACGACCACCACGAATCCAACCTCAATTGGGGGGCAGACAGGTGGCACTTTGCCGAAGGGACGTGCCAGTTGCCTAGGGCTCCCCCCCGCCCATGGTACCGGTTTTGGTAAGAGCAAGATCCCAGTTGCCTGGCTTTGCATCCCACCCAGAGGCCAGACTGGTCGCAGGCCCGCCATCAGAGAAGGTGACTCTGTAGCTACCGCTCTATCCCTATCTGCGCATTCGCAGCCCGAGCAATATGGGAGCATGGGGAAGGGAGACACTGGGACTCCTCTCAGGGCTCTTGATCCCTTCGAGTCATGGTCCTATGTGTACGACGGCACCCTTACTTATTTTGGGACAATATCCAATGGTTTAAAGGAGAATCCAGCCCAAGGCTTACGGTCTCCCCCCTGCTGCAAGCAGACAGGGAATGCCTCATAGGAGGTGACTGTAAACTCAGTCAGTGTCCTTGGATATGCCCAAGTTCCTGTTACTTATTTTGGGACAATCGAAAAAATTCAATAAGCTGTGACGAGCGCTCTCCTCAGACTACAGAAAATGACTTCGCTCAGTGCTAAAATCGCTAGAACCGCCGTACAGCTTCTCAAGGATCATACTTTGAAGGGATTATTTTTGATATTATGTAGAGATGTTTGATTGATCCTAAAAAAATACTGAACTGTAATTTTTTTTTGAATTATTAACATTAATTTCCCATAAACGTAGCAGAATTAAAATTAAAACGCATTTTTGAAGAATCACTCTCATTACTTTTGGAAGTTTACTACCTACGTGAATTGAATGCTGCGATGAAAAATCCCAACTAAGTAAACATAAAATAGATGAAGTACATCAATACAAAAATCCAACACAGTAAATATCTCAATAAATATTAAGCTCGCTTTGTTTTGGTTTATTATTCTGTGAATAATACACCTATGTATTCGCTCAGCAAAATTTTTTTATAACACCCTCTCAAAATTTTTTCTTTTAGGTGCGTAGATTCTCAAAATTTTCAAGGTGTAGATTCAGAAAATGCAATGTCCGTCCGCCTTACGCCGTATCACGTGTACAGGCTTCATTTTCGGTCTAAAAAAATTCGTTCTTTCGCACACATGCTCCATTTGGGGCCTAGTTGTGTCCCGAAATTTTGCAGCCCGTCGGAATACACTCAGAGGTGTAATGAGTGAAAATAGGTATTTTTTGTGTTTTAGTAACATGAGTTTTTGAGGTATCGTTTTCCATGTTTTCTAGGACGAGGAGACCGAATATGAAGTCGATTTTGACCAGAGTGGAAAACTGAGGTTCTAACGAAGTTTCAGCATTCAATTTACGTTAAATTATTGTCTAAAATCGTCGTTCTTCCACACAATCGTTTTCCATGTTTTTTAGGGCGAGAAGACCGAATAATAAGTTGATTTTGACCGAAGAGTGAAGAATTGAGGTTGTAACGAAGGTTAAACTCCCGAAATTCATTTTTTAAGAGTCAAAAACCTGGGAAATTGTCTTAAACCACCATAAATAGGAGCTTATATAGTGTTTCTGGGGGGCCAAAATTGGTGGAAACCATCAAAAATAACTATTTCAAATACTGATTATGAAAGAAACAATAAATGAACAGCCAACATTTCTGTAGGTATGTCCAGTAGAATAATAAACCATGTGACAAGGAGTCTGCAGCGTTTTGTTAACAAAGATGTCTCTCTTTCTCAATGTTGAAAGAGAAACATCTTTATTAACAAACTGCGGTAGATCTGTTAGGCACTGTTTCCTGATGAAGGAGCAAATAGAATTTTCAATGTGAAATAGGTCCAGTTTAATAGAGGTTCCTTAAATGGTAAGGACAGTTTAAGGTTCAACAAACTGTACCTCCACTTCCGGTTTGTTGTGTCTCTCGACTTCCTGGGAGCAAAAGTTATCCACGCACATGGCCGCTTCCAAGGTGTTGCGAACTGCGGTGAGATATGGACGGAGCGTCGTCGACATTGTGATTGGGTTGGCTGCAAAATCAAAGTTAGTTTCAACCATATTTGGACATTTTGGAAGGTACTTAGCTTAAATTAGGCATATGAAATCTAGAAGAACTCAATAAAAACAAAAGAAAATCTCAATTATAAAAATGGTTAGGAAGGTAATTAGGTTGGCAACAACCCACTTGCATAAGGAATTAACTTGTTTAATACGTACTGTAATAAGGATAAAGTTAGCAGGTACATAATAATTTTAAGCCCTTCTCGAAGTGCCCACCAGGGGACTTTTAAATAGGACTGATTGAAAAGCTACAGACAGGACATACAACTTGCGCAGCTGAACCTATTAAATAATGCTTTGCTAATAATTTCCAATGCTGGGCACAGAATATCCTGTAGACCCATATTCAAAGAGCTTCTGCGGAGAGCTTTTGAGTTGTATTTCATGGACTACACAGGCACATCGAAACCAACCCATGGCTATAATACGACGAGCTGGAGACCTTGGAACATGAAGAGTTCGCCTTAGCCACCTACCAGCAGCCTTGAAGAATCTTCATCCAAATAAACTTCGGTCATACCTGAGGCTGAGAGTGTAATCAGAGCCCCCCCCCCCCCCCCCACTCTTATGGAAGAGCTTTTTTTGCACATAATCGTACTCTATGAAAATCTATGTAGTTATGTTCGTCTTTTATAAAATTTATTTCTTACGTCGGTCTTTTAAGGTTATGTTTATTGCAATATATTTACAAATGTTACGACGCTGTGATTTACACTCATGTAGGTGCAACGGTAAATAACATTGCCAAAGGGTTGAGGGCGGCAGGCTCTCCATAAACCGCCACCCAAAACACCTTTGACGTCTCTCAAAGTTTCTAAGTGGCACCTTCGGAGAGGGGGAAATGAAATCATTTGACTACCCCGGTCACCCTAAGTGGTCACCCTATAGTATAGGTACGGTGACCATATTTTCCGACATGAAAAGAAGGACCACATGAACTGCACCTTGATGAGAACGTTGTAAATAACCATTCAAGGTGTTTCCTATTAATTCTACATATAGGTTCAAGTTGACGATGTTTTGTGGACATAGGATATTAGGTACCTATTCAGAAAGAGACAATGGGCAATTTTCGTGGGTTAGAAATTCCTCAATTTTTCGCCACGCTGTTCAACAACGGAAATTACAATTTACTAACGACATAATGAGGTGTTTGGTTTATGTCGGAAAGTCTAGGCAGAAAACGAGTGTGAAACTTGAATTTTTGAGTTCTCGCTAGAAATGACATCAGGTAAATCGCTGAGTAGTTCAACTAAAATCCCACTCAGAGCGCTAATTTAAACGATGTACAAAACCACAATAGATGGATGGACGGGACTGCAAATTTATTTTAAAAAAAACCATCAAAATCAAGCCGAAGGGAGGTTCGCAAAAAGCCACAGCAAAGGTTCTTAAAGGTTGTCAGGAAGCTTTGCCATTTCTAATGTTGGGTTGTTGGCAGCATTGAGAACCTTCGCCTTTTGCTCCGCCTCCTTGGGCGGATAGCCAATCAGACGTCAATAGACCTCACACCTCATTTCTTGCTGCATTTTTACTTTTGATCACCCCCATTTAGAAAACAGCTTGCTTGGGCTTCAAACTACCATTTTTCCAGGAGTTCTGAATATTTTTTTTCCCCCCCAAAAAAATGCTTTGACGAAAATTTCCCATTCATTGCACAAAGCCATAATATTTTCGAAGATTGAAAAAGAGATCTTGATCAAGGACCTCGATTTGAGGAGTAATATAAAGGAACACGAATAATACAACTTGGCTTACGAAAAAACAAAATGCAGACGACATGAATGAAAATCTAAATCAAGACTAAACTTTCGAATAATTTTCAAGTGTATCTATGTACCTATTTCGGGAAGCCGAATTTTATAGTAGGTATTATTAATGTTAGCTACTGGTTGGAAGTTAGCTTTCTGTTCTCATGTAACAAGTTCTTCTGTTATGTAACAACCTTCAGCTAATTTTCATGGCAGAATGGTCCTTTGGAATTACTGTTCCAA
Organism: Leptopterna dolabrata; assembly: GCA_954871275.1. NCBI lineage: Eukaryota > Metazoa > Arthropoda > Insecta > Hemiptera > Miridae > Leptopterna > Leptopterna dolabrata. The sequence continues at coordinate 19,833,917 of OX940980.1, read as the reverse complement.
GGGGTCTGAATGACATCAGGACCAAGGGTTGAAAATAAAGTAGTACCGTCCTTCCAAAAGAAGGACGTCTGGTTTGAGTATCCTTCGAATTCGTAGCAACACCATCCTATAGTTTGCCACTTTTGGAGGTGGGTTAAAGGCATTATTGATCACGAAAAACGCGGCTGAAGGCGCTTGATAATAGGAAATGAAAATGTGTAATTTATTATTAATGAAATATCCCCCTCCCCACCCGTAGAGTGTAAGTCCCTACCAGTTATACATGCGGTTTGGTTGGGAAGTAGGTAACATGAAAATGATAGTGGCAACCATCACTTGGGAGTGGCAGGGAGGATTTTAACGATGAACACATCATTTCTGGTATAATTTCATCCCTCCCCACTCCGAAGGTACCAAAAAGTATGTGAATGCAGGTTTTTGATGTGCTCATGCAGATTCTGATGGTATTTTGAGAGACGGAAAGCTCGGCGAAAGGGGTTTTGGGTAGGTACAATAAATTATAATATTATGATGACGATTCCCGGGTTTTCTATCGCTGATAAGGTGGCTAATACCTCTGGCAACATAGCCGGGAGACAACTGTCCACACGAGGTAGGCAGGTATGTTGACACTTGCAGCGTTATAGTGATCAGTAACATGACCAAGAATCGCTTCAAATGATACCTATTAAACTGGGTTTCAAACATGTAATTCAATTAACTACATGCAACACGGGCACTAAGCGGTGATGCTTAGTGTTGCTCATGACAAGCCAGAGATCGCATAATAAGCTCCGAACATCCGGTGACACCCACAAGCATTGATAAACTTCATTTTGTTGCAAAATCCAACCTCTCACCTTTTATTCCTTATTAGATTTCTGATCCAACGAACGAGTTCTAGAAAAAAATTAACCAACTGAAAATCACTGTTGACGTCTTGAAACAAAGGCGAAACAAACTCAACCCTCCCACTGAGTAATCAGTTTGTGAGTCATTCTTTTTATTTATTTATAGATAAGACTGATAGGGAGAAGGGCTGCCAACTACGAATGACCAATAACTTTAGCCAGGGAAACCAACCAGCACTTTCTTTATCTTGTAATCGATAGATTTACAATTAATAATAAAATCCAAGTCCAGTCTTCGGGCGCTTCACGCTAGAATGTGGCATGAACTATAGGTACTTCTACTCGAATTTCTAGACTCTTCTGACTGAGCACGACAGGAGGTGTGATCACAGAAAGGGCATTCCATAGGTAGGTACTTATAGAAAACACGAATTTCCAGTCTTCACATGGTAAAACACAGGTTTCTCATACCACTCAAAGTGCTAATGGCACCAGCTGACCCAGATTAAGGACTGCGAACTGTTTCATTTTACTCTCCCGACATTTTAGTCACTGGTACCAGCATCATCTTTCGAAATTTGAGCTTTCTTTGGACGTACCTAGATATTTCTTTTCACACTATGGGTACAACATACTATCCCCCCTACAACCATAGTGAGTGATTCTTAAATTTGTGTAGTACAGATAAAGGGTGATTGTCCCCACTCTGTAAATGTATGCCACTACCAGTAAACTATTACAACCACCATTCAGAATTCGTGAAAAAAATCATAATTCAGCTAGTAGCTTCTAGGGAAACCAGTAAAAAGCCAAAAATATAATATTCAAGGCAGGTTTAAAAGAAAATGAATAATAGGAACTTAATAAATCTGAAATATTAGTAAGGGACTGCTAAAGGAAGCTGAAGAAACGCCCAAATCAATCAGCTGCCCTTCTTATACAAGTTTCACAGAAAGCTGCGAGAAGGGGTTCTTGTGAACATTGCTTACCATCAACATTGCTTACTACGATAATGCAGCGCATCACTCAACAAAGTCATATCAATTTCATGTCGATTTTCTGGGGGAAAAAAAGAAGATTTTAAAAGTTCTTTCTCTTCTTTCGATATGTAAGTTGAATGTGCATTTGACTGTTGATAACAAATGGCTGTTAGTATGAAAAAACAGTACAACGGAGTAGCATAAAAGAAACTTTATTTTAACTGTACACCTAGGTACATCTAACAGAAGGTAGTTACACTATTTACAAGGTAACAAGTGGTTATCTAATGGGGTAGGTACTAGTAAAGCCTCCTCTTGATCCAAAAAATCGTCTAATTCTGCGTTAATGTGTTGTCTGAAATTATATTTAGCGAGTGAAGGACTTTCGTTGAGAATACTCTGGTATGCATAGCAAAGCCGTCCGACTTCTGGGAGGGTAATCTGAAAAGGTCTCGAATTGCAGGTCACGTCGGCATCATTCATCAGACGTTGAGCATAGGCGTCTCGAGTAGACTTCGGAAACAGCGTACTGCAAATTAAAGATCAATTTGTTGGTGTGTTTTGTAACGTACATGAACAAACATCAATGCAAACGCAGCTGTGCGAAATCGATTCAAACATCTTCGTACGACGGAATCTCGTCCAAACATTTTGTTGAGTCAAGCAACAGAACTGCTTTAGGGTCGATAAAACCAACACAGAGCATTCAACTTATTGCGGAAACTAAGAATCTATTGGGGGTTTTGCGCTAAAGGCTAGTACAGACAATCAACACTAATCAACATGTTGATATTATTGTTGGCAACATGTATACCATCAATAAGCAACAAGCTGAGAAGATACAGGGCAACAACGGGTTGCATGGCATCGAAGAAATTTGTTGACTGCTGCTTATATCCCCATATTCCACTCCAAATGGAAAGAGAGGTGGGTAGTTCGTGACTGAACTCCGCAACTGAACTAGGTACTCCTCGACTTAGTTCATTCACTTCATTGAACGTTCGTTCACTAGGACTAAAAAGTAAAAGATCAAGGTCTCAGTGTCTAGAGATGGATGTAGGAAGGGGGAACAAACTAAAGAACTATTGTTCTGCGCACTATGAACTAAGAACTAGTAACTCACAAGGCGACTGAGTCGCTGTTCTTTAGTTCTTAGGAACGAAGATTCTAAGTGAGGTGTTGGTAGTATCTACTGCACAACAGTTCTTTCGTTCATTAGGTGACATTCAGATGGGGTGAATTAGTACCACTTGAGGAGTTTATAGTATCCACTGAATGACAGTTCCTTAGGTAAGTGATTCAAATACGGCGAGGTAATCCTAATTGAAACGTTTATAGTATCCATGTACCAATTCACCACTACTACTACTACTACTACAATCAGTTGATAATATCCACAGAATGATAGTTCCTTCAGTTCGTTAGTTGCTCTTGTTTGATTGGAAACGAAAAGGAACTGGAATGAACTACTAAAAACTCAAAAGAACTACACTTTTCAAGGAGTGAACTAACTGAACTTGTCCCTCAAAAATGAACTACTCTTATCCAAAAAGGAAAACATTGCTGTTCGTAAGGTCTAGTGCTGTCAACTCAGGGACCGGATTTATTTTATTTACTTACATAGGTAGGTACCTATTTTTTCTTAAGTCTTGTACACCCTTCTTCAAATATTATTTCACGTTTCACACAATTTAAAATCAAAGTATTTTTCATTTCACATATTTTACTTTTTTAAACATATTATGTTCCATATTTAGTCAATAGAAGAAAATTAATTGGTATCTCTGCTACCAACTTCTTTTTTGTTTTTCGGCATTTGAAGCAATAACGATGAAAATAGTGCTTAAGCACCAGCAGCAATAGCCTCTTCCATTATTACCCCCACAAAACTGGGTTTGGTTTAGATTTTCTAATTTAACGCTCCATCTTGATGATTGTTCATCAGAACCATCTTGATGATTGTTCAGAAGTCTTGCCCAATATAATAGCTCTATCGTCGTTTTTTTGTGTGGTGAGTCACTGCATTGTACTGAGAGCTGGACAAAACATCAGGTGGTGAGCGTCCATCTCTCCACTGCTGCACAGAGGACATATCGGCGAGTTTGCGGCCCCTATTCTGTTCTAATACTTCTGCAGGAAGTAGAGTCCAGTTTTTAGTTCGGTCGACAGCATGGATTTAGATACAAGTAGCTGTATCCATCAGCAACAAGATGCTGCCCAGTCTTTACTTACCTTAACCCATTCGCCGCGAAACGCCACTATAGTGGCAGAGCTCGAACCGCTCCCCTCAGCGAAAAACCACTTTAGTGGCAGAGCTCAAACCGCTCCTCTCAGCGAAAAGCCACTTTAGTGAAACGTGTTTTCTGCATAGTCCTGGCATCTTGCGGACACTTCTGTAACTTGTACCAAACTCTCGGGGGCTTGCTATCGTCGAGGAACGACCTTCCCCCCTCCCACTCCTCTCCTCGCCTCTCTACACCCTCCTTCCAACCCAATCTATTTTTAGCTCCCAACCCTTCGTCAGCGCTCTGGAATTTTCTCCTGCAGGTGTCATATTTTTATTGCTCATCCAGGAATGGTAGTGATGGGTTGTGAGGGAGAGCGGTGGGGCTTTTGAGGGCACTGAGACGACTTTTTTTCTGGTCCTTATTCTGCTCTGTGCTACGGTGTTTTACCTAGTTGCTCCTCTCAAACCAGTTTTCAGTTTGTTTTTTTTCCGTTCTAATTTTTTCTTTGACTTTTTGATTGAAAAATAAGGAAGTTATGATAATAATAATAAGTAAGTTTGATTGAAAAATAAGGAAGTTATGACTCGATTACCGAACGCCGACAGAAACTGCGTACTGCAAAATTTCTTCCGCCTGGGGGGGTAGGACAGCGAGAAAGGCCTTCGCCCACCGGGACGGTGGGCGGGTGGAGCCTTCCGCGGCGAATGGGTTAAAAGAAGGCTGAAGGAACTCAACCAAACACCAAAGGAAGCTGTGGGGTCTACCTCAGAAAGGCGAAGTGTTTAGTCACACACTACTCTAATGAGTAAAATACTGTGAAACCGCGAATATTGCCATGAAGTGTTGCTTCAGACCCTAGGAAACTATTTTTTAGGAAGTGTCTACCATGCATAGAAAAATGTGTAGAAACACGGATTAAAGTACTTACGAAATGCCCTTTATGCAGTATTTTTGCCTATAACTGAATAAACATCGAACAACTTTTTCAACCAAGTCGAAGGGTAAATCGATGATTGGAGTGACAAGAGGAACAAAGTGAACTACACCAACGTCTACATCTGGCTTGGGAACAAACGCTCTGCCTAAAAATCAAGAACATAATAACATTAATATTCATCCACAATCATGAGTTGACAAAAACTAGAATTTCACATACAACACCAAATTGTATTTTATTCATTAGGAAAATTACCGGGAATATTGAACTTGTGCTCAATGTGACACCAATTTTGAGCCATAATACTTAGGCGACATCTTTCCTTTGTCAGAATCGGTGCCACCATCCTCTCCGCCACTTCTTTCTGGAAAGTGAGCGTCATCCGCACGCGCCCCATTTTCCAAGCAGATGACCTGAAGATGACAAGAACATTATAGAAGGTGTTTCGAGATGGTGAAACCAAAGATGGTGGTTGATAGGCCACCCAATATGGCCAGTCAGACCTTTGCTTGACTATAATACTGGCCATCTGAGAGGCATTCGTAGTAGTGGTGAATCTAAGGATACAAGCAGGGCATGCACTCTATACAGGCAGGAATCCGCCATCCCTAACACCACATCAAGTGCCACTTCAATAATGCCAAAAAATATGATATTACTTCAGGAACAATAACTCTGCATTAATGAATGCTACATAGGGATGTGGCGTTCAGCACTGAACGGATCTTTCAGTTGGACGTATCCCAACTGAACGGATGACCAAAGAGTTGACGATCTCACTGAACGGGCAATCCTAATCTCACTCCATATTCACAACTCCTCAGTCCCACCAGGTCATCAACCCCTCTACGTTCGTACCGTTCTTCCCTTCCCAGCTCGCCATTCCTCCATTTTCACAACTCCTCAGTTCACCCGTTCTTCCGCCTCGCTCGCGTTGCGTTCCCCTCCCAACTCCCACCAGTTCATCCGCTCATTGAGCCCTCCCTTCTAAACTCGTGCTGATTGTCAGTGAGTCTTCTTACTTATTACATTCCAGCGACATCTGCGACATTTTTGATTGTGATGAATTTTCCAAACCATTGTGATTTTGTATGACAATATATATTAATAAAATATTACATTTGAATAACTTTTTATTGAATCAAACTTGTCAAAACCCCGTTTTCGTGATTTTTTGGTCGGGATAATTAGAACTTGGGATTAGGGACTCTGTTGAAATGGTGAATGTGTCCCAAAGAACGCATCTCAGAACTGAGTGAACTGGTGGGAGTTAACTCCTGGAACTGAAGCACTGCTTCATGAGCCATAAAATGTATCAGCCCAGGCCTGCGTTAAAATCGATCATTAGCAACGACCGAGTATGAGGAAGTAATCAGCAAATAAAGCATATTTAATGTTTACGATGTAGAAGTAACCTATGGTTATTTAGTATCTTGGTACACTGAAGGTATGGTAACCTGGATTGCTTGGCGTAATCAGGGGGACGATTAATCGTGAACTCGATTTACTGATCCCTAATCCCTAAGATCTATTTGTATTAATTCGCAAATACGAGTAAACCACTAAGGTCGTCACGTCACAAGCAGTTCCTTTGTTGCTGCCAGTTCCTGGTTGTTACGCTCTGAAGCTTGGACACCTGCTCCTAAAATCAATTATGCCAATACCTACAGCGGGGAAACCAGTGAGTTTGTAGTTATATTTTCATTAATACCTGTAGAAAACAGATAATTAGTAGTAACAAATCCATGACAAAAAGGGGTGAAATCTGGATTTTTCAAATCTTCCTGGCAAGCTCTGCTTTGCAGAGAATTAACCACTGATTCGTTGATGCTGTCCATCGCTTACAATTCATATGGAAATCGAATGATGTTATATAAAGGATTTGCCTAATAGAGTTCGTCAGGATCAAGAAGCTGTTCACCAAAAGTTCACTAACCTTTCTGAAATATTCTTGAACCAACGAATGATGAGTGGAGTTGCAACGTTGAACGGGAGATTCCCTATAAGATGTATATTAGGTGGTTCATCGGTCCACACTTTAGCCTCTTCGTGAGGGAACAAAGATTCCATATTTAACGACAGTACATCACCAACGATAATCTTGAAAGTGCATGGTGAAGCTTCAGCTAGCATCTGAACGATTGAACATAGAAATGAGCGATGCCATTCAGCAGTACGGGATCCAACTAAATTGTAGTCAATTGATAAAAATTAAGCGAATTATAGAATATACCGACTGATTTTCAGGCACCTACTTCCAATGGTGCAAGAAATCTCCTATCTTTTTCAACAACTACAATTGATGCTGGATTGTGGTTGATGATTGATCGAGTTATGTTCCCTGGGCCTGGTCCAACCTGGAAATTCAATGTAGGTATGCAGTCAAACAAGTGCTGCAAAGGTTGAGTATTATTAAATTCAATAATAAATCGAATAACGTACCTCACAAACGTATCCACTCCTAATTCGTCCAGCCGCTTTTACAATTTTGTCAGTTATGCGTGTATCCATCAAAAAGTTTTGGGAAAGTTGCTTTAGGGCTCGTAAATTATACAATCTGCAATGAATATATAATATATTATTATTGTATGAACTCCGATTATGTCTTGATAAGGAAGATTCAGACCACAAGTCCTCTGTTTGCGCTCCAGTATGAGCTGATTTTCTCATACTGTTTGAGGTGTACGACACGATAACTCAAACAGTAACTACTCATGGTTTTTCATGTAGAAAAGGTTGAAATTTTGACACAACTTTGTTTTTTCAAATATGTGACAGAGTGTAACGGTGGGGGTGGACCCTCGAGAGTCCCCCTCCTAGACCAGCGAGATTATCACCGGTTAAGAAGGGATATCGATTAGGCTTCCACCCACCGATCCCATCTCCACCGGAAGAAAAAATGTATCGAGAACAGCCACACTGCCCCACTTGACATACTTCTGGGTAGCAGAAGTATGAGAGGGAAAAAGAGGGAATGGAAAGTAGTATGAAGTTCTGGTTCAGGAAACGACATCTGAACAACTTCAAGGTGACTAACCTCCATCTTAATGGTACTAACTCAATAATATTTACTGGTGGAGAACAAAGCTCCTAAATATGAGTATTGGCAGATAATGTCGGAGGTTGTTGTCCAGTGAATTGTGCTCATCTGGGCAACCTCTAGGTGATCAACCTCCATCGTTGGATGGAACAACTATTGGAACTTGTAAATCGGGACATGGCAGTAATCGCCTTCAAATGAGCTCATATATTTTAATTATACTAACACTCTAAAGGGGGGAAAGGGGGTGGGGAAGCCAATAGATGTACCTATTATCAAAGGGACAGGTTATTAGTAAAGGAATCCTTCTGGGAAACCTTTGGGCTCATCCTTCTGGTAAGCCCACAAAAAGGTGGATGGAGTATGGTGAGTTGCTCAGAGCATACTACCTAAACATGCTTTGCTGCCATGTGGCAGTGTGACAGTGCGGGTGGCCCCTCGAGTCCCCCTCCTAGACCAGCGAGATTATCACCGGTTAAGAAGGGATATCGATTAGGCTTTCACCCATCGATCCCGTCTCCACCGGACCAAAAAACTACTCGAGAACAGCCGCACTGTTACAACGTAAAGAACCAGGGACGCGAGGAACGGAGTGTGGTGGGAAGAATGTTCCAAGCCTACAAGATGAGATGTGCTTATAAGATGAGTAAATCTGACGAATGGAACCAAGTCTGTCTGAGATCCCAAGTTGGAAAAAGTTACTTGAATAGTACGGGTATTTAAATTTCGAAGGGTTATATAAACATTATGACAGGTTTACTTCGAAAGTTGGACAGACTGGAACCCAATATCGCGTTCTGATAAGCCAAAACATGGCCACGTGGTTCCACTTGAGGGCCATCTGCAGTCTTCTCTTGGACTCAGCTCTCTAAATTTTTTGATCTTGGACACACTGGTTCAAAAGTTGCTGGGCGTAAAGAGCGCTAACCTGATTGGCCAATCAAATTCAATTACGCGTTTTAAGTAGATTACGCGTCAATTTGAACCAGTTTTAGTTTCCCTGTTTTTCAGCACTTGAAGTTTTTTCCCCGTAAATCATGTTTTTCCATATAAAACTGGCCATAACACCCATTTTTGAAATTACGAAATTAATTAGTGGCTACCATTAAAAAGCTCGTTGCATCAGAAAGTGCTCATTCCACTTTATTTTTTGAGTGGCCTGAACCCCTGAAGTTCTTGCACGAATCAGAACCGGACTTTGCGAATATCAGAAAATACGGAACACTTCAAAGCACTCTAGCTCAGATAGAGCAACCCAAATTTGACTTGCGTTTGAATACAAAGCGCTCTAGCTCAGAGAAGGCAACCAAAATTCAAATTGCGCTTGAATAAAGCAAGAGGTTTAAAAAAAGGAAATCGGGTGTTTTAGCGTGCTACACGAATCTGCTCGACCAAACCGTGACTAGAGAAGTGAGAGTTTTCCGCATAATTTTTGACGCGGCGTAGAATGGTGACAATCCTGACTGGTCGAAGGTGTTGATATGTCCAGAAATGCACAATTTTTTGTCAGAATGAATCAGAAGTGTCACCACTCAATTCAGCGTCAAAAAATGATGTGGAAAACGATACACATCTCAGGAGTTCAGACCACTCCAAAATTCTTCAAATTAGTAGGTATATTCTGGAGGAAAATTTAACGAGATTTTCAATGGCAGTCACCAATTGCTTTCAAAACTTTAAAAAAACAGGCCCCTCCCATTTGTAATATGTACATTCTGTACAGAACAGAATAACACTCGTACTGTGAGTTATATCACTAAACCAGTAGGTATACTGACCGTAAAATATCCTTGATAGTCGGAAGAGGAGGCAAACGATGAATGGCTTTTTGAGCGCTCATGGTTGTTCCTTTATTTTGGGCTCTTCAAAATCATCAAGAAAAGACTCCTGAGCGACAGCAAGGATCGTGTAGCCGTAAATTCCAAGTACACCAGCGCCCAAGGAGAATGCGGTGATAAGATTGTTTCTGCGCATGCGCTGCAGCTTTTTCACTCTTTCAATGTTGTTTTGTTCTGCTAGTTTAATGAAGTCTATGATATTCCTGTTAGCTTCTTTAGAGATGTCTACTTTGGGCATACGGTCATCTGCCATTGCTCTGTGAACCAGATAATCGCAATGAGTTAATTACGACGGAACAACACGGAACTACTGAAGTATTAGGGATACGGACAAGTATCTAGTGTTTGCTAGGTGGTGAAAAAAGGTAGGTACGCCGGTGTGCAGTGTGAACTTCACAATATATTGAAAGGGCCGGGGTCGTCTGTCAACCACAATGCATACAGATTACAGGTCCTAGGAAGGTATTGTTCAGCTATGATACAGGTAAATCAAGGTGGTGCCACAACAAATATGATGACACATCCAAAAATCTTTAAAATCTAAGACAAGGGACGACTGTTTAATGATGTACAGAAACTTACAAGCCCACTTAACGCAGAAATCGGGATTTGAAAATGTGGTCAGAAAGCGAAGAAGAGTGCGTATCCTACCAAGGGGCCTGATGAATTATATGCAGATATATGATTCAATAAATTTAAAAACACTAGAATAAGAAGGTCGTACTATTGCACCGAATAAGAGAAAACGATAGAATCTGAGACTGACCATGAACAAGAAAGCTCGGGAAGCAAGAGAATTCACAATAATTCAGAATTCACTGAGTCCATGGATATGGATACTAACTACTAAGCTCAATGTAACAGTGAGGAAGGTTTCAAGTTGCTATCTCGATGGATACTACAATGCATAACATGCATGCATAACATCTACCCTAAGCAGATTTTAAAATTCGGGATTCCGATCTCCTATTAGGTAATTACTCTACCTGTCAGCCCCCTTTCACCCTAATCCCTAATCTAAAAACGAAATTTTCAAGACGCAAAAAGTTCCTGCTATGCAGCAACCGTTTTTGAGTCATCTTGAGACACTGGAATTACTGCTCTTCATCTGGAACATAAATACAGTCTACCTATTTTCTAAAGGGATTGACGTAAGATTTTTTAAATCCATTTTGAGATACGGTGTCAGCAGTTCACGTAATTTTTAATTTATTTTCCACTGGATGAAGAATTTTATCTTCACACGAAATTTTCATTTTTCCATGGATCATCACCATACAGTTGTTGTTGAAGCATAAAAATGGCCAGCAAAAATAACCACCACCACCGGATAACCCAGCTTTTAGGTTTTCACATCGAGGTTATTCTGAGTGACGTGACGTCACTCGTTTGTTATCCTTATCATAATAATAATTATAATCCATCCCGTCTTCTCTTGTTATTTGATGTGGATGAATGATTTGTTCTTGTAATTTAATTTCTACTAGTTATGTTCAATTGATATAGTTTCATGCCAGAATGAACTACCCACCAAACCAACGTATGGCCTACGGCTACAGGGAGCAGGCTGAAGGCATGGAAATTCCCGATGAGAACGAGCAAAGATATCCTCCGTCTGCTTCCGCTCCGCAATATCCTGGATTTCAAGCTTACCCTGGAGCAGCAATGACACCAGGAATGCCGCCAGGTATGTCCCAGTATAGTACTCCCCAATATAATCCCAGATACGGCTATCCGGGGCAGGCCCCTCCTACACAGGGTCAGTTCCCGTTTGCTCCAAATCCAGAGCAGCTGTTCAACAATCCAATGGTCGCCAACGCAGCTATGCACTACGGCTCTCAAATCGTGGATACCGGGAAAGAAATGGTTAACAAAGAATTGAACAAATACGTGTCTGTACCTCTTCTCAAGCATTACTTCGCCGTCGACACGAGCTACGTTGCACAAAAATTGAAACTGGTAGTCTTCCCTTTCTCACACGGTGATTGGACCAGGAAATTTGACGATGCAGGCCCTGCTCAACCGAGGCACGATTTGAACAGTCCAGATTTGTACATTCCACTGATGGCTTACGTCACTTACCTACTAGTTGCGGGCCTAGCCTTGGGCACACAAGATCGATTCAAACCAGATCTCCTGGCGATTTGCGCGACTCAGGCCTTAGCCTGGATCATCATCGAAATGGCTATCCAACTCGCCACCATCTACGTTTTCAACGTTCAAACCAATCTCAACTCATTCGAACTCCTCGCGTTCGCCGGATACAAATTCATCGGAATTATCATGGCCATTCTCTTGAGTTTGCCGTTCCATCGAAAAGGTTACTACGCAGTGCTCCTCTACAGCAGCGCTGCTATAATATTCTTCCTCATCCGCGCACTGAAATACCAGATCATGTGCTCCTACGAACCCAACACTGGCTACTCCGCAGCATCTTCTTCAATTTATTCGAGTAAAAGGAAGATGTACATCTTGCTGTCCATTGCAGTTACTCAGCCCTTGTTCATGTGGTGGCTGTCATTTGATTTCATTAGTTCTAGTTAATTTCCACTATTCATTCGTGATTTATGATCATTTGTTAATCATTCACGCTAATTAAATATCTCCACTAAAGTGGCGACACCGGTATTTCTTTCACCTATTCTCCGAATAGTTCTAGTTTATTCTTAGGCTTAAAGTAGTAGGTGCCATGGTTGTAGTATTTTTGCTGTTGCAGGGCCTGTTGATTTTGTGTGGTTTTAGGAATAGGCAATGAGTTTAGAGTATAATTTTTTTTATTAAAAAAATTTAATTACCTAATTATACAGCAATCCAAATATAATAACTAAATCGGTGGAGTAGGTAAAATGCTTTTTTCTGATCCACTTGTTTGTTTGAACTTATTCAAAATTGACACAATTTCCTCTTCTGGGAATGTCACGGTTGTTGTTTCTTTAAGACGGATTTGTTCCACACTTTCGTACTGAGAGGCAATTTCAGTCATCTTTTCCTTGGTGAAAGGAACGTTTTCTGGCGGGCACATGATGCAGCGTCCTCTGTGTTGAAATTCGTACGATTTCAAACCAAGGCTAACTAATTCTGTGACACTTAGGTCTTCCACGGCCCTGGAATCAAATTCACGTTATCCAACGTACATTACGATATTTAAGTTCTATTTCATGACGACAAATTGCATGTTGAAAAGCAAAAATTTCTCACCCAGTGGGTATTGGAAATGGTCAACAGCATGCTTTGGAAAGTGCTTATCTATTCACGTGAGCAGCACGGCACACTTACTTGAGAGTAGCATTAATCAAACCCATTTTGAATCCATTTTTAAAACCTTGACGGTAACCATTATCAAATCCTTGTTGGAAATTATCTTTATGGCCAACCTCGTACCCCTCTCGAAATGCGTCCTATGAACATGGAAAATATTTAGGAACAGGTTCGTTTGTATTATATAAAAGTAGTTCAGGGCAAAACCTACGAATTGCAAGTAGATGCCCTTTCATATAATTCCAGATAGGTATGATGAAATGTAGTAATAATTCAAAAACAGAATGACCCGTGCTTGTGTAGGTCCTCAGAAGACAAAATTCATTTTTAGTCACCTTGTAAGGGTATGTGTGACCTGGGAGGTCGATATTAGAGTGGATTTGGTGCACTAGCTCAGGTTAGTTCGAAGAGTAAGGACATATGTTCCAGAAAGATTACTTCTTCATAGTAATACAACATAAATTCAATAAACGTCGAAAGAATTGGAGCGATATTATTTCGTGATTCCAGAACGAACCTGTTGAATAGGTAAAGTTGCCCTGTTCCACGTCCTCCTGCCGATTTCAATATCATCATCAGTATCCATCTTTTAATAAAGTCCGTATTCCATAAGAAAATGCATACACTTGATAGTACGTTAATAAATAAAAACTATGTGAATAGATTCGCTGCCATTCGTCAGTGAACTACGGTACCTAATTGAACAACAGCGACAACCGCCTTGACTTTGACAATTGACTGGGCTTCGCATTATCTTCGTCTCCATGGAAGAAGGGAAATCTTCTTCCATGCGAGTCGTCTCGTTGAACAATGTTGCCAACCTCGATGATGAAATGTCCGTGGAGAAAAGCAAAATGGTAAGTACGTAGATGTGGATTGCCAAAGTTACCTGATCGACATAAACGAAGTAAGTGCCTTTTGATATTAAAACTGTTGTTCTATTTGAGTTTTACATAGCCACTCAGTTAAACGATTGTAAAATAATTACTTACTTGAAGATAATTTTGATTGGGTAAAAGGACACCTTGATTTGAGCTTGGCCAGTACCTACCTATAAAAAATGCTTTCAGTGAATAATTATTAATTATTCTCTGTAGTTGGTATGTTAATACCTAGTGGTACAACCCAGTGGTAGGGGGTACCTGCTGGTTCTGTGTTATGGTACAGCTTGATAGGTCTCTTCCTAAGTAAGTAGGTACCTACCTACTTAGTATAATTTATGTACCCTAGGTCTCTACCTAAATACATGTTTCGCCTCCCTAAACTTTCCATCAGTCTGTCACCCCAACATTATAGTGGAGGCTATAAACCAGACGAGATTTCACATAGTACAATTTAACTTTTTACTGACCACTAGTTTACTACCCATCATGGTCCATCAACTTGACGAGATCGTTCTGTGTAGCTATAGCTCAACGGCATCCATTCTATAAAAAATGCATAACAAATCTAGCCTACATATAGCTTACCTATCTATTATAACTGTATGTGTAGGTACCTACCTGTAGTAGCTTAACGGCAAATCGTCTGAATCACCATGGGTCTGGGTACCTACCTCTATATATTTAAATATGTAAAAACGCCGCAAAGTCCTTGTCACATGGGTTTATTATTCTATTGGACATACCTACAGAGATGCTGGAAACAGATTTATTGTTTCTTTCATGTGTAATTATTGAAATAGCTATTGCTCATGGTTTCCACAAATTTTGGCCCCAAAAAACACGATATAAGCTCCTATTTTTGACAAATTGTCTTTGATCATTAATAGTGTCTTTCATCAATTATTGTCTTGATGATTTCAGACAATTTCCCAGGTTTTTGCCTCATACAAAATGAATTTTGGGAGCTGAACCATCGTTACAACCTCAGTTCTTCACTCTTTGGTCAAAATCAACTTCATATTCGGTCTTCTAGCCCTAGAAAACATGGAAAACGACACCGCAAGCTCATGTTCTCTAAAACCTCAAAAAAAACCCTATTTTACAACCATTTTTCACCCGTAACACCCCTGAGTGTATTTCGATCGGGATGACGAGCTTCGGAGCACAACAAGGAGCCGAACGTGTTCCCAAACTGTGTGCGGAAGAACGGCGACTTTAGACAAATTTTAACATAAATTTAAGGTTTAAACTACGTTAGAACCTCGATTTTCCACTCTTTGGTTAAAATCGACTTCATATTCGTTCTCCTCGTCCTAAAAGATATGGAAAACGATACCTCACAAGCTCATGTTACTAGAACACCGAAAAAACCCCGATTTTTACCCCCATAACACCCCTGGGTATATTCCGATCGGGCTGGGTAGATTCCAATTCTCATCTGCCTGTTCTTTAATAATCTGTACTTGCTGGTACGTAGTAGGTAGGTACTTCACTTACCTTCTCTGTCACCTCTCGAATCACGTGTCGATTAATGGATAAGTCTTCTCGTTTGACTTACCTACCTAACGCTATTTGTCTTATCAGTACCCACTGTCTAATGCTACCTACCAACATACATTTCTTTCACAGAAATTTCAAGCCAGAGTTCATTTAACCAAAAACATAATAATATTGTACCTGAGTAGCTAACATATATTATCCTTCTCTTCAACGAGCCACTTATAACAACTCTTCAGTCCAAAAGTACACTACATCGGTACATAATACCGTATTTCTTATGTCTACCTAAATGAATGGGGGAAAAAAAATCGCGGCGTACCTATCTCACTGACAAGTGATACTCTACCAGTGGGATTTCCGTAACTTCTTGAATATTTTCAGTACCTATGTAGGTAGGTTTTCCTTGGTGCCCTAGAATTATTTATCTCTAGGCATTTTACAAGCACTTTTGTGAGATGCATCCCACCAACTCATCGGTTATTCGGCGGTACGTATCAAGCAAGATTACTATTTCAAGATGATCTACTTACAGAAATATTATCTTATTACATAGGTATATACAATTATACGGAAGTATGTACTATACTATACTAATTTTGGGCGTAATAAATGGTGTTCAATAGGATAGGTACCTACCTACATAAATTATCTCATGGAACTCACAAAACAAGTGTGGACAATTGAGAGGAGAATCGTTTTCATTACAAGAAAATAATTTATTGGTCTGAACTGCCTATTACAATTTTCTTCTATAGGTACGTAGGCTTTTAAATACTTTTTGAGCTCACAAAATATGAGTGTTGAACACTACTTTTATGTATACATACAATCATACATGCTAATGGAAGAACGTTTGTCGAAAAGCTGCACATTACCTACATTCTTGACAGGTTTACTTAGGTAGGTAATAAAAATAATGGATAGATACAAATTAAAAAAAATTAGCTGTTTCCTTACCATCTATAAAAACAATAGTGGAGCACCATGATCGTTGTGGTTCAAAGATGGAATGTTATTATTTACAAATAAAACTAAGAGCAAAAGTTTTCATTCGTTGATTTACATATGCCTGGTGTTTCCGAAGTTGATTCCGCTTTGTGTGGCCCCTTTGTTGCTGCCGTATTGCAAACTGATGACTCCTTGTCCGGCTCTGAGTTGGTCTTCGCTGAAGTTGCGGACGTTTTTGTCGGCTTCTTTGGGGCCGATGCTGGGCTGACCGTACGAAGCTCCCTGGAACCCGAGAATCGATATAATCAACCAAGAATACCGAAAGGTTTCTCATTTAAAATTTGTACATTTTCCTGTCAAAAGCAAACGAGGAGTACCCATGGGATCTGAAATTGGCTTATTTAACCATCGAATCCGTTTTTCCCGCCGTTCATGGGAAATTGTCGTGGTTTACAGATTCTCCTTTTTTGGCCAAATTCTGTTCAAAAACGGACATACCGACCACATAATGAGGTGTTTATGTCGGAAAGTCTGGGCAGCAAACGAGTGTGAAATTCGAATTCCTCAGTTCCCGCTAGAAATGAAGCATCAGCCGAGTACATAAATCCAGCTTAGAGCGCTAGTGTATAGAACCGCAATGGATGGATGAAAAAAAACTGTATAAATAAAAAATAAAAAACGCGTAGGCCACAGGAAAGGTTTTTGAAGGTTGCCAGGAAGGTTTGCCATTTCTAATGTTGGGCTGTTGGCAGCACTGAGAACCTTCGCCTCTGAGGCTTCCCTCCGCCTCCTTGTGACAACAGCCCATCAAATGTCAGTACACCTGATACATCATTTTTTGCCGCATTTTTACTTTTAATCACTCATTTAAAGAAAAATTACGCTTATTTTTGAAATAAGCCTCTAGACAAACACATTCACACGTATCTTTCTGAAATAGATAGCTATCAGATTGGGTGAAAACGCCCTTAAATTAATTAGGTTAAAGCCAGAAATGTTTAAAAAAAGGGTTATTGCAATACTTCCTGTTAACCTTTGGGGTGGGTAAGGAAAGTTGAAAAACTCAAGATCACTTCTTCAATCTTCAAACACACTTGACCATTTCTTATAGTTTTAAGAAATGAAGGTATCTACCTACCTACTTAGCTTCTCTTTTACCTAGTCTCAAGAACTAATTTACATAGAGTACCTAGGTTTTATTTGATTTTTTTAGTCTGATCTTGACGAATATCATATTGAAGTGTATCCGCCAGAAAAATAGTAGGGCAGGTACAAACCACTGTAGGTACTACTATTAGGTACACTACGACAACTACAGTGGACTAAGAAATAATTTTTGGAATGAGAAAGTGAGGTTTAGTAAGATAAATATTGTGATGTTACGTAGGTACAGGTATGTAGTCATAAAAACGCTACAAATTATTACACAACGGTTTATTGTTTACTGGAATAGCTGCCGCTTCTGCGTAGATCACTGTTTTCAGTGGTCAATACCCTCGAGCTCCCCCCAAGAAAGCCCTAAATCGAGTACTGAAGCCCGGGAATTACAGTTTCATAAAAATGCGCGGGATTCCATAATTCAATAATTAATTATTTGTTGTTATTCATGAAGCATTAAGTTCGTTCAAGTTGCAAAAGTACCTACCAACAAAACCCAAAAGAGCCATGATTTTTTAATTGGAATAATATCACAGAACAACTCGACTTCATGCAGCCATCCTTTATTATAATCAGGTGCTCCCTAGCAATGATATCTGGGGTCTGGGCCGGATTTATACTGTTTGATTCACGACGAAGCTTGACGATGTTGACGAAGCTTTTCGGAGCAAACGAACGGCTGGTCGTACAATGCTCCGGATGGTCTCAAAAAATTCTTTAGTTCAAGATCAATTTCAAAACTTGAAGAAAACTATACCCGTCTATTGAAAGTTTTCGAGCTACGGCGTTCTGAAAATTTCAACCCCTATTTTTCACCTCACCCCTTGGAGACGACTGACAGTATCGCCGATCTTTGCGGACCAACTAGACCCCAATGAAATGGGACTACAAACCAAATTTCATTAATTTTGGTTCATGGTAACTAAGAAAAGTGCCAAGTATGGCGTACGGACAGAAGTTTTTGTATTACATTTTCAGAGGGGGTTAAAAATTTTGTCTTTCATGCTCGATTTCGAAGGTTCATTATTGAAAATACCTAATAAACCAAAATGACGTAGCTGTTGATAATAAAATATGTACCTTGCGGCCAAGGGATTGCAGGCAGATGACAACTGAATTGAGATTCTGACGTTCCCAGAGGTCGACTGTTTGGAATGTTTCTTGAGCTGGAACTCCCATCCCTTTGGCGGCCTCCAGAAATTTTTCGATGTTTTCCATACACTTGAAGGCCATTTTGCTCTCGTTGATCTTCTTGATTTTACCCGGGACCATGAGGTTCACCAATCTGCAGAAAGTAACAACTTCTATATTGGGGGAAAAAACCTCAGGTAGGCAGTATCTATCTATGTATATACGGCAGGCATCATGTGCAATTTATAATATCATGAAGCTTGTTAATGATTACAACGAACAAATCAACGATTTAGAAACTTTCAGTATAAATGACTTTCAAAATAGGGATCGGCTGTTATTTTGTAGCACGAGTACTGTATATGACCTAGGTACTGTTTGAACTGACCCCCTACATTGTAAGTAGGTAGGTGATTTTTTTAGTGCAAATTAAATAAATTTTTGAGCGAATTGTTGATTGAGGTGATTATTGTGTTTAATCACAATAACTTTCATACAGTTCACATTTTTTAAAAGTTTAACCAATTTGCACAAGTTTTTGTCTCACAAAGATGGGCAATCTTTAGTGGGTACATACCTAGGTAGGTACCTATTTTATTGCCAATACTGTTGACAACTCTTCCTTATCTAGGGTTGCCAGATTCTCTTGGTCCATGGTTATCTGACCGAAACCGAGAAAAAATATAGTGCTGTACCGATTCCCATGAAAATTATAGTATCCATCAACAATAAATATTCCTAACCGAGCTATCCTCCTTCAACGCCAAGGTTTTTAGAATGTAGGTACGAGTTAATTAAAATACGTAATCGCAGGCGCAATACTAAATAATTAACAAAAGTTTAATTTCACAATGAATACAAAATACAAATGAATGAAGCGCAAATTTTTAAAGACAAACTTTTTTTAAAACTCAATGAAAGTGAAAACATAATATTATAATAATATATAAATCACAGGCTCAATGAGTAAACAACGTCACGTCGTCACGTGTATCAAGGAACTTGAAAAGGAAAAGTCACGTTTTCCCTTCTCCAAGACTGCTAATTACAGCCTCATCTATGTATTTATGTAAACGTACAGTAAACACTCGTCTCTACCTGATGGTAGTGTTGTTGTCTTCTATTATATTATGCTTTGGTGCCCTGCCCTTATATAAAGCAAGACACAGCGCACTGAGGTTATTACCAGTGACCCTAAAATACCCGTTTTAGGGTCGCTAGTTCTCACCTACTCATGAACTCCTCTCACTACTGAATTTTCAAAATTAGGGGATTGAGGGTGACCAATCAAAGTTCCTCTTATGTATTCAAAAATATACTACCTAGTATTTTAGGCTTAAGTACTGTATTTTTGATGTACTATACAGGGTGGGGCAGAACAAAACAGAGATACTTTGAGGTCTTATTGGAAATTTCATGCTGATTTCGACTATACACATTTTAGGGGTCCTTAAATCACAAAAAACCAAATTTTTCAATGTTTCTTATGAATTTTTTGGCAAACTACGAAAACGTGTTATGGGTGAAAAATGGGTGTAAAAAATATAAAATAGTTTTTAGTGTGTGTGTTGTGATGCATCGTTTTCCATGTTTCTTAGGGTGAGGAGACCGAATATGAAGTCGATTTTGACCAACGAGCGAAGAATTGAGCCAAAATTAGTAGAAACCATCAACAATAGCTATTTCAATAATTTATTGAACGTGAAAGAAACAATAAATGTATTTCCAGCATTTCTGTAGGTATGTCCAATAGAATAATAAACACACGTGACAAGGACTTTGCAGCGTTTTTGGAATCTACGCACTTTGAAACGTATAAGAAAAAATTTTGAGGGGGAGTTATACATTTTTTTGCTGAGCGAATACACAGGAGTATTATTCATTGAATAATAAACCGAAAGTCGAAAAAAAAGTTGTAGAAAATCAAGTTCTTCGTAAAAGGAGAACAACGCCAGTTTAAAGCTAATGTAGTCATGATTTTCGGCGAATGATCCACAGATCTTGTATCACGGCGGATTTGGTGTGTTTTCAAAGAAAATAATTCATGAAATGCAATTCGTTTGGTTGAGTAAATGTTCTTCCGAATGTATTGGAGCGGAAAAACTTTATAGGAAAAACCTAACGGAGGTCCCAGGTCAGTAACCAGCCAGTAACACTCAGCATAGATCCTGGCAGCGGCCTTGGCACTCACACTGACCATTCCTTAGTAAACTAAATGTATGTCCGCATAGGTATCACCCATACTAGTAGAATCCCGGCATTTTCACGGCAAACTGAGATAAAACTGATGACATTTCCATGGTTCACTTTAGCTACTGCCTCATTAATGGTTTAAAAAAAATTTCATTGCGGATCACAACAACTGGTCTCTGAATTATTGCGATCAATCTTAATATCCACCGACCCCACCCCATTTCCTCCTTTCAAGCGATTTATCAACAAATCAAAAATTAATCGTGACTGCGTTACCTTTGAGCTTGCGTTGGTCTCGTTTTACGCAGAATTTAATTTTCTTCAATGTTTATTTCGAAGTGTTTTTCAATTTGAGTTCGTGCATGTAGCTAAAAATAATCAAAAAACTTCGAAAAATGTTGTATTTTACGAAGAAAACGATCCATCCAGGAACACCTAATGTGGTACGAATGATATCCAGAAAATACGGTTACAAATGCCCTAGAGGGCGCAGGGATTTTTTTCGACGGTCAGCATTATTACTGTGTGGGGGGTTCCTAAAGGTCAAAATCGTATATTCGTCATCAGCAAGAAATTTCCTAAAAAAAACTTTAAATATCTCTGTTCGTTCTGGCCCACCCTGTATAGTATTTTGAATGAAAACATAGTAGGATAATTATATAGCAGATCTGGCAACCCTACCACCTATACACATACGTACCGAACAGGTGTACGAAAAATCAGTAGGTACCTACCTAAGTGTGTACAACTATATCATGGTAGGCACCTAGCTGAACAAGTACCTACGTAGGGGAGACTGGGGTAAGACGAATAAAAAATTGTTCAAATTGAGTCTTTGGTCATATGACTTGATTTGATACTATTACCAAGCATGGCATCTTTAACAACAACTAATCACCTACACTATCCATTCAGTAATTTTCGGAAAACGCCATTGAAGAGGTACTTATTTCAAATCAATAATTTTTTCTCACATGGCTCATTTTGCCCCGGGTCCGGGGCAAAATGCACCACACCTGGGGCAAGATGAATCAACAATAATTTAGTGTTGTACAAAATATTTTATTTTCGTATAATAAAAATCACTCAGCTTTTAGCTTTTAAATATCACATTTAGTCAATAGTAAAAGGAAGTTAAATTTCACAACTACCTAACTAGATAGTTTTTTCTCTCAGGTTTAGAGATCTGTAATTAGGTAGGTATATTTATTAGCAAGAATCATCTGTCATTGCAAAAAGGTAGAAAAAGGTACCAATTGAATTTTGGTTGGCCCACATTTAAAGAATGACGATACAAAATGCCTAAGAATAAAATTACTAATGAACAAAAAACTATTCCATCGAGATGAAGTAGAAATCATATCTCTCTTAAAAATGAAATTAAAGGCAGCTACCAGTAGAAAAACCCGATACAGAATTATGGGGCAAGAAGAACCACAGCAGGTATGAGGCAAGATGAACCATCTTTGCTTTGGGTCATCTTGCCCCAAATTGAGTGGTTCATCTTGCCCCTAATGCTAGGTTTCTGGAAAAGTGTGGATAACATCATCTCGAAAACAATAGACCAAAAAACGATAAGTGCAATACGATCCTTGATTCATGGTTTATCATCACCAAAAATTCTGATTTTGAAACTGAACAAGTTGAAAATTAAGAAGAACCAAAGAGAAAATGGATAACCTGCTTCGAGGTTCCAAAACTTTTCCATCCCAATGGCCACTGCTGAACTGCTGCTTGTCCCCTATCAACAACTTTAGAAGGAAGCTCCAGTGTTGGCAACCCCACAATGAGGGAGAAATCAAATGTCCCTCTATTTAAATACTCAAAATGGCGGTTGATTCGTCTTGCCCCTGGTTCATGTTGCCCCGGTCTCCCCTACCCAATGTTCTAAAATTCGATGAGTTTGCCAGAGCTTTGAAAAAGGAAAGAGGAAGAATGGATAGGATGCAAGAAGGAGTGAACTCACTTGCAAAGAAGTGTGCCGTCCCTGAGAACCTCATAAAAGTTATCCATGTCCCCATTCGTGTTGCTCGGCTCCCCCGTTATCGCCTTCACCCATTCCAACACTTCTGTTGCCAGCTCTTCGCTGTACTTGCTATTGATCTGAAACAGATGATATTTTGCAATGTTGATAATGGTACGATCAAATTCCAGGTATTCATTATGCACCTAGTCACGAATCAAAACAACAAAAATATGAAAAACTTCGTTGCCACATTACCTTTCGTGGTGCCCAGTTCAGTGCTGGCTAACCTAAATATGTCGGAGGTAGGTATTGAATATTATACAACATCGTTTTGTTTAATTTAATTCTACATAGATTAAGTATGTACCTACCCAACTGATTTTCTGTTGGCAATTTGACTTTACTCTGATGAAGGTACCTATACCTACCTATAAGTTAGTTTTCCGAAATTGGCAATTTTTTCCCCACCTATGAAATAAACACTTGCGAAAAGGTGGGTTTCAATTTTCAATTTCCGATTCTGTTTATTACACAGAGTATCTTTAGGTAATGAGGAAGTTGCACATCCTGCCCTGAGCTGTGAGGGGAGAGTAAATTGGAGTCGATATAGGTACGCTATAAGACCTTTTAGTTGAATTTACGTCATTCACTCTCCGATGAAACAACAGGTGGGTAGTAATTAAAGCTGATGCTTTGAATACTTGAAACAAAGCAGTGGGAAGGCAACATTGGAAATCGCAGAACTGTACCACGAACTCGGTACGGTTTCGCTTACAGGTTCACTGAAGTTTTTTTGTAGGTCACTATTGTAACCTGCGATCAGTATCATTTTTGTTTCGCCAGTAAGACACCTGAGATAATGTTATCAGAAACTCGATATTGCCACTTGTTCTCAACTAACGATTAGTTTTAAATGGTTTCAGATCGATTTAGCCTACATCTTTTTACATGTTTAAATCATAAATACCTACATATTTTGCAACATAAGTATTTGTCAATTACCCATTAACCCACCACACTCTGTTACAAAACGAGCCATTTGGCATTCACATTCAGCAACAGCACTTTTTTGGGGAAAACTACAACTCAGATGGAATCACAAAATGTATCTCATAAACTTCAAATATAATATTCACAATCAACACTTAAAAACAATATACTTCAAAATTGGAATGGGTATAATAATTATAAAAAAGCACGGCACATGACACTGACGGTAATAACTCATTTTTTGATACTGCTATCATTATTCCTCATACTTCAGTTTTTCATTTTTGATTTCTGGGTTCGATCCACAAAAGTACATACATGTACATATCATATTACGAAACATACATAAGTATTAGACATATTTTGCTTTTTTAATTACACGGAAACCCCAGCCGTGCTCATCATTATCATAGTGGACTGGTTGCCACACTCTTGATGCCTAGGTTTGACGGTAGGAATCCAGTGGACATATTATGAGGAAAGAGGGTGTTTTCAATCAACAGGTAGTAGTTTAGCCTCATTAGGTAGTTCAGTTGTGGTCAGCCTCTTTTCTTCACCTGATTCAGGGGACGGAAACTGTCCAAAAGCAGTAGCCAAATTATCAAAAGCATGCGTCTGATGTGTATGGAAAGAGACAGTCAAAGCTTCCGTTACCTACGAGTGAGTTCGGTAACCTAAGGTCTGGAAAGTGCCACCTGAAGCACTCACTATTGCCTTCGGTCCCTGTCACATCACCTCTGCTGATAGTCTGTTGTGGGACTGTTGATTAGCTGTCTATAAACGCTGTGATCTCCAGGTATCTAGCAAAGGAGAATCTCGCGAGGTCTGAACAATCCCACAACACTCGCCCACAAATCCCAGACAATCGATAGGTTCTCTTCTTCAGTACTTTGCACGTTAGAAGACGTAAAGTATCCATCATTATGGCGTATTAGACAGATTGGAATGGGACAAGAGGACAGATGAGCTATTTGTATTTATAATTCGTATCACTGGCACTCACAGTTCTTAACGCCATACAGGCGAATATTCTGTCCTAAAATTTTATTTAAAAAATTTTTTTTCCACAATACAAATAATCATTATTGTAGTAACATTTAGCAAACTGTAGCCATTCGAATAAAATGTACAAAATTAGAAAGGGTTGTATGCACATAAATTATTTACACAGAGAAATGAACATTACAATTACAGGTAAGTAGTCTTATAACAAATTTGTCATTTTTTGATATCGAATATGATTAGAATTTAATTTAAAAGAGTTGCATTTTATTTGAACACTTGAGTGGAACCCACAAGGCTTTAAGCCAGAGAGTGGGGGTATCATGATTTGATTCTAAAATTATAAGGAAAATGGCTTTGGGTTTGCTCTTGGCGTTGTAGGAGACAGTGGAAAATGGGGAAAAAGAACGATGTATTTGAAACAAGGGAAAATAGGTGCAGGAGTTTTGACTAGAACGACTTAGAGAAAAAAGTACTAATTCTGTCGGAATTTAAATTTTGGATAAATTGTTTTATTACAGTTTTTTGTTTGGAAGCTTTGTCTGTGGAAAGTAAGTTGTGTGGTGTACTATTGTATAATTTTGGCCCAATAAAAGAGGTATATCTGATGCCTAATCTAGTATTACATTGAGGGATGGTAAACAAGGTGTTTCTTTTGTTTACAAATAGAATTTTTGTTGAACAGACAGTGATTATTTATTACGAATTGTGACCTCGCAATCTGTTTACAAACACAGAATGTTTCCATTGTTGCATTCAGCATCGACTGAAAACGGAAGCCATTTCATCACCAGATGAATTATGGTTGAAGAACCGGTAAAATTTGAGATTCAGCAGCCGTTGGAAAGCGACTCCGTTGAAAGATGAATAATACCGAGGAGATCTGTACAGCGTCAAAACTCAAGGGTCAACGCCGGCCCCGCTCGGAGAGGATGACGTCACCCGTCAGGCGCGCCTCAAGTCCTGTCCTTGGTTCTTGTCAACCGTGCAGCCTGTTCAGCATTTCCCATCTTCACAGTTCACGTTGCTTGGACGGTCACTTTCGCTGTTTCTGCTCCGAGGAAATTCTTTCAAACAAAGATCGCCGCTTTATTGTATGAACTCCGATTATTTTTTGATAAGGAAGATTCAGACCACAAGTCCTCTGTTTGTGCTCCAGTATGACCCGATTTTCATCTTGACAACCTCATATTGTTTGAGGTGCACGTCACGGTACACACCGCTAGGTTAAAGACAACACCGACTGTCGATATGTAGGTAATTTTTAGTTGACCTGTTGTTTGTTGATCTGTAATTTTCTTAAAGAAGCTAGTTTGTAAAAACTTTCAAACAGTAATCCTCATAGTGTTTTATGTAGAAAGGTTGAAATATTGACACAAGTTTGTTTTTGGTTTATAATTTTCAATAATGAATCATTGGAATCGAGCATGAAAAAAAAAAAAAAAAATTTCTAACCCCCTCTCAAAATTTGATGGTTTACGTTTCAAGGTATGTAGAATCCGAAAATGCAATAAAAATATCTCTGTCTGTCTCCATACGCAATTTTCTTAGTTACCATGAAACAAAATTGATGAAATTCGGGTTATAGGGTCCGTTCGGGGTCTAGTTGGTCCTCGAAGCTCGGCGTTACTGTCAGTCATCTCTAAGGGGTTCAAAATAGGGGTTGAAATTTTCAGAACGCCGTATCTCGAAAACTTTCGATAGAAGGGTATGGTTTTTTTTACGTTATTAAATTTGTCTTGAGCTAAACAATTTTTTGAGACCACCCGGGGTATTGTACGTCCACGTCCAGCCGTTCGTGTGCACCAAAAAGCTTCGTCAACACGACCGTGAATCAAACGGTATAAATCCGGCCGGGATATCATCACTAGGGAGCACCTGATTATAATCAAGGATGGCTGTATGAAGTCGAGTTGGTTGTTCTGCGATATTATTTCATTTGATAAGTGATGGACTATTGGATTTTGTTGGTAGGTACTTGCGAAACTTGAACAAACGTTGAAGTATTACTGATGGGCAAGTTATTACACAACGGTTCATAATGGGTACTGACCACAGAAAACAGTGATCTACGCAGCAGGGGCATCTATTTCACTCCACATCAACAATTTTCCTTTAGAACTTCATTATTTGCGTTTCTTTTTGCCATTTTAGTTATTGTTTGTCATCAGCTGTATTATTTTAGCTACATTTAACTCGTGATTTAGGTAGGTACCTAGTAACGAGTACGGGGTTAGGTACTAACCTACGGAGGGTCTGCGATTCACATAATATGTAAAGAGTAGTACATATTATATTATATAGACGGGTTATCTATACAGATAGCTGTGATCTGTAACAGAAGAGTATTCTGTACAAAATAATAAACCATTGTGCAGGGATTTGCAGCGTTTTCAAATAGGAGCCCCCATTTTACTGCAGACTCGGATTTTACGTAAAATTTACTGAAGAAATGTCCCGTCACGAAAATTTCTGATTGCGGAAAATGTGCGAAAAACCCCAAAAACCATGTCAAAAATCTGCCTATTATAGTAGGTAATGCTTTGGACGTCCATATTAGGACACTTATTTACGTAAAACATGGCAGACTGCAAGGCCATGCAAAGTAAAGCGAGTGAATCACTTATCGTTATCACTCAATATTTGCCTACTCAACTTTTATAGGTTAACTTCATTCCAGAGAAAAACTTAGGTACCCAATGCTTAAATGCAAGTCGAATGCGAAAATAAACATATACAACGATTAAACGTAATCATGAGGGGATACGGAAACGGAAGTGAGATAAAATATAGGAGTCATTGCCAGCGGGTGACCTAGTGACCCAGTGCAGAATCGATAACTCTCACGAGATCACCCTCAGGGGATGTACCGGGTGGAGGATTAAACTTCCCAGAAACGCGAGTATTCATCAGAGCGTACTTGCTGTTTCTATGTGAATAGTTTGAATCCAGTGTGCGCTTTAGAACAATTTTGATAATTCTAATGAGGAATAAACGTGGGTCGGAATTCCCGGCTTTTGACATCAGAATCGGATTCAGCATCCTCAAAAACCCCTGCACTGCATCCCAATTTTCAGCTCCGAAATCGAGTAGTTTGGCAGGAATAAGCTAAAATAAAAATGCGTGACGTCATCTGGTATGTATATCTCCTCTCACTCAGTTCCCATGTGCGGGAGCGAGAAGGCAATACATACCGGATGCTGCAACTTTTTCCTTCTCCTTTTTCGCCCATTTCCGACCCATCATATGGCACCTTTTTGTAAAGCTGTCCGTTAGACCTACAGTGGAAAAAAATGGACGTCCATTCCTCATTGAAGAGAAGGCATATGCTGGTTACCTATCTATTATAATATGAGTTGGTCGAGTTTATTTGAGGTCGAGAAGCCTCTTCCGGGAAGATTCCACGCACTTCCAAAGGTTGAATCAACACTTACGTTGGAGAAGGTGCTTTGTAGAAAAATACACCTCGAAAGAATGGATACGATGTTGTTTTTTAAAACGACATCTCATATAAGGAGATTCCATGCCGCAGGAAAAAATTTGGAAGGCGGTCAAGACAGTATTCATTGATGGGATAATTTCTAATACAAATACGGGCACAAGAATGCCCGGCACTCAACATGCCTAACACGTAGGTGCCTACCGAAATTCGTTCACGGCTTGTTCATCCTTACTATTGTATTCTGCACTACCTACCTAAATTAGGCCAACTCCGGATGTAGTGGCCGCTCGACGTAATTAGAATTAAGTATTGCTCAGTTTCATATCAGCGAACCACTTATAGTCGATGATCTACTGCTCGATTTTGTTTTAAAATGAAGGTGTTGGCGGAAAATCTGGAAGTAGGTGGTCCTAAAAACACGCACTTTGTAAAATCACAAGCGCACCAGGTACATGTCAATTATATAGTCTCTATTATTACTAAACAGCCATATTTAAAAAAAAGTGGCCAGTACGGCGTACGGCGGACAGACAGAAATATTTTTATTGCAGTTTTGGATTCTTCATACCTTGAAACGTAAACCATCAAATTTTGAGGGGGGGGGGGGGGGGGGGGTTAGCCTTTTTTTTTTTCATGCTCGATTCCAATGGTTCATTATTGAAAATAATAAACAAAAAAGAAAATACCAATACCTTGGCCATGTTGATGTTACATCTTCTGTTATTCGATGAAACAGGAATGCAAAACAGCGGTTCATGCAAGCACGTCAGTAGCGCGTTCACCACTATTAATAGTATACCTGCCAATTGACAGACTTCAGACTACGGTAAACAATTTTAAGGCTGAGTTAAATCGGCCACGAAGACTCTGATAATACGAGTTTTATCATCCTTTTTCGGTTAGAACCGTTCAGTTTTTGAACATGTGTCAAAATTCTATATGATATTCGCGAGAAAGAATAAACGAGATATCGATAGCTTGGGCAACTAATTAGGCAGAAAGAAATAATGGTCATTCTAACTATCAGCTAAAAGCAACGATCCTTTTGGCAAAAAATCATGCTTTGACACACACACACACACACACACACACACACACACACACACACACACACACACACACACACACACACACACACACACACACACACACACACACACACGCACACACACACAACAGTAGGATATAAATATACTTTAAAAATTTATGTGACACCGGTTTGTTTGATGTTCAAATGTTACAAAATCACAATAAATAGTATTCGAGTAACTCGACGGACAGCGGGGTGGTTCTGTCACAGCAAGTTTTTAAGAAAGAAGTTACGTACACAGGGCAGACTTCGTTTTCAATGCAGGACCGGTTTTCGAAGGCTCCCTTTCGCTTACGATGCTCTATATACATCGTTTCTTCTGGCCTTAGACGCCTACGATGGCACAAATATCAAACTTGAACCTCGCCAACGGTGTCACCTTCGAGACGTAAATATGAAGCCAAATCTTATTTATAAACTAGGTAGGTAACTAAAACTGAACACACACTGATCGTTACTGTATATAACCGTAAATATAACTACCTCGACAAAAGTTATCAGTAAGCAGGTAGATATCTATTGATAGTACCAAGGTTCTTTCAATAGCAAATGAAGATCACTGTCATAAATCGCTAATGAAGGAAGCACTATCAGTAGGCACTATCAGCAGTAGCACCCAGGTAGCATGCTCCATACCAAGTTTTTTAATCGTTCTTCAGAAGAGGAGAATGGGACTAAGGGGTAAAAAAGCAGCCTAAAATGCAATGAGGACAGCGTTGCATATTACACGCCAGTTAACAAGTAGTAACAATCGAAGTTGGGAATCATTCTTACAGGTTTCCTAACAGAGACACCAAGTGGAGAACTTTCCCCAATATTGGCGAGAGAAGCAACGATTTGCAAGAACATCGTGATGTCATTATTATCGTGGTAGGAACGCTCCATAGTCCCGTGCAGCCTCCTCTGGTGCATATATTTAGATACGAGTATTTCACCTTATAAATACCTTACGCACAGTGAATTCCGACCGTCAGCTCAATATATTTCTTCAATCGATATAATATTATATTATAGTTTTTTCAAAACATGTTATCAACAATACCTACACTGCAGAATAGAGTGGTCACAAAAAGTCAACTTTCGAAATTCAATCGTGGCAACCCCCTAAAAGGTGCCATTTGACTAGAAAATGAGATTCCCAAAGTTTTAGGTCGATCGGATAACATTAACCCGTGCCGCATCGAGGTTGAAGTTTAGAAAAACTCACTTTTTTCATAAGAATATTATTTCTTTCCTCATAACATAGTAACCATTTGTCCTAGAGATTTGAAATTGGTCTTATTTTATTTGAAATGTTATCTTCTTCAACTTTTACTCCAATAATTTTTTCGCTAGATCCTATAGATTTTATGTGGTCCGTTTCAGCAAAAATGTGCCTTTTTACACATACCCCTAAAAACCACACTCCAGTCAATGAAATCGACCTCTAGGCAATTTGATACTTCTTTATCACTCTGGTATATTGAAAATTGATACATTTGAATCTAATATATAATATATGCAGGGGGTAGGGGGGAGATGGGTGGGTGCTATGAAATGCACAAAAAACAATAAAAATTATGTAAAAAGTGTTTTAATCATACAAATTGAACGTTTTTTGTATAGAAAATAATAGCCTGGAACTTATTTTACAACACAATATATCTATTCCAACACCACTGAATTTAGAACTACATTAATGGCTTAGATAGTGAGGCTTTATCGACATCAGGGTAAATTTTCCTACATTCTGACACAACTTGTAATAAAAATTGGCGCTGTTCTTCGTCTTTTGTCAAGCAAGAGTTGAAGTCTTGTATCAATTTCACTCCTCTTTCAGCAGTGTCGTTGACTACCCTTAAACCGTTCACTATGTTTTTAGCATGCAAATAATGAGGATTTTTGTTCCATAAGCGTGTATCGGTGTTTAAAAAATCTGTCTCTATGGAAAACCGCTTGAAAAAATTCAAGGTTTGAGAGGTGACAAAAAAATCAAGTATCTTAAACAAAATTTGCTCTACATGTGCAAAATCTAAAATCGCTTTTCTATCCCTACCATCAATTTCACTATCGGGTTCACCTAGGGAAAATAATTTCATGGCCATACTTTTTTTAATGTTGTCGTCTAAAGTGTGGTCGAAAAACGAGAACGCTATTTTCTCTGAGCTGAGGTACCACAGATGGTTTACAAATTTGGACAAAGCCTTATCTGCTATTTCTGTGTCAATTTTCCTATACCCTACTAATGGTTTCAACATTTCCAGATCTTGTTTAGGGGCCAAAGCAGGTTTGGGGGCATTGAACCATGCCTTGGCGTAAATATTTATTATGGAACAAAATTTATCTTTTTAGAGATCAATTGTTATTAACTCAAAAAGAAATGAAAGGCTTGATTTTTTTGTCACCTCTCAAACCTTGAATTTTTTCAAGCGGTTTTCCATAGAGACAGATTTTTAAACACCGATACACGCTTATGGAACAAAAATCCTCATTATTTGCATGCTAAAAACATAGTGAACGGTTTAAGGGTAGTCAACGACACTGCTGAAAGAGGAGTGAAATTGATACAAGACTTCAACTCTTGCTTGACAAAAGACGAAGAACAGCGCCAATTTTTATTACAAGTTGTGTCAGAATGTAGGAAAATTTACCCTGATGTCGATAAAGCCTCACTATCTAAGCCATTAATGTAGTTCTAAATTCAGTGGTGTTGGAACAGATATATTGTGTTGTAAAATAAGTTCCAGGCTATTATTTTCTATACAAAAAACGTTCAATTTGTATGATTAAAACACTTTTTACATAATTTTTATTGTTTTTTGTGCATTTCATAGCACCCACCACCCACCCATCTCCCCCTACCCCCTCCATATAAATTATATATTAGATTCAAATGTATCAATTTTCAACATACCAGAGTGATAAAGAAGTATCAAATTGCCTAGAGGTCGATTTCATTGACTGGAGTGTGGTTTTTAGGGGTATGCGTAAAAAGGCACATTTTTGCTGAAACGGACCACGTTTTGAGATGGGAAAAGCTGAATAACATAAAATCTATAGGATCTAGCGAAAAAATTATTGGAGTAAAAGTTGAAGAAGATAACATTTCAAATAAAATAAGACCAATTTCAAGTCTCTAGGACAAATGGTTACTATGTTATGAGGAAAAAAAAATAGTATTTTTATGAAACAAAGTGAGTTTTTCTGATCTTCAACCTCAATGCGGCACAGGTTAACGTTATCCGATCGACCTAAAACTTTGCGAATCTCATTTTCTAGTCAAATGGCACCTTTTAGGGGGTTGCCAGAAGTGATTTTCTCAAAAAAAATTTTGCCTATTGCCTTGTGACCACCCTACTGCAGAAGCATCAAATCGTACTTCTATTATTTTATAGTGTCGAGAAGGTTAGGGCAGTCTCCAAGTAGAACCAGCAAGTACTTGCAGAACCTTGAAGCTGTTCTTGGCCCATCTGATAATCTTGCGAAAATAAGTTCCAAGTCATAACCATACAGAGATAATAAGACACTGCAAAGGGTGCAACGACGAGAAGGCTGTATCTTAATAGACGTACGTGACATAGCTACCGTTTCAAGCTGGAAGGAAAACCTGTTTCCTTAAAAAGAAGAAAAAGACAAACGAGGTGGAAGAAGGAAGGAAGGAAGGAAAGAAGATTGAGGGTTCAGATATACCACAGGAACAGCGTCTGAGGACGTCTACAACGAGAAGGCGCCGCGAAGGTCATGAAGACATATAAGTCGCCACGTCCTTACTCCGCAATTCAGAACAGAACCCTCAAGACAAGAGTCAAGGTGAGGCTCTATTGCTCCTGGGAGCAGCGGTGAAAGCTTACAGCCGGGTGAGCAAAATGTCTTCATTACTTCTGTTGAGACTACACGAAAATAGTAGAATTATAATTGTGGGAACCAGGGATATTCTTGAAACCTTTGAAAATACAATACATAGCTACTGCAATGAGACTCTGTGTATAAGAGTATAGAATTTCGATGATCGAGCTTTCCTACCACACAAACTGCCGATTTAGTTGCAACGCCTCTGGCCACACCAGACAGCCCGTCCAAATATGTACCTGTTTCCGAGGCGTTAGGGTTATGCCGTCGACAGAACCAGTTTCACTTCAAAGTATAATTAGCGTAGGACGTTCACCAACAAAAATACGACGCGAATAAAATATCGGAGTCTCAGCTAATCCCCAAAGTTCTTAAGCTGAACAGAACTATAAGGCCAAGCTAAAATGGGTTCATTATCCACGAATGGTTGTGAGAAGACTTTTGACTACCTTGGCAGTACCTATTCCTGCACACATTCTCACTAGAATACATACAAACGCTAATATTCTGGAATACCTACCTGGAACCTGGAATTCTATCAAATTGAACTCAACCATTCCCATTTACAGCCTACCACCCCCCCCCCCCCCCCCCCATTACGATATCGATCGACCTCATTAATAAGCATATATCCGTACTCCGCAGAAAAGAAGAGACGTACTTAGTCGACTGTATCCAAAGCAGTGCTTGAACGTAAAGTAAAAACGTTTATTGTACATTAGGCAGAATTAGCTCTTGGATCATCATTCACAAAAACGAAGGGGCCTATAGTTTCAATAATATTAGCATACGTAAAGAATTTCAAGAGAGAAGGGAAGAAAAGTTCCAGTCATGCAGCATGGCTATAAGACCGAATCTTCAAAGAAATATTCGTGCTAATGTGTAAAAAGACGATGTTACAGCGAGAAGCAATACCACTTTTCGTAAAAATATATAATTGCTCGCGATTTCAACAATTTTTACCGATTTTTGACCCATATAAAGTCTAACTTGACCCACTCTTTTTTGAGAAAAATATTTTTATCATCGAAATAGTCCCTTTCTCTGTTGTGAATCACCATCCCACACAACGTCAGGTGTATTAATATCGACTTAAGCCCTCACCATTTTTGACCCCCAAAAATCCAAATTTGACCCCCTATTCTATTGTATGAAAAACAAATGAAATGACATTTTTCTGTCTTACAACAACCGTTCGCGATTTTAGCCATTTCAACCGATTTTTGACATCCTACAAACTCGAATTTGACCCCCTTAGAATTTCTGAAAATTGCTCACCTTCGAACTCATCCTTTTGTTTGGCAATTGAACATTTTGACGAAATTTGGAATTTCTATCATTTACCCAAGGTCAGATGACTCCGAGTCGTCAGCAGTGACACATAAATATATACATACGCAAATGTATTATATATAAATATACATTTTTGTTAAAAACAGGGGATGAATTCAGGATGGTCTGGAACGAATTTGCCTGTAAAAAATTTCAAAAATGCATATTCTGAAAATGTTGGAGCCATTGCAATAGCTACATTTTCTTTGAAAATTCTCTAGAATGTTTTGGTGTTATATTCTCATTAGTTTCTAGACACTAATCCAGATCTTGAAACATCAAACTGGGATGAATGAGTATGGATCGGAGTTTAGGCTTTTTTGACCCCAAAATTGAAGCAAACTCCCAAGTGCTAGCCGACGACGGAGCTAGGTAATTCCCGGAACTGGAAAGTTCTAGAAACAGCGCTTGACTGACGTGAGAACAATACAGGTAGGTAATCTTGGAAGCAAACAATTATAAATGTATAGGGTATAATAGGCGAAATATTCCCTCTGAAATTGTAAGTTTTTTTGTCTCTTGATCTTTAAATTTCTACCCTCTGTTACCAAATTTTATATATTATATCACCAAGAGTGTTTTCCCGTTTCCAAGTTTGCATGTAGGGTATAATATTATATGCTATTCCGGCGAACCGATTCGATTTTTCTCAAAACCTGGAAGGTTCTTGCGTTGGGTCATTCCAAATAGTGGTGTAATTAATTTGGATAAAAAATAATTACAGTCGCCTCTTAACACAAGAAACTTTTCTGTGGACAATTTGGTGGCAGAAAAACTTTAAGCTCGTTGACCTAATAATTTCCCTTGTTGACAGAGACGATTGCACAAGTTGGCCACAGCGAAACACCCGCCCCTTTGACGTCGTGAAGTACGGTTTACAATGAACGTGAGACCCCCTGGGGGGGGGGCAGCTAAGTGGGAGAATTGTGAGGAATAGAAAGCTGTTTTGTGTCGCGCAGGACAATGTTATAGGCAGAACGGACCCCTGCAGCTTCGTTGAACGATTCCGTCCCGTGAGGCCGCGACGTGATTTTTAGGTTGTTACGCAAACCTTGATTATTCAACGCTGAGAGCTTGAACTGGCTGAGCTCATGAATCAGACGTCTGCTATGTGTTTCACTGAGTGACCAGATACATAAGGTTACCGCCGTGACTTTTAAAAACATCCCGTAGAGCAATGCATGCACACTGGACGTTCCTTATGGTGAAAATACATAGATCACTCTCACTCATTGCAGGGTCTGGAAGTATACATGTATATTATGAGTAACTGGTCCATGATGATGACGAATCATTGTGCAATTTCCTCATTTCGGGACTAATGACGCGACATGAACACCTTAAGTACATGTTTGACTACATATATTAGTAGGTGATGCATGTACACCTATGGTTTTAGCATCAAACAATGAATGATTTGTGACTAGCTTGCTGCCTGCCTAATGTTTCATATATATAACTATGTGGCATGGCAGAATCGAATCGATTCTGTTCGAACCTCCTTTTTGTTGGTTTCGAGATGATGTAACGTTCTAGATTTGTTTTTCTTCAAACCTGTATCTCTGAGGAATAAATACCCGACTAAATACCCAAGTCGAGAGAAATAAATACCCAGGTGTGATGGATGTATAGGAGCGCACATCCACCATGAGAGGTGTGAGGGAGGATGTGCCCGGTTTGGTTATGGGCGGACCACCATCATGCCCAGGATATTTTTTTGGATGTGTGCTTGGTTTGGTTATAGGCGAACTACCACCATGCCCAAGATCTTTTAGGGAGAGTTGCCTGGTTTGGTTATGGGCGGACCACCACCATTCCCAGGATCTTTTAGGTTTAGGAGAGAGATGAGGAGCTAGGAGAGAGAGTCAGCGACTAGAGGAGAGCCTAGAATGGCTAGAAAGGCGAAGGAGGCTTGTTTTTATAGGCCTGGAAGCCGTCTCCCTCCATCCTCCAGCTAGTGGAGGATGGTGGGGATCCCCAGGTTGTCCCTCGGCTCTCCTGCGTCTTCTGTCCCCACTTCTAGGTTTATTTTGCGAGATCTTAATTTCACAGAGTAAGGTTGTGGTTCTGGGAGGATACCACGACACCAGGCATTTTATTTACATCTCTGGCTACACTCGGTACCTACATAAAATTTTCATGAAGATCGACGTCAACCTACCTAGGTACTTACAATAACAAAAGAGTTAGAAGCTACTTACTTACCTACCTATATGATCAAATATGGCTAGTTAGGTACCTGCCAATCTGAACCTTGGTGGTTATTGGCAGTTGTTTCACAGAATTGAACATAATATCTTGCTCGATAACACAAAACTAAATTTAAAGTTTTAGGTAGGTAAGCATTAACTAATCACCGTCGAAAAATACGGCGAACTACTGCGACAACAAGTTTGTTTTACCCCTCAGCTATTAGTGTAGGTAAGTAGTACCTATGCATATAATAATAAATACGTCTTCCCAAACGTACGACTTGAAGCGAATTTGGAGGACACAGAGGCAAACCCACGGTCTACTTCACTGAAACGTACGTGAACAACTGCGACGCTGCAGAGCAGTTATTATTTTCGGAATAGTTTATAAGGATTAGATCAAGTATTTAGAACTAACTGTAGAACTCTATTCGCAGAGTTAATGTTGGTAAACCTAGAACTTTTCCAGTCAGCTCAAGCGAACAGCCCGTATTCAGGGCTCACAGGTATATATATATATACCTGTTCAAAGGTGAAGATGTCCGTGTGGACTACCTATCCCTTTTTGCGTGTTTCTGTTAGATAAAGTAACGATTCGTTGTTATCTGCATTAATCTGTTGACTCAATCGAGTAAGTCTCAACTATCGGGTTCATCACAAAGAAACAAGGTTGGTTACAGACACCAAAGATCACGCGTGCCTAACATCTGCAACAGGTGCAGTAAGATAACAATATCGGCAAGTACCTTGGTATGGAGAGAAGGTTTTTCGAAAAAACCTTCATGATTGTTTCGATCTCGTGATCAATCACTAGTGACCTGGAAACGTGACGAAAAGACCGGAGTACGAGATCACTCAGTGGGATTTGAAATCGATCATAGTGGACAACCAACAGAACCGGAGAAGTGTACTGCAGGGAAACCCTTCGCTTTTCTGAAAATTTTAATTTCAAAAACCAACTAGCGGGCTTTCCGAGCTTCGCTGGTAAAAACCCATCAACAAACCTTTAGCACCCAGAAGGTTCCCACGACACGTATCAAATCCCTACGCAACACTGCAACCAACAAACAGTGATTACATCGAGCTTTGAAAATACGATTTTGGGTAGGTACCCCGTCTGTTTCTCTTATAAAATCGGAACGGCTTATCCCACCGAAATCATTTTGGATTCGTTCAAAACAGGGCGAAAAGCTCTTTCCGTCGAACTGCGCCCCATAAGCGACTTCCATCGCTGAGGATGGCTCGAAACACTTCGAAGACAAATTTTCACGAAAAAGAGTCCGAGCTAGATCAAATTTCATCAAAATCGTAGGATCCGTTCTCGAGATAGTTGCTACCCAGCCCGTTGGCGATTAGGGTATAAAATAATAATAAAAGGAGTATTTATTATAGGATGAATTCAAAATCAGACAAACGTTCATTCCGATCAATTCTCTGGGTGAGGAAACACGGTTTCAGCGCTATATTTCCTTGATTTAATGATTTAACCTCGTAAGTCTGAGTTTTGGCATTTCGATGTCTTCATATTGAATAGTTCTTGGATTCCTAGTACATTCTGGTGGTCCATGGGTGCATCAATAACCTGAACAAGGTAAATAACCGTGAAGACTGGGATATTTTTCTCAACTCCTACAAAATTTAGTTTTTTGGACTTCCTGACTTTTTTACTATAGTTATATCACTTTCTCATGACTTGGATAGGCAGTTCAGGTTTTCAGCTAGTAGGTAAAAGTGAAAAACCTCGTAAGTGAGTTTTGGCATTTCGATGTCTTCATATTGAATAGTTCTTGGATTCCTAGTACATTCTGGTGGAAGTACCTATACTTTCTCAGTTTTCAGTTCATTCCTTCTCCATGGGTGCGTCAATAACCTGAACAAGGTAAATAACCGTAGAGACTGGGATATTTTTCTCAACTCCTACAAAATTTAGTTTTTTGGACTTCCTGACTTTTGGTTTATTATTCTGTGAATAATACACCTATGTATTCGCTCAGCAAAAAATTTTTATAACACCCCCTCAAACTTTTTTCTTTTACGTTTCAAGGTGCATAGATTCCAAAAATGCAATGTCCGTCCGCCGTCCGCCGTCCGCCGTATCACGTGTACAGGCTTCATTTTCGGTCTAAAAAAAATCGTTCTTTCGCACACATGCTCCATTTGGGCCCTAGTTGTGTCCCGAAACTTTTCAGCCCGATCGGAATATACCCAGGGGTGTTATGAGTGAAAATGTGTGTAAAAATAGGTACTTTTTACGTTTTAGCAACATATTGGTAACATGAGCTTCTGAGATATCGTTTTCTATGTTTTTGGGGACGAGAAGACCGAATATGAAGTCGATTTTGACCAAAGAGTGGAAAATTGAGTTCTACCAAATGTTCAGCTCCCAGAATTGATTTTTTATGAGTGAAAAACCTGGGAAATCGTCTGAAATCACCATCAGTTTGTATAATAACACTGGAAAAAGTTTAAAAAAAAAGAAAAAAAAGAGCGTACCTAATTTGTGTTTTGGGGGCCAAAATTAATGGAAACCATCAGAAGAAGCTATTTCGATTATTACGCATGAAAGAAACAATTAATGAACAGCCAACCATTCTGTAGGTATGTCTAATAGAATAATAAACCCATGTGACAAGGACTTTGCAGCGTTTTTTACTATAGTTATATAACTTTCTCATGACTTGGATAGGCAGTTCAGGTTTTCAATGTGGAGCAATTCAAACAGTACAATACAGTGGAGTACACTATATTATAACTACCTAGCCATATTACCTGGCCATATTAGCTATATAATATAGCTAATTAGACCCAAACATAAAATTATCCGTAAGTTTATGGATTTTTAATTTACTAATGGTAATTAAGCATCGCAATTTCACTTTCTCTTTTGCCGTGGTTCAGTTAGACAAGTGTGGTGTCGGTTTAAGGGAACAACGAATTAATCAGAAGTATCAATCCAAGTGTTGGACGAAAGTCTAGTCAACAACACGACGGTGGTAGGAATTACTCGTATCATTCTACTGGAGTGATTTTTGAACAAAGGCATCCTGGAAGTCCGAATTCGCAGTATCACTCGGATAAATGAATTACGTATAAAAACAACGCATCGTCAGCAGTGATAAGGGGCGTTCCCGACAATAGTGGAACTTGGCTGTGCACAATGATCTGTGACGCCTGATCGAGCTGATGACTATCAAGCGGCACACCCTCTTCGTCCAGACGCTCAACTAGTCAGCGATAGGTTCCGGCAGGACGAGTCAGTATTAGTTAGGAGGCTTCATCGCGTATCCGTTCAGTTGGATCACCTTTGACTCAGAAAGTCCCGGAAGGAGTTTCCAATGAGTTTCTTGCTAAGGGAGACCTCTTAACCCACAAGCACGAAAGTGACAGCGTACGTGTAACATATTTTGGATGAGCACATCCTGTTTCTTACGGGGAACGAAAACTACCAATCATTAATTAAACACACCTCACAGTACCCAGGATCTCCCACAGATACGAAAAATTGTCAACCTCACAGAAATCATCGGTACATACCACTCCACTGTGTGTTTGTTTCAACTCAACGGTCAATTTTGGTTTTCAAGTTCCCTGAATGTAGCTGAAAAAACGCTGCAAAGTCCTTGTCACATGGGTTTATTATTCTATTGGACATACCTACAGAAATGTTGGCTGTTATTTATTGTTTCTTTCATGTGCAATAACTGAAATAGCTATTTCTGATGATTTCCACCAATTTTGGCCCCCAAAAACACGAATTAAGCTCCTTTTATTCAAATTATCTTTGATTATTGATAGTGCCATTTAATTGTCTTGATTCACCTTTTTCTAGAGTTATTATACAAACTGACGGTGATTTCAGACAATTTCCCAGGTTTTTGACACATACAAAATGATTTTTGGGAGCTGAACCTTCGGCAGAACCTCAATTTTCCACTCTTTGGTCAGAATCGACTTCATATTCGGTCTTCTCGCCCTAAAATACATAGAAAAAAAAATACCTCAAAAGCTCACCTGCCTCAAAACACCAAAAGATACCGCAAAAGCTCACCTGCCTCAAAACACCAAAAACCCCTTATTTTTACTACACCCATTTTTAATCCATAACAACCCTGGGTATATTCCGATCGGGTTGCGAAGTTTCGGGACACAACTAGGGCCCAAATGGAGCCTGTGTGCGAAATAACGAATTTTTTATACCGAAAATGAAGCAGTTATGCGTGATAAGGCGGACGACGTATACGGACATTGCATCTACGCACTTTGAAACGTAAAAGAACAAATTTTGAGGGGGTGTTATAAAATACATAGGTGTATTATTCCCAGAATAATAAACCAAAACAAGAACCATAACCATTCGAAATGCCGACAAACAGCTTATAACAGAAAATCCTACAGCACCATAAATTAAACAAACGTCACAGTGCCCAGAATCTCCCAGAGATAGGAAAAATGGGCAACCTCCTCACAAAAATCACCGGAGGTACCGCCCTGCTGTGTGGTGTTTCAAAACTCAACAAACAACACAAACAGTCTAAACAAACTAAACAACAATCAAACATCTAAACTGATTTTGGTCTCTCTGGAATGGAGCTGAAAAAAAAAAGAAAATTAACCATTTGAAATGCCGACGAACAGCTTATAATAGGAAATCCAAATGTCGCATCGCATAGGTCCGAATTTTGTATTTTTTACTTCAAATTTATCTAAATATACAGACAGGTATCTACCAACTTCAAGGAACCTACCTAATGGATGAGTCATAACTAAGATAAGTGTAACTTGTGCAGCAATGCGTTATAGAATTTTGTGCTTAAATTACTTTTTACGCTATTTCTTTATAGTAACCATGGAAATGTGCAGAGGCACCGGCATCTCCGTTTCAAATAAATAGTCGAATAAATATTAAAAACGATGAGTCGAACCGACAAACTGAATGAATAGTCACGGGAAACGGCGGAAGTGGCCGTCAAAGGGGCATTGTGGAATAGGTACCTACTCGACTCCTACAAGCTGGAGTGTAGTCAAATACAAGGGATTGCGTCACGGTTTTGGGAAGAGAGTTTCACATCGTTCGAGGACTCTGGTCACGTTTAAAAATAAACTCCAATCTTTCTAACCGAACGATTGGATATAGTCATTGGTGACTGATAGCCTGGCCAGAGTGGGTCTGTTAAGACTCCGTCGTCCAAAAGAGCTGGAAACCGGCTGACAAAGTAAATGATCCGTAGCAGCAATTTCAACTTTTTCAATAAAGTTGGAAAATTTCCGGTGCTGACCGTGACAAAACGAAAATCACCACATGTTGCACAGAACCGTATGAACTTGATACTGGGTAGGTCTACCTACCTAATGGTTAAAAATAAGAAGCCAAACAGCCATAGTAATACTGGTAGAGACAACAAAAGTAAGCCCTGTACTTCTTTGTTTCATCCTGTATGTTGAGTTGTCTAGAGAGAACATTTAGTTTTATTATTTTCAATTAACTAACCTTTGAAAACGACCATGAAAACAATATAATTTTTACCCCCCCCCCCCCCTCCTCAAAATTTGATGGTTTCCGTTCAAGGTATTCATTGGAATAAAAAATACTGTCCGTCCGCCGTACTTCGTCGCTTTCCTTAGTTACCATACCAGGGTGAAAAATAGGGGTTGACATTTTCAGCATGCCGTAGCTAGAAAACTTTCAATAGAAGGGTATGGTTTTGTTTGCGTTTTTAAATTTATCTCGAACTAAAGAATTTTGTGAGACCACCCGCAGCATTGTACGTTCAGACGTTCGCTTGCACCGAAAAACTTCGTCAACATGATCGTGAACGAACGAAACTATATAAATTCGGCCCAGATATCACTGCTAGGGAACACCCGGTTATAATCAATGGCTGCACGAAATCGAGTTGTTTGTTCTGTGATATTATTTCATTTGAAGAATGATGGCTCTTTTGGATTTTGTTGATACATAGGTACTTTTGTAACTTGAACAAACGTTATGCTTCATGAATAACAGCAAATAATTGCTAATGACTGAATTATTGAATCCAACGCATTTTGATGAAACTGCAATTCCCCGGCCAGCTCCAGAACTCGACTTAGGGCTTTCTGGGTAGGAGCACGGGGGTACTGACCACAGATTGAACAAACGTTACGCTTCATGAATTACAACAACTAATTAATGACAGAATTCTTGATTCCACCGCATATTTACGAAATGTGATTGCCCGGCTGGCTCCAGTACTCGATTTAGGGCTTTCCTGGGAGGAGCATGAGGCCACTGAAAACGCAGGATCTCCGCAGAAGGGGCATCTACAGGTAAATAATAAACCGTTGTGTAAAATTTGCAGCGTTTTTTAAATTCTATTTTCGGATTCTACCTACCTTGAAACGGAAACCGTAAAATTTTGAGGGGAGGTTAAACTTTTTTTTTTAAAATCATGTTCGACTAAAGGTTCATTATTGAAAATAAGAAACCAGAATTGGACTGTGGAAATTGTGATTCTGGATGACGTTAGGGTAGGTAGAACTCAGTAAGATTGTAGAAAGGAACAACTATAGTACAACAGAAGAGTCAGAAACAGGTGCACCATTGCAGAAAGGGCACGTCCACCAGGAAGTGTAGACAGGTGTTAGTCGAGGGTTGCCGGGGTTCATCAACTATTTGTCGACCTACTTCGAAGCACGACGAAAGGATCATCTCCTACCGGTGCTTCAGTACGAGTATTTGGGTCGAGGGACCTAATCTCGGAATATGGGCCCTTAAATGTCACTTTCGGACGTTAGCTCTCCAGAGGAAGCTCAATGGTCGAGGGCGGAATGGCGTTCCTGGCCGTCTTCTACATTTAAACGAGACAGTTTTATTATTCCCTCAGGTTCCTCTCACGCCGGGGCCTACCAGCGTTGCCAAACCTTCGCCTTGCACTCAAGAAAACCTTCCGTGAGCCATCCGAGCAGGAATGTAGTTACATCGTCAATATACAAAGAGGAACTTGTATGGAAGTAGGCGGTCACCTGCCGAGTTTATTCCTTTGAGTTATATCTAAAATTGATGCAAGTATTCGCAATATGTGTTGTTACATTACAAAACCAACTTGGGGATTTTCATAGAAAGAAGTGCCTCATAATAATATTTCGCTCAGTCAGATTTCACTATCTGGCACCAAGCAGGGAGCAATTTTTTGCTTCTTATCGAGTTTTGATAAGACCTTCTTTATTGGAGGGGCCTGGCAGGAAGCACATTGATCGTTCAACGGGAAAGCACTCGATAATTTCGTTTTGAGGAATAAGCAAAAGGCCTTTTTATGGAAGTTGGAACATGAAACGATGAACGATCAGCAAACGACGACCGAAAGAAAAGTGGGTAACTATGGAACCGAGTAAAAAATCGCCACGAGTTCAAATTTGATGGTGGCTAAGCAAATAAACATTCCCACGAGTGTCATATGAACATTCATAGGGTTATCAAAACT
This sequence comes from Leptopterna dolabrata, assembly GCA_954871275.1. Classification (NCBI taxonomy): domain Eukaryota; kingdom Metazoa; phylum Arthropoda; class Insecta; order Hemiptera; family Miridae; genus Leptopterna; species Leptopterna dolabrata. Next base: position 19,789,690 of record OX940980.1, on the reverse strand, counting down.
GAACTAAATAAGTTGAACATCAAATTTTGTTTATTATTCTCTGAATAATACGGTTGCGAGTTCTGTTCGGACATTTCTTTTTGGAACATCCTCAAAATTTTTTACGTTTCAACGTCTGTAGATTCCAAAAGTGCAATTTCCGTTCGCCGTATGATCGATATCTACCTTAATTATCGGTCTAAAAAATTCGTTCTTTCGCACACAGGCTCCGCCCTAGTTTTGCCACCTATCTCGCACCTGCATTGCGCATTGGGCAAAACACCCAGGAGTGCTATGGGTGAAAAATGGGTGCAAAATTAAGTATTTTTGAGGTTTTAGTGAACTTGGGCTTGTGAGGTATCGTTTGCCATGTTTTTTAGGGTGAGGAGACTGAATATGAAGTTTTTTTGACCACTGAGTCAATGACTGAGGTTATTACGAAGTTTTAACTCTCAAAATTCAATATTTATATGGGTCAAAAACCTGTGAAAATGGCTGTAATCACCAGATATTAGGTAGTATTAACAGGTGAATCAAGAAAATTCAGTGACAATTTCACTGATCGAAAATAATTTGTAAGAAACAGAAATCTAATATTTGATTTTAAAACCGCGAAATTAGCTTTGCGGGTCTCTTCACTGAGGTCCCAATCGTGCCGTATTCAGTCGAGAATAATAAACCCACGTGACAAGGACTCTGCAGCGTTTTTCGTACGTGGTAGGTATACTAACTATTTCGATTGGAGTCAGTGGCGGATCCAGATAGGGGCTTCAGCCCCCCCCCCCCCCCCTGGCCCGTAGTATTATATGGTTTGTTATTTATCTTCTATATATATATTATATAAAAATGAATGTATGTTTCTTGTCCTTTATGCGCGGCCGTACCGTTCGTCCGAGTGAAATGAAACTTTTTCCAACTCATTCCTTGCACTCTCGGGACGGTCATAGGCAATCGGAATCTTCCCCAAACCTACTCCTTATCGTCGAACTGGCCGCCCTTTGCAACGGGTAAATACGCCGTAAATAAGGAAATGACGTCATCGAAACAACTTTCGGAAACGATGACGGTCGAAACCGGACTGGATGAAAATAGTTATTTTCTTCCTGTTTCCAACGACACCAGAACGAATTCTGTGTGATAAACCGTTCGTCCTCTATAAGAAAATGGTCGAATTATAGTCACTCGAAAAACTTTACTATAAAAAGTGTTAGGTACGCGGATGTGTGGCAACTACTTAGAGCAACAATGAATGGCAACTATACTTGGAAATGAAGTGAACCCGTACCAATCTCAACCAAAGTGAACGCGAATTATAGCAGGTACTAGAGTAAAAAGATTGAATATTTGATTCGAAAAATTTGTTTTCTCCTGTTTCCAACGACACCAGAAAATATGAGAAACTTGATATCTAGGGTGTTGTGATACCTAGATTTGTAAGAAGATAATGGCACAAGGGGAAGGCGAAAAACTTTACTATAAAAAAGTTGTACGCGTTGATATGGCAACTACTTGGAGCAAAATATATAGGCCTCACCCAAAGTGAAGGCGAATTATAGTAGGTATTAGATTAAAAAGTAGTTGAATGTTTTAGCGCATTGTTGAATAGTTTATTCGACAATTTATTTTTTCCGGCTGCGACGCGCCGGGTAACCGGCTAGTTCCTAATAAAAATTAATATCTACCAACATTTATTTTAAAGTAAGGTACTGTATATTTTGTACTGTGCCAATGACTTATTATAACAATGTTATATTATAGACGGGTACCTATTTCATAAAACATTATTACTGTAGAGAGAAAGTGTAAAGATTTTATTGATTTAAACTACTTAAATACACACAAAACCCCGTTGGGTAAGGATTTTTTCAAGATTTATCGGTCCCCCCCCCCCCTCCAAATCCTAGAACCGCCACTGATCGGATGTTCTTATGATGAACACAGTCGACAGCGAGTAAATGAATTATGTGGGCAGAGCTCACAAGTGTTCTTCTGGACGGACCGAATCAAAGGGAAAAGCTATTCGGGTCGAATCAATCATCCTATTAATCTCGCAAACATCGGTCTTCCCTCTCAATTAGGTACTCAAAGGAGCTGAGAGCCTTCCGCTGGGATGAAAACGAGGAATCCTTGAAATTAATATGATATAATATAACTAATAACGGAACCCATAGACGGGGCAAAATATTAATCATAGCACGCGTAAAACCTACTTCAAAAGAAAAACGCTGCAAATTATTACACAACGGTTTATTATTTACCTGTAAAGATGCCCTTTCTGCGTAGGGTCACTCTTACCTGTGGACTGTACCCTCGAGCTCCGTCCAGGAAAGCCCTAAATGGAGTACTGGAAGGGGCCCGAGAATTAAAGTTTCATACAAACGCGCGGGATTCAATAATTAAATCATTCATTATCTGTAGTTATTCATGAAGCATACGGTAAATAATAAACCGTTGAGTAATAATTTACCTGTATAGGTGCCGCTTCTGCGTAGATAATATAATAAACCGTTGCGTAATAATTTACTGTTGTGTAATAATTTACCGTTGTCTAATAATTTACCGCTATGTAATAATTTACACAATAGTAAATACTTCAACGTTTGCTCAAATTGCAAAAGTACCTACCAACAAAATCCAAAACAGCCATCATGGAATAATAATATTACAGAACTAACTCGACTTCATACAGCCATCCGTGATTATAATCAGGTGATCCCTAGCAATGATATCAGGGCTGAATGTATTCAATTTGATTCACCCTCCTGTTGACGAAGCCTGTTGGTGCACACTTCGAGGCCTTATTGTGAACGAACGGCTGGGCGTACAATGCTCCGGGCGGTGTCAAAAAACTCCCAAGTTCAAGAACTAAAGAGATCAACAAATTCGAGGTATCGGCGTCCTAGCGATTTCAACCCCTTTTTTTCACCCCTTAGAGATGACTGACAGTAACGCCGAGCTTCGAGGACCAACTAGACCCCAAACGGGACCTACAAACCATATTTATTTCGTTAATTTTGGCTCTTGGTAACTAAGAAAAGTGCGAAGTAAGTAAGGCGTACGGTGGGCGGACATTAATTTTTTTATTGCATTTTCGGATTCTACATACCTTGAAACGGAAACCATCAAATTTTGAGGGGGGAGGGGGGGGGGGGGGTTCATGCTCGATTCCAAAGGTTCATTATTGAATATAATAAACCAAAAAATTCTGCATCTATCAGCCAATCCCAGTCAGATGCTGATTATAAATACGATTCGTCATTTACTTGATGTCCACAAGGATTCAGTCATGTGAAAAGCTCTCTACCATTTCCAATGAGGTTAGTAACATGGTAATGAAACTCTTCAAACTGAGTTCATGGAACTCGATCTGATACAAGATAATTTATTGAAGGGGGGTTCATCAGGTTGAAAAGTTAATCATAATATTAGAGGAAGGTACTCTTACTTGGACTTGGGCTGTTTTTTCACCCTACCTGTTTTTATTCTGCGAAAATCGACCGTCCGAATCGATCTTAACATCTGCAATTTTGAGAGGTCTTAACTTTGGCCTAGTCGTTGGTCTAACGGAATTTTGGTGTTACGACTGAATGCATAGCGAATTTTAAGCCGTCCGACCTGAATATTTCAGCCATCCGACCTGAATATTTCAGAGGGCAGTGAACTCCCACCGTCTGAATTTGCAGTTGGCGTTTTACTGGGTATCATAACTGCACAGCAATATACAATAAACCGCTAGCTAATATTGGCTGCTCACCTCAAGAACACAATGGACCGAATTTGACGCCACCACTTGTACCAGTATTGAGTGTCTATAATTAGCAAAATAGGTTTGTAGGCTATAAAGCACTTGTGGGCTATAAAGTCGAAGGGAATGGCAACATTGATGAGGCCTCTCCTCAGCGGATTCGTAACACAGTTTGATGTTTCAGCAATATTTGTTAAAAAAAATGATTGTATACAATAACAAACATTACAATTTTACCTAGGTGGCAAATTTAATTCCTATGTGTACTTAGCAGATCAGTTTACTAGTATGTATACGCCTTTTATTAATTTTGCTTCCTCACTACCGAAGGAAGGGAAGCCTTGGATTCGTAATTGAGTGAAAAAAAAGTATATCCTCCAAAATGAAAGTTTCCACTACCATTTTGCGTTTCAGACATCGAGGAACATTTTTGGTTCCGTGTCTGTGTGTCTGTGGTAATTCCTTGTAACTACCCGAAATGGGCTGAAATTTGGAGGGTAGGTCACGGTTGGGTCACAGATGGTCCCATACTAAAATCATTGAAAAAGTACTGTAACTTTCGTCTGCGCATGCGCAAACGTGAAATACTTAAAACGCCCATAACTACCTTAAATATCGTTGAAATGTGTTAAAACTTGAAGGGTCGATCAGGAATAGTACTTTGATAGTTCCGTACGAGTTTCATTGGAATCGTACGGTAACTTCCGTCTAAGCATGCGCGAACAGGAAATGTTGATCATTTCCTTGTAACGATTCTAACTACGCGAAAAACTGTCGTAGAGAGCTGAAATTTCGAGGGTATACGCGGGTTGGATCGCAGATAATCCCTTATCAAAATCATTTCGTCTGTGCATACGCAAATTTGAAATACTAGAAACGCTCATAACTACTTCAAATACCGTTGAAATGAGTTCAAACTTGGAGGGTCGATCAGGAATAGTACTTTGATAGTTCCGCATGAATTTCATTTGAACGTACTGTAACTTTTATCTGCGCATGCGGGAACTTGAAATGTTTGATCTTATTACGCTTGTTAAGGTTTATTAATGCTCTATTCATTGCTATTCAATCATTTTGACGCATCATTTTTTTTTTACCAACGATTCTACACGTCCATGTTACAATAAGTGAGGAAGCTATACTGCCCACCCAGCTTGGCAGACGTTTTTCCCCTCAAAATTCAGATAATTCGCTTTCCCTGGCTATAACGTACGTAGGAATAACAAGTTGATACAGGTAAAGCTAACCTGGTTGTTCGATTACGAAGCTAATTTGAAATAGTAGATAGGCAGGTAGGTAACTCCTACAGCTAACCGATAAACTGTCGAGGCCGCGACGGGAAAAACAGCCCGACCGGTGAGAGATGAGAAGTGGGTTAATATTATTACGCAACTCCCGTCGGTAAATATTCGAGAAATGGCGACAGTTGCACCGCCGTGTTGCAAAATTGCTATCTGCACTTTTGGTTAATCTTGTTATGAAGGAGTTCAGTGGGTTTTGCTGCAATGCCAGAAAACTTATGTTCTTATAGGGTTCCCGACGCAACACTGCTACTAACCGACTGGAGTAGGCAAATTAGTTAGGTAGGTAATGAATGGATAATCAAAAACCCTTCATACTACATCAAGCCGATAGGCGATAGCAGAAGCATGCGATGACCGAAATAAAAAAAACGTCTGCCAGCCAATTCGAGTAGGCAGTACAGCTTCCTCATTTGAATCACATGAACGTATAGAATAGTTGGGTAGGTTCAGTTTGATATGGGACCATCTGCAATTCAACCCGCGTCTTCCCTCAAAATTTCAGTCCTCTACGACTATTTTTCGCGTAGTTAGAAACGTTACAAGGAAACGGTCAACATTTCATGTTTGCGCAAGCGCAGAAGAAAGTTACAGTACGACTCCAATGAAATTCATATGGAACTATCAAAGTATTATTCCTGATCGATCCTCCGAATCTGAACTCATTTCAACGATAATTAAGGCAGTTATGGGCGTTCCAAGTATTTCACGTTTGCGCATGCGCAGATAAAAGTTACGCTACTTTTTCAGTGATTTTGGTATGGGACCATCTATGACCCAACCCGCACCTACCCTGAAAATTTTAGCCCATTTCGACCATTATTTCGGGTAGTTAAGGGCGTTACAAGGAATTACCACGAACAGACAGGGAGCCAAAAATGTTCCTCGATGTCTGAAACGCAAAATGGTAGTGGAAATTTTCATTTTGGAGGACATCAATTTTTTTTCTTCTCAATCACGAATCCAAGGCTTCCCTACGTTCGGTAGTGAGTAAGCAATAGCAGAAAAGTGAGGACGTCAGAATCAGAGTAGTTGCAGGAGGTTATTTAGGTAGGTAAATAAAATTTGATGGACCTTACTATTGCATCGTTTCGCCAAACAAAAACATTATTTGTAGGTGGTAGATCGAACTGTTGCTAATATTGAACCCTTTGATCAGTGGTATAAGTTATGTTCATATGGACTCGACTATGCAATATGAACTCAACAGTAGTCAGTGAAAATAACGAACTAACTGTTCACTCGTGTCAGCCTCTTGTGTTTAAATAATGCCCCGAATCAATATTTGAATTTAAAAAAATTGTGACTGTATGTGGTTGTTTGTTAAATTTTCAACACGGAATAATAGGGTTGGTACAGAATCATCAGATAACTAATAGGAACCAACCTATTATACTTAAACTCGCTTTTGGGGTTAATGTGAGAAATACCTGAAGATAGAGAAGCTGGAAGAACGGAATTTTCATCGCTGATAGCGGCTCAAATAATGAGTAGGTAGATACACTTCATGAGACCTACTTATTCTGAATAGCAAACGTGATAACGACAACACTAGGCAATGAAAAGCGATAGTTTCAAGTAATGGTTATCTGTATTTAGTTCAGATCAGCGAAATGGTGTTAGACAAGGTCATCACAGAATGAGACTATCACAGGTAGGTACCTACTTCCATAGGTATCTCGCTCTTTCAAAACCAAGTACAAACACAATCAAACCGAAATTTGAGAGTTTTATTTCATGACTCGTTTTGTTAATAGGTACCTACCTACCTACTACAGCATTTATGGTCTGATAACGTCTCGTTATGGTTAACACCATTCCCAAATCAACTGGACCAATAAATCATTCAGTGTTATCGCTGGGTCCTTGGCTAGACTGAATACCTAATGGGATTATGAAGATGGTTTATCACAGCAATGAGGTTGAAGTTCGTGCCACTTGTTGACCCCGATCTTCACAGAATTCAGTTATCACATGCGGTCAACCGAATGATTTTTGCGAGCGAGATTATGGATAATAGATAGGCCGGAGGAGCCAACACCCAGGTAGATCGTATCAAACAATTCAACGATAATTCGAATGGGAACGAGGAGAACTTAGGTTCCCATGGGCTGAGACAGTGGGTAATATCGATAGAGAGATAAGCTGATTATGGTTCAGATGCAAACGACAAAGGACTGTGTGGGACAGGAGACTGGTTTTGTGCGATACCCACCAAGCAGAAAGTACTATTTTTTTGTAGGTCCACTGAGACATAGAACTAGCGATTATCCATCATCGAAACCTGTCGGTTACTATCGATACGAATACGGTGTCGATCCTTTTCATTTCATACCACTGCCTACTTTTGGTATCGATAGGCACTTTCCACGAGAGATACCCACCGGTATATAAGATCACACAATCTGTTTCAAATCTAATCCAAGGTACCTGTCAGTTAAACACCAGGCTAGTTGTGTAGGTTCGGATTCCTTTATTTATAGTCTTCGGGGCATTTTGAGAACGAAATTCTCCTAATCATGCGATCTTTAATTGTATGTTATCGCTAAGGTTACTAAATGGTAGGTGAAAGTAAGTTAACTTCATACAACATGTAGTAACCCCCCAACCAACATGACTATAATAGACATCACAATCACCTTCACAGCACATTATAGCATGGGTTTTAAACCCGCATCTGAATCTGATACCTAGCCTGAACTAGTCAAATATACTCAGCATACTATTCAAGATGTTTTATTCTTTCTAAATTTCCTCATTTCACAACCTACATTTTTTTAAATACCTACTGAAGTCATTCCAATGAACTTACAAAAATGATATGCACCGAAAATATGGTAAGTACCTACAGGTATGCTTTTTTCCCATAATTATAATATTTGTGAATACGGTAGTAATATCTATTCCATTCTAAGTATTGTGTGCTGCTAAGTAATTAAATAGCCTAATTAAAATGTTGGACGTATGTTGACGGTATACACATTTTATTGTCATTCTTAGTATCAGTCGTCATCCCTCGTCTCTTCAAGGGCATCCTTCATAATATAATTAAACTGTAAATTTGTTTACAATAAAGTTCATGATTGAAAAAAGAAAGGGGGAGGGGGGATAAATGGTATCGATACCAAGCTTATGATAATCGATACCTAGCATGTTATCGACTATCCCTACATAAAACGCTTAACTACCTAACTAGCACAGAGTCTCAGTTGCAGTTAAATTGCAGGTAGACATCTATAGCCTAGGTAGATAATTATAGATAGACCAACTATCTAAAAAAGGCACATCATCAATTATTCACGCCCCTACTGTTATTATTCACACCATTATGTTCAAATCAAATCAAAACCATTTAGGGGATCTATACCTATCGTATTACTTCTTGGTGTTGTCTTATCAGCCCCAGTGATGAGCAGTACTACTTGGCTACTCCCGGTTTGTGTTGTTTTCATATTTGAATTGCTAACGTCTCTCTGCACCCTCTATTTTGTTCAACAAAACCTTGTGATTGGCGAATGTTATTAATTACAGCCTACTAACAGTTTTGGGCATCGATCGACAATTATTATTAGCGAACGATCTCAAGTGATCCAACGCTGATAACGGAAAACAAAGATCAACTTTCACAAGGATGGGAGGTCGAAATCAAAGAAAAATTTAGGTATGGATTTTCGCTTTAACAGGACGGCAGTCGAACTTAATCCAAGATTTCACGCGTTAGTTGTTTATATACTAAGTAACCTATGCCTAAACGTAAATTTAATATTAGGTACTACCCACAGGCCACAGTCCTAACCCTAATAATATATCGGGGGCATATATATCATAGGTTAATAAACTATCACGTAAAATATATATGTAACCTGATATTTATATAATATAAATATTGGAACAAGATGCTTTTTATCATGTCAAACGACGTCAAGTTCCTATAGCTCAAAATAATACCTATACATAAGTAGATGACTTCGTCAAGTGTAACTAAGGAAAGGAAAGATAATTCCGTCGATATGCCCTGTAGATTCAAGGGCAAGGCACTGTGACATACAATAGAAAAAGAGCTGCAGGCCGGTTTAGGGGGCGTGACAGTAAATTCCATAGATAAGCAGAATTTCTTACCTTCCTCTGCGCTTCAGCGGCAAAGCCAGACTTGGCTGCTCTGTTGGTGGCCATGTCTCCCTCAATTGTGGCGGTTGTAAAGGGGTCGGAACCCTGACAATGGACGACGAAAAAAATTGGTAGTAAAATTCTACTGTGATTCAAGTGGAAAACCAAGTGGTTTTTCCAGGGGCAACTGTCAGGGGTCGGGTGGGTGTGAACGTCTCCGCGTGAACGTTGAAGAACAACTAATATTCTCGAAAGAGCGGGTTGTGGCGCTGGAAGGGAGGCAATGGGAGGGGGACGGCGAAAGGTGACGTCACCTTTCCAGTCCGCCGTTGACGGGACGAGCGTCTGGAATGAGCAGGGTAGCCGAAGTCTAGTGAGGCCGAGAACTCCCGAACATTCCCGACGTCTCCCCCATCGTTTCCGCTATCAGTTCAGTGACACTAAAATGCCCCGTTGTTCTAAGAGTGATTGTGATTATTACAGTGATAAAACATCGAATGTTAAGAAACATGAGAGGTCTCATTCAGAGAAAAGTGGTGCTGGCAAGAAATCGAAGACATACGACTGTCTGTTATGCAGTGAATCGGTGAGTTGTCGTGACGAGCTTATCAAACATTTCACTTCAGTCCATGACGTCGGAATTTCAAAAAAGCATCTCACTTTCGAGAGTGAAAATTCTTTCTTTTCTTGGAAAGCCCAAGTCGAAAAAGAAACAGTATCTCGTTTCCGACAACACAGAGGTGTTTTGAAATATAAAAATGTTAAAACCACCCATTATTACTGCCATAGAGACGGGGTTTTCTCACCCCAAGGCACGGGTAAACGCCGCCTAAAACTGTTAGGAAGCAACAAGATTGGTACTTGTTGTCCTGCTCGAATTAAAGCGACTACCAACATCAATACTGGTTCCGTTGATGTTGAGTTTATAGAGACTCATGTTGGACACAAGCAAGAACTGGGCCGCCTCCACTTGTCAAAAGATGAAAGAAAAGAAACTGCGTCTAAAATCGCCGAAGGTGTCCCATTCAAAGAGATTTTGAAAGGCATCAGAAAGTCCGTTCAGAATAAAGATGTAAATTTCATACATTTATTGACTAGCAAAGACTTATGGAACATCCAGCAAGAGTTCAACTTGAACAGCGAAGCCGTACGTCACCAAAATGACTACGTAAGTGTCCATTCATGGGTCACCCAAAATCAAGGAAATCAGGTCGTGCGATTTTACAAACAGCAAGGTGTCCTTCTGGCCTCTCACCCTGAACTCTCATTCGACGATTTTATTATAATATTCGCTAATGAGTCGCAACTGACCATGCTTGAGGAGTTTGGCAATGACTGTGTGTGCCTCGATGGGACTCATGGTTTGAATCAATATGACTTTGAACTCACTACAATCTTAGTCTTGGATGAATTACGGCAAGGATTTCCATGTGCTTTCATGCTGAGTAATCGCACAGATGGTGCCATCATGAAAATATTATTTTCTGTGATTAAAAGTGAACTCGACAGTCCTATCGCCCCGAAAGTATTTATGAGTGATATGGCCGAGGCCTACAAAAACGCTTGGTGCGACATCATGCCACCTCCTAGCAATATACTCTTCTGCACGTGGCACGTAGACCGCGCATGGAAGAAAAACCTCGGAAAAGTCAAGGATGACATAAAAAAGGCTGAGGTATACAAAACGCTTCGAACATTGCTCGAGGAAGTAGATGAAAACGCTTTCAAACGGCTTTTGGAAGCAGCACTGACCAGTTTTCAGAGCGACCCAGAAAAACGAGAGTTCGGCTTGTATTTCAAATCTGAATATGCAGGCAACGCCCGGCAATGGGCATTTTGCTACCGAGTCCATCTTGGACTAAATACTAATATGCATTTGGAGAGCCTCCATAAAACGATCAAGCACTGCTATTTCGAAGGCAAGAAAGTCAAAAGACTCGATAAATGTCTTCATGTGCTAATGCGAGTAATACAAGACAAGCTGTTTGACCGAATTATTACTTGCCATCGGGGAAAACTCACTAAAAAAATAGCTGACATTCGGCGTCGTCACACTGCAGCCCTTCAAATGGAAAATGTTCAGGTTTGTCCATCGGAACAGGGTTGGTCCATTTCGTCCAGTGGATCACCAAACACTTTTTACTCTATCATCCCATGGAAGGAGGGGTGTAATTGCGATGTGCGATGCGTGGAATGCGACTTGTGTATTCACTCCTTCAAATGTGAATGCATTGACTCTTCCATAAAATGGATAATTTGTCGCCATATCCACTTTATGGCTATCAACAAGAACTTCCCAGCTCCCCAGCTAGAGCAGCACAGTGAATTGCACGGTCAAAATGATAGTGGCTCAGTCGGTGGTTTAGTGATCGAGGAACACCATGCCAAGATTCGAGACGTAATCTTCAAAGAAATATCACAAAAATCAGACAATTCTACCACATTTGAGAATCGAAAGAGCAGAATAATGGACGAATTTCGGGCTGCCCTCGAATTTTCGCGAAATATGGATGACCTCGACCTATGCCAAAATGCAGTGCGTCCATTAATACCCACCATGGAAGCCGCACGTTCCACTAGTGAGGTAAGGTACCTGCCCTTCTACTTTACGTATATTTTTGAATAATTTGTTCTTCCCATATCTTTCATTTAAATGTTGGTTTTCCTATTCTAATAACTCAAAATTTTTTTCCTAGGTATTTGCACCAAAAAGAAAGATAAATACTCTTAAGAAGATGTCTCCGCAGAAGAATTTTTTCTCTACAAAAAAGAAAAAGAAAAAAACAGAGCCTCTTCTTAGTAAACCCTCTGCAGATGAAAAACTGAAACAGGCCAACGAATTACTCTTGCAGAACAGCCAGCAGTTGTGAATGAGTGTTTTGTGTATGTTCAGTTACCACAGGTCAAATCCTATTTTATACATGAGTAAGAATTATATCACGAGGTGATAATTATTGTAAGTCTTGTATTACGCAATATTAGGTTAGTATACAGGTATTTTGTTTGAAAACGCGTGATTTAAAGTTTTGTTGTTGTTTTTTTTCATTCGATGATAATTTTTTGGGGTTGTGACTAGTCGCTGTCTGCTGTTTGGATACAATAAAGAGTGGATAGTTAAAGAATCTCGATGATGGCTGTTGTTATGCAATGATAAGTTCCTATTTTTTAGTTGAATTGGAAAACGTGTGCGATTACAATTTGTTGACTAGTCTACAGTCATGTTTCATAATATGTCGACCTACATCAGAATGTTTGCTTAAGGGCGTGAAATTGATGGATCTCTTTGATGATATTTAGTATAACTCTTGAATATTGATTTGCCTACTGATAGCCTAGTTAATATTAGTTTACAATAACTTGTAAGTATCTACCTACTGCAGTTCTTTGTTTCTAGTCTTGAACCTGCTTCTCATATTATTCTTTTTATGATACCTAATGCTTTTATTAAACTTTTGTGCAATACAGTGCATTTTTTATAGGTAACCTGGTATAAAACAAGAGTGAAAGGGGCAAAAAAAAAAGAAATTCGGTAGACTATTCTGTTTTTCACATTCCATCGTTTATTCTTTGATGTGCATATCATTGGCTGATACAATGACGTCGTTCATGTTATTTGTTTCACTGTGATTTTGTATCTCCCTTCAGTTGTAATCAGTGAAATAGACATTCTGGTCCATTGATATATATTTTGATTATAAACACTCAAATAAACCCATACTTGTTTTGATTATATATTTTGTGATATTCTCCATTCATCACCTTTGCTCCCACACACAGCTTCGATCTTGGCACGGTTCAACTAACAAAGACCAAGAAAAATACACTGCCAAGGTGATGGCACAGGAGCTTCCTCGTCACAATCAGAGTGACCCATTATAAAATAGAACAGACTCGGAAGCAAAATAACATTACATTTCATTACATAACGTGAAATATACATATTACATAACATTACATTACATAACATTACATGAAATATACATATTACATAACATTACGTCCATTATACATAATTGCGAAAGTTATGCGTGTTTGAAAAATTTCACGTTAGCGCATGCGCAGGGCGAACCGCTGGCTCTATCATGTTGAAATTTATATGGGACCTCAATGGGCCCTACCCGCTTAATCCCTGAGAATTACATTGAAATTGGGTGAAATCTTTGGTTACTACGGCTGTAACAAGGAAATTGAATCTATTTCACGCCAGCGCATGCGCAGAGCGCAACGAGGGTCCGATCATGGTGAAATTCATACTGGAACTCACTAGGCCTTGTCCAAACAACCCTTGAAAAGTTGAGCGAAATTGAATCAAAATTGTGAAGGTTATGCGTGTTTGTTGAATTTAACGTTAGCGCATGCGCAGGGCGTACCGCTGGATCAATCATGTTGAAATTTGTATGGGACCTCAAGGGCCCTTATCCGCACCATCCCTCAAAATTTGAGCTGAATCAATTCAAAATCGTGGAAGTTATGGCTGTAACAAGGAAATGCGGACAGACAGACTCAGACCGACAGACACGGAACCAAATTTGTTCAGTAGGCTTTCAAACGCAAAATGCAAGTGGAAATTTTGATTTCTGAAGACAACAATTTTTTGGCTCACGAAAGTGAACACAAGGCTTCCGCTGCTTCGCAGACTCGGAAGCAAAATACAAGATAAATAGTAGGTGGGTTTGCCGCTAGTGCTCAGTTCCGGTAGTGCACCGTTCGGGAATGTTCGGGATTTCTCGGACTTCGGCTACCCTGCTCATTCCAGACGCTCGTGTTGACGGGTACCTTCCCAGGTCCTCCGGTGTCTTGAAGACTTCACTGTCGTAAAGGAGCTGAAGAGACTGGAATAGCAGAACAACACTGGAGTCCTCAGTCCTCATGAAAGAAACGTTAGAAGCACCTAGTTAGTGGATAGACAGGACTTGGGAACAGCTTACACGAATCTCGACATCAATTTGTCAAAATGTCAACTGGGAGTAAGCTAAAAACGCTGCAAATTGTTACAAGACGGTTTATTATTCACCTGTGTAGATGCCCCTTCTGCGTAGATCACTGTGGTCAATACCTACCCACAAGCCCCCCCCCCCCCCCCCCCCCAAGAAAGCCCTAAATCGAGTACTGAAGCCCCTGGAATCACAGTTTCATAAAAACGAGCAAGATTCAGTACTTAAATAAATAATTATTTGTTGTTATTCACGAAGCATAACGTTCGTTCAAGTTACAAAAGTACCTATCAGCAATATCCGAAGGTGCCATCATTCTTCAAATGAAATAATATCACGGAACAACAAACTCGACTTCATACAGCCATACGTGATTATAATCAGGTGCTCCCTAGCAATGATCATCTGGGCCCGATTTATACCGTTTAATTCACGACCATGTTGACGAAGCTTTTCTGTGTAAAATGCTCCGTGCGGTCTCAAATAATATTCTTTAGTTCGAGATCAATTTAAAAACGTAAAAAATCCATACCCTTCTACTGAAAGTTTTCGAGTTACGGCGTTCTGAGAATTTCAACCCCTATTTTTCACCCCTTAGAGATGACTTGACAGTCACAGCGAGCTTCGCGGACCAACTAGACCCCAAATGAGACCTACAACCCAAATTTCATTAATTTTGGTTCATGGTAACTAAGTGTGAAGTACGACGGCGGCGTACGGCGGACGGACAGAACATTTGTATTCCATTTTCGGATTCTACATACTTTGAAACGGAAACAATAAAATTTTCAGAGGGGGATACATTTTTCGATTTTTCAATTTTAATTTTTAAATCGTACTTGATTCCAAAGGCCGCATTATTGAAAATAATAAACCAAAACGTCTGCCAAGTATAGTAATTATTGGACAGAGTCCTCGTATCGCTAACATGATCAATTAAACGATAAATAATCAATCAGTACAGATTAGGGTGGAGCCAAGAATTCTATCTGTAATTTGATTTGTTATGCATGAAGCACACCGTGTAGCCCGACCAAAGGAAAGAAGAAAAGACATGGAGAATCAAAAACGAACGTACTACTGGTATACGAGTTTCTTTTCTTAGGCCAGAACCGGCTGGAGTATCGTGAAACCACGTCCCGAACCAGTGGAATCGGTCCATAAGAAATGTGAGATTTTGAGTACCTACCTCGGATTTCGCGTTTGCGCAGTAGCCATATCCACTCGTGAGGAAATTCATAGGGGAACCATCCACCTACCAGCTATACGCTGATATTACCCAGCAAATTTGAGCCATTGGTTCAACAGAAATGGAGTATGTACTACGGATTTCGCCTTTGCACATCCGGTCGTTCTGAAACTCAAAGGGGACCTTCAGGGGTTCAACCCTCATGATCCCTGAAAATTTCAGCAAAATAATTTTTGAAGTTAAGCGTGTGACAAGAATTTGCGGACACTCAGACACCACACCAATTTCTTGGTGATTATTTCACATCCAAAGACCAAGATGGACAAGTGCCAGTACACCAACCTACTGACAATAGCTGAGATTATCATAGAGTAGGTGCGGCTCAACGGACATCGCATTCGCAGTGCATTCGTGTTTAACGGTATCATCCCCTTACTTCCTGTGTTCCTGCTTCCTGCCTTCCTCAACTTGAGCCTACCGTTGAACTAGACATTCCCAAGTCGGGCGCATTCCTATCAGGGAAACGATTTACACACCTACACCTCAACCTACTTAGTAAAAAAAAAGTACGATTACAATAACTGGACCTATCAAAATGATCAAAGTAAGTACCTACCTATAGGTATAACCTACCGAAATAGTCGTGTATGTATTTTAGGAAATCCCTCATCCCATGTCAATACATATTAATATGTTTTTGAACATCACCACGCTATCATTCCCAAGTCTAATCGGACATTTTCCAA
The DNA here is from genome assembly GCA_954871275.1 of Leptopterna dolabrata. NCBI lineage: Eukaryota > Metazoa > Arthropoda > Insecta > Hemiptera > Miridae > Leptopterna > Leptopterna dolabrata. The sequence goes on along the minus strand of OX940980.1, from coordinate 19,773,689 downwards.
ACCACTTCCAACATATTTTCCAAATCAAATTGGACACTTTTCAAACAACGGCAGCCTTCTGCAAAATTATGTAAATTTATGTTATTCAACATTCACTTTCTGTAAATAATATATTATCTACCTAATAAGAAATCTGTTTAATTTTTCTCGCAACGCAGTTATTCTTATATTGGTTAAAAATTAAAAAATGTATTTACCTAATTGAAAAAAAGAGGTACACAATTTTTGTCAAATTTTGTCGGGAAAATTTCCGATTTGAGTTGTACAACGTTCAAATTGGTTTGGAAAAGGTCCAGTTTGGTTAGGAATTTGTCAAATTCGCCTCGGAAATGCTATAGGTATATCTGAGCGAGGCTCATTACTCTTGGTCATGTAGGTAGGCAGGTGCCTATATTATTAGTGTAAAATGTAGGTTGGTATTATGGTAGTAAGCAGTTCGAGTTGTTACTCTGGTTGCCGGGATTTTCTTGTTTTGAACAACTGATAACGTCCTGTTATCAGCAATATTGATCTAATGACGGGTATTTTTTAAAGTTTTTATCTTAAAGTAGGTACAGGCTGAGTTAGAACTACATTGGATTCACACCAGACACGTGTACTTGTAGGTAGTTATTTCATTAAAAATTAGTAAAGAATTGATGAAATCACTGGTGTTAATTATTATGTGAAAGAAAATCATTGGAGGAGCATTAAAAGTTACTTAACTACGTGCAAAACAGTCTAAGGGGAAAATCGGCCAATTCCAGGTCCCATGGGCAGACTCAATGAGGAGTAGGGAGCTCAATATAATATTATGAACGGTAGGTACCTACCTTCCTACCTAATCCACTATTTGGGAAACAAATAACATTTCTCTATATTTTGTTGTGACAACACCAATATTTTGTATGTGGTGCTTTCGGGTTTCATCGAATCGCTTCACTAGGCATAATTTGCGAGTACCTACTTCATTATAAGCAGGTACCACGAGTATTGATTGAATAGTTAGATGGGAGGCGGAAAGATACTACCTATGCCAAAAAAGGGTCTCTAGAAGCGGGCATGTTGTTCAACTGATATATATATATATATATTTTGGATCTAGTCCTAAATTGCATCAAGTTCGATATGGAATGGGTTTTATAGGGAGGCGGCTGCCGGCTCGAGGCTGACCGAGATTGAATGACTCATCGCCTACGGCTACAACATTATGCTTTTCCTTACTTGGGCAGAGTGAAATCCGAAATGAAATACAGGTGGCTGCTAACGGTACGATACATTGAGGCGAAGACCTAACTGAAAGAGATTTAGGAATTTCAAAAATTCTTCGTGCGACAAAACTTGAGATCGGTGTGTTCAGCCTGCCACTATAGGAAGGAGTTCAGAGCCTCAAAGCAGGGGAGTATCAGCTGAAAAAATGTAATCAACAGTCGAACTCGGAACTGGATCCCACTTCAAAGTTTGCGAAATAACTGCATTCTCCTACAGGAAAGAAGGTAATATCTACTGCTGCCGGACCCCCTTTTCTGAATTTCCCGCTCCAAGACTCAAAATATCCCGTTTTTCCCCGATCTAACCAATATTTTCCCGTTCTGTCCCACCTTGTTTTATGCATGTTCTAAAAAAGGAAGGTAAGTAACTTTTATTACAGTTTCCATTTTCAATTGCTTCCACTCCGTTTCAATTCAAGAGTGGTTTAATTCAATAATTACGCATTCATCTTCAAGTCTTCATTCATTTCGTACTTTACACAGGTACTTATTGTTCCTTCCGTTTTCGATACCTATACATCTATTATTGTAAATAAAAATGAAAAAATATATAAAATAAATTGAGTACCACTTTGTTCACGTATCACTCACAAAATGTAATTATTTGATATAAAATATAATTCATTTTATAATAAAGTATTAGTTATTAATCTTCATTTCACCTTTTTGGATTATTATTTTCAATAATGAACCTTTGGAATCGAGCAAGAAAATGAAAATTTTAACCCCCCCCCCCCCCCCCCCCTCAAAATTTGATGATTTTCGTTTCAAGGTAAGATCCGAAAATGGAATAAAAAATTTCTGACCGTCCGCCGTACTTAACACTTTCTTTAGTTATCATTACACAAAATTAATGAAATTTGGTTTGTAGGTCCTATTTTTTGGGGTAGGTAGTTGGTCCACGATTTAATCCCTATCGTCATAGAACTTTCCCAGTGAACTTCATATTCGTAATTGCATGAAAATGGTGAATACTAAATTAATAGGAAACTAGTACCTATAGACTTACAGTGACCAGGTAAGACGTATTTTGTTTGGTGACCATAAAAGTCGCATGAAGGTACCTAGCTAAAAATTCGCGAAAATATTCCGATTTCCCCCCCGATGGGCTCTCAGTTCCCGCCATTTGGTATATCTATGGTTTCAAAGTGCATGTCTCCTCCTACACACGTACGTTACATTTCACGCTTACTGGTTTGCAAATAACTTCTGTATCTGCCAAGGAGGCCTTGTGATCACTTTGTGAGGATAAAAATAGAACAATCCGTTCGTATATTTCATTGCGAACTTCCAGAAATCCCCACGACAGGCACCTACACCTACTCACGTACCACTATGTACGTACTCATTTGGCATTCGAATCTCTCCATATTCTTATCATGCATTTTGTATCCTACTCTGAACGCGAACGCCCCCATCGTCTTAGTCCTCCTACATCCATTTAGGACGAATGATTCACTTGCAGATGGTGACCGACATTAGAACCGGTTCCCTTCAACATTCTGACCTCCGGTGTCAGGTAACTTACCAACTCGAAATCCGACATCGCCTTCCCTAGCGAAAAACAGGTTCGTGAGCGTATAAGGGTGGAAAATGGATTATAAACAACTTCACTTGAGTGGAAACCTATTTGAACCCGCGAGCCGCCCGTCCGTTATTAGCGTTCTTACAACGTCCACGAACTGCGATTACCAGGTGCATAAAGCGTGTTCTTAGATGGGGTTTCTCAACTCATTTATCTGTTGAATAACAATCGCATGGAGCACCCCAGGGACATAAGCATGACCTGCAGAGATCAAATAATGCAAAATTGCCTGACATTACAAGAATAAGAATACTGTGACTGGTTGTGAGGAGCGCTAGTTCTCGGTGGTGCCTACCATCGAATGGGGAGTACCCATGACTTCTGTTTATATTTTTAAATGAAAGTAGGTTCCTTTCTAAAAATGTTGAGACCAACCGCACTCTCCTACGGCAAACAGTTCTTTTTCTACGATTTTTCAAAGATTCCAGCACTGCCTACCTCACAACTGGTAAGGGGGTCCCGCCCAGGCAGGAGGGATGCAATGAAGTCATTCGTCGCCGAAATTCTGAAAGCTCATAGAAAAAGAACTGTTCATCTCAGCTGTGCGGCACGTCTCAACATTTTTAGAATGGAACCTACTTTCATTTGAAAACGGGAAAATAATATACTTAACCAGACGTCACGGGTACTCCTAATTATACTTAATTATAATATAATTATACTACCAACAAATTTTGACCACACAAACCAGGTTATCGTTGATTGACGACAAAGGCATCTCAGAAGAGGCAGGGAGGCCGAAATTATGACATCTACTTACCTAAATAAATCGTTAACGAAATGAAAAAAGAACTGAGTGTAAAGACGTAGGAGTAAAGAAAGCAATTTCGTAGGAACATTTTTAAGAATAAGAAATACACTAATAAGTTAATACATTTATTTTAAAGTAAAGTACCTACCTACTGTATATTTTGCATTGTGACAATGACAATAATTATAACCATGTTGTAGTATCGCCCAAAATGTACAACGTGAAGAACCCCATTTTGGGTTATGATTTTTTCGAACATTTTGAGCCCCCCCCCCCCCCCACTAGAGCAAAGTACCTACGAACCAAAGTTGTTTAAATGGTGCTTTTTTGTATAGAATCAACTAAAACTAGAATGACAATTTCGAATTCAAATTCGTTTTTTCTCGAGGAATCCCTCATTCTAGCACTGTACTTGGGTTTGCGATGAACAACGGGACTAATATTTTTTTATCACCCATTCAATCTAAGTTGATGTAATTTGACACGAGGCTTCACTGCTACAGCTGGGTAATATGAATGACGTGGAGAACAGTACCGAATGGATGAAACTAGGTGAACCAGCACGTGCCATGTTTTACAGGTAAGTACCACCGACCTACTTCCAAACGTTGTAGGTATGTAAATGTTGAAGCGTCCGAGGGGAGGTTCATAGCACATGTGTACACCTGAAGAAATACCTACCTAATTTTTCCAAGCAGTTTTTCTTGAAATCCAAATCAGCTCTAAAAATTGGGGTCGGTCCCCAGTGAAAATTAAGACAAAAGGTGAACATTTTCATTAATTTCTGACGTGAGATCAAGATTGTACGTGAAGGATATTTATTAAATTTAGAGCCAAAAATTCGCTCGCTCATCAACATATTTAATAAATTTTATTAGGTGGGTAAATTTTAGGCTCTAAATTTAATAAATATTTAGGCTTGAAATTGTGGCAACCTTGCACAACGTTCCACATTCAAAAACGCTGCAAATCCCTGCACAACGGTTTATTATTTTGTATAGAATACCCTTCTGTTATAGATCACAGCTCTCTGTATAGATAACCCTTCTATATAACATGTACTATTCTACGACCTCCGTAGGTTAGTACCTAACCCCGTACTCGTTACTAGGTACCTACCTAAACCGCTGTGTAATAATTTACCTGTATAGGTTCCTCTTCTTCGGAGATAGAATAATGAACCGTTGTGTAATAATTTGCCCATCAATAATACTTCAATGGTTGTTCAAGTTGCAAAAGTACCTACCTACAAAATCCAGCCCCTTCTGGGTAGATGAGCCGTTGTGTAATCATTTACCCATCAATAATACTTCAACGGTTGTTCAAGTTGCAAAAGTACCTATCAACAAGATCCAGCCCCTTCTGGGTAGATGAGCCGTTGTGTAATAATTTACCGTTGTTTAATAATTTACCGTTGTGCAATAATTTGCCATTGTTTAATAATTATTTACTTACCCATCAATAATACTTCAACGTTTGTTCAAGTTTCAGAAGTAGCTACCAACAAAATCCAGTAGTCCTTCACTTATCAAATGAAATAATGTCACAGAACAACCAACTCGGCTTCATACAGCCATCCTTGATTATAATCAGATGCTCTGAGTTATGATATCCGGGCCGGAGTTATACCGTTTGATTCACGATCGTGTTGACAAAGCTTTTTGGTGCACACGAACGGCTGGACGTACAATGCTCCGGGTGGTCTCAAAAAATTGTTTAGCTCAAGACAAATTTAGTAACGTAAAAAAAAACAATACCCTTCAATTGAAAGTTATCGAGATACGGCGTTCTGAAAATTTCAACCCCTATTTTGAACCCCTTAGAGATGACTGACAGTAACGTCGAGCTTCAAGGACCAACTAGACCCCGAATGGAACCTATAACCCGAATTTCATCAATTTTCTTTCATGGTAACTAAGAAAAGTGGCCCGTACAGCGTACGGCGGACAGACAGAAATATTTTTTTGCAGTTTTGGATTCTACATACCTTGAAACGTAAACCATCAAATTTTGAGGGGGGTAAGAATTTTTTTTTCTTGCTCGATTCCAATGGTTCATTATAGAAAATAATAAACCAAAATTTGCCTGATATTTTTCGGCAACTGTCGGGTGGTTGATCCGTGAAGGTATGTACCACAGGAAAAGAACAGCTAGAGAAAGTTAGTGGTTCGTTTTACCACCATTTCCACTCAGCTAATCGAATGTAGCCTACAAAGTAGCACACGCATTGACGATACAGTTACATCCGAAACTTGGTGACATGGACTGAGTCAGTGTAATGAGCCGACTTAACAGTAGGTAGGTAGTTGAAGAACAATGAATAAAAGTAATTTAGTTATAACAGGCTTCACCAACCTAACCTAGTTGGATAAAGCTACGACATTACTGTTCAGATGTTAGCTCACGACGTATTTTCTCCCATAAACTATGACTTATGACGGAATGGACCACGTAATCATTGCTATACCAACATAATAGCGATAACACTATCAGCTTTCATCACTTGGCCGATTAAATTCACAGAAAAACGCTGCAAATCCCTGCACAACGGTTTATTATTTTGTACAGAATACCCTTCTGTTACAGATCACAGCTCTCTGTACAGATAACCCGTCTATATAATAAAATATGTACTATTCAATACATATTATGTAGATCGCAGACCCTCCGTACTCGTTACTAGGTACCTACCTAAATCACGAGTTAAATGTTGCTAAAACAATTCTGTCGATGACAAGCAGTAACTAGAACGGCAAAAAGAAACGCGAATAATGAAGTTCTGAAGGAAATTTTTGGATGTGGAGTGAAATAGATGCCCCTTCTGCGTAGATCAGTTTTCTGTGGTCAATACCTACCTTCGTGGTCAAGTATAATGAACCGTTGTGTAATAACTTGCCCACCAATAATACTTCAACGGTTGTTCAAGTTGCAAAAGTACCGATCAACAAAATCCAGCCCCTTCTTGGTTGATGAACCATTGTGTAATAATTTGCCGCTGTGTAATAACTTACTATTGTGTAATAATTCACCCATCAACAATACTTCAATGTTTGTTCAAGTTGCACAAGTACCGATCAACAAAATCCAGCCCCTTCTTGGTAGATGAACCGTTGTGTAACAATTTGCCGTTATGAAATAATTTACCTTTGTGTAATAATTTGCCGTTGTGTAATAATTTACCCATCAATAATACTTCAACGTTTCTTAAAAGTTTCAGAAGTACCTACCAACAAAATCCAATAGTCCATCACTTATAAAATGAAAGAATATCGCACAACAACCAACTCGACTTCATTCAGCCATCCTTGATTATAATCAGGTGCTCCTTAAGTGATGAAATCCCGGCCGGATTTATACCGTTTGATTAACGATCGTGTTGACGAAGCTTTTTGGTGCACACGAACGGCTGGATGTACAATGCTCCGGGTGGTCTCAAAAAATTGTTTAGCTTAAGACAAATTTAATATCGTAAACAAACCATACCCTTCAATCGAATGTTTTCGAGCTAAGGCGTTCTGAAAATTTCAACCCCTATTTTGAACCCCTTAGAGATGACTGACAGTAACGTCGAGCTTCGAGGACCAACTAGACCCCAAATGAGACCTACAACCCAAATTTCATTAATTTTGGTTCATGGTAACTGAGGAAAGTGGCCCACTCGGCGGACAGACAGAAATATTTTTATTGCATTTTCGGATTCTACATACCTTGAAACGTAAACCATCAAATTTTGAGGGGGGTTAGAATTTTTTTTTTCATGCTCGATTCCAATGGTTCATTATTGAAAATAATAGACCAAAATAGTAGATTCGAATTACGCTCAGACCGCATAGAATTTTGATGGTCACGAGTTCTACCCTGTTTTAAAATCATGCGAGAGGCTTGAAGGGGCAGACGACGCCCATATAAGGAGATAATGGTTGACCCAATTCAACCTTCGGTTCGCTTCTCCTTTTAAGCCAATGACACTCGATTGTGTTAGTCACGGCCGTCATCTGGCTCAGGCCTTCGCGTCGACTCCGGTCCGTCTCGATGTGTACGGAAGGTGCTCACTTCCGCAACTCGAGTAGGTAAATAATGCAATCGTCCTGCCCACATGCATTCAGATTCAACGTGAGATGTGAAATCAAGTTCTCTAGAAGTGGGGAAGGTGCACGTCCAGTCACAAGTGCGTCCCAGTAGGGTTACCAGATCTCCCTCGGAAAAAAGAGTGTAACGAACCGAATGTTATGAACTTATTTCAGGTAGGTTACCTATTAAAAAAAAAAAAATGTATATGGCTTTCTTCAGTAGTATGAGGTATCCATTTTTATTCCAGTTCCATTTTATAAGTGACTTCGGGAAATAACAGTTTCATCAATAGTGATATTAAGTAGTAACTACACAAAATGGTGGTGCCAGAAATTTGTTAATGCCCTCCCTGAAGAGGTTCAAGATATCAGCAATACCAATTTTAAATCATATTTTAATACCTGTAAGAGAATCCTTGTGAAATCGGCACCCTATGATTTTGATGAATATTTTAATTTTATGATGGGCACTGACTGTCAGTTATTGACTAATATATAAGAGTTTTAAAAAATAATCTATTGTCTTTAATTTTAATATTTTTATCAATTAGTTTTAGGTTTAATATGGCAGCAGAGGAAATTTGTACTAGTACTCTAGCTTGCATCTAGTTCATGTATTGAATGGCGACTGTGATATTAGATACGGGGTATGAATGGTTTTCGAGAGTGCAAGTAATTTATTAGAATGTATGTTGTGTGAAGATGCTTAGTTAGGTTGTGGGGCCGGTGCACTGGCTGGCCCCCTCGGTTTGTTCTCTGGAATGGCACGTAGACAACTGCGTCATTCATTTGGGCTGCCTGCCCAGCAATGGGCAGGTGGCCCTGGGAGCCGCCGTGGTGGGTGGGCCCGGGCTACCGCAACCTTGGGGCTGCTGCAGCCCCTTTCATTTTCACTCTCCCCAGTACCCTAATCTAACGGTAACGTGACACCTACCTTAAATGTAGAAATTTTTTTGACCATTGTCATAGGTACAATTTGTTTTGTGACGGCAAATAAAAACATCTCTCTCTCTCTCTCAAACCAGTCTTGAAGATCGCGAAATTAAATTTGCATTTCCCTCTTAGTGGCTTTGGCCCCATCGTTTGACTAGAATCACCTAGGAGGGCGATGCGAGAGAGAGGACAAAGATACAAGTTTGTAAACCAAGCAAGAGCAACTTCCAACATCTCATTCTTCTAATCTTATGGCTGTGGAGAGGGACCTTTACATGGCCATAGGGTGTATACGGGTAGTGGACAAAGAAGAGGAGGCGAAAAAAGCGTAAAGGACCTAAAAAAGAGTATATATACTATAAAAAGAGTATGTCTGGTAAACCTACGTCCCAGTAATGAACTACTGTAAGTATTTATTCTTTTGAAATATGCGTAACATCATTATGTGTAAAATATTTTCTGAAATAGGTAAAAATCGGTGCAGATTTTGATGTCAAAATAAATTGTGAAGAATAGAAAATGAAATTTAAAAAAACACCCGGAAACTCAAGTAGATACTTAGCAATCAGTCTATTCACACTGGAATAGACTAGGACTGCCAAGTAATTCTCACCGGACAACAGGGTCCAAGCCAAAATGAGTTTCAACAAAGAATAATGTAAAGCAAAATAAAATTCACTATCCGCAAAAATGGCGATATTCTTCAAACATTGAAAAACAGTTGAAACTGAAGTGCGTTAAAACGGTTCAAGAAGTATCAGTATGAACATATCTAGTTGGAAACCATGGATAGCCTACTAAAAAGTGCAAATTATTACACGACGGTTTATTATAGATGCCTGTATAGATACAGGCCGTATCTATCGACCAGATGCTCCTGCGTAGATTCGCTGTTTTCTGTGGTCAATACCCTCGAGCTCCCCCCAGGAAAGCCCTAAATGGAGGGCCGGTGGCAGCCCGGGAATAAAGTTTCATACAAATGCGCGGGATTCAATCATTCAATAATTATTTGTAGTTATTCATGAAGCATAAGGTAAATATGTTGTGTAATAATTTACCTGTACAGATGCCCCTTCTGCGTAGATACTCGGAGTACAATAAGTTACCCAATAATACTTAAACGTTTGTTCAAGTTGCTAAAGTACTTTTCAACAAAATCCAAAAGATCCATAATTTTTCAAATGAAATTATATCACAGAACAACCAACTCGACTTCATACAGCCATCCATGATTATGATCAGGTGCCCTAGCGATGATATCTGGGCCGGATTTATACCGTTCGATTCACGATCGTGTTGACGGCGCTTTTCAGTGCAAACAAACTACTGGTCTCAAAAAATTCTGTAGTTAAAGATAAATTTAAAAACGTGAAAAAACTGCCTTTCTACTGAGTTTTCGAGCTACGGCGTTCTGGAAATTTCGACCCCTATTTTTCAACCCTTAGAGAGATGACTGACAGTAACGCAGAGCTTCGAGGACCAACTAGACCCCAAACGGGACCTACAAACCAAATTTCATTAATTTTGGTTCATGGTAACTAAGGAAATTGCGCGAAGTACGGCGTAAAAAAATTGTAAATTGTAAGTCGGATCACTCAGGAATGGGGGTCGGTTGCCCCAAAGCACGGAAGCCTATTGGCTTATTGTACTTTTCCTGAGTGTCCTAGCTTAATCAAATAACCCCAGTCCCCTGGTGAGGGTTGTAAGGTTTTTGATTATATTTTCGCTGGGAAATTCCCTCATTGGGGTTGAGGCCCCAAAGAGGTTGTGCCTGCGCTGAGCGAGTGCTGGGCACTCAAATATTATGTGGGATGCTTTTTCGTCTGTCTCCTCACATAGTCTGCATTGGGTTGTTTGCTGTGTGACCCCTATGCGGTTTAGGTGGAAGCGCAGGGGGAGGAAGCCGGTTAATAGGCCGACTATTTGCCTCAGCTCTCTGCGGTTCAGTCTAAGGAGCTCCTCAGTAGCGTTGGAGTTGGGTCTGGCCATCATCCGTTTACTGTGAGCGTGTCCATCTATACGTGACCATCTTTTGGTGGTCTGTGAGCGAACCCACCGGTTGATGGCCCCTCTGATGGTGGTTTTTGGTAGGCCGACCGCCGGTTCTGGGCCAGTGAAGGGTGTTTGAGAGCCCTTTCTGGCGAGTGAATCGGCGTTTTCGTTGCCTATAATTCCTCTATGGCCTGGCACCCACTCCAGAGTAACTCTGTTGTGTTTCGCCAGGGCGTTGAGGGTTTGCATACAGTCCCAGACCACTCTAGATGAGACGATGGGGGCTGTAAGTGCTTTTATTGATGCTTGGCTATCCGAGAGTATGCGGGTGTGGGATCCACGGTGTCCCCTCCTCAGGCTCTCAGAAGCCGCAGCATCAATTGCCACTATTTCTGCCTGGAATACAGAGGTGAAATTCCCCAGTGGGGTTGAAAAGTCCCACCTGGGTCCTGCCCCGTATACTCCGGCACCAGTGCCGTCATCCATTTTTGATCCATCTGTGTACCAGATTATATCATTGGAGCAGCATTTTTTCCAACCATGCCCCGCCCACATCAGCACGGATGCGTATGGGTGTGGTTGATGGAGGGTTTTTGGCATAACATCCGCCACCATGTCAAGTAGTGGTTCTTGTATAGCCTTTAGTATATTGGTATGGCCTGGGTGGGGTGTGTCCCGCCAGGTACCATTCCATTTCAGCCTCAGGGAGGCCATTGCGGCCTCCCCTTTAATGTAGATATCTATTGGGGGTAAGCCCAGTAGAATCTCCATGGCTGCAGTGGGTGTACCATGCATTGCACCTGTGATGGTTAGACAGGCCAGTCGTTGTACACTGGTAAGGGTTTGGCAGGCCCCTACCTGACTGACCTTCGGCCACCACACAGCGCAGCAGTACGTAAGAATGGGTCGTACTATCGCGGTATAAATCCAGTGGACCATCCGCGGCTGTAGGCCCCATGTTTTTCCGCAACTGCGTTTTGCGCACATAAGGGCTCCCTTGCCCCTATTTGCTATGTACTCGAGGTGTTTGTTCCAGGTGAGCGTTGCATCCAGGTAGACGCCCAGATACTTCACCCCACGCTGGAATGACACCTTTGAGTTGTAAAACCGGGGTTCTGAGAGACCTCTCAGATTCCTCCTTCTTGTGAATTGAACCAGCGTGGTTTTATTTGGGTTTACATTTAGGCCCTCTGTGCCACACCAGTCTTCCACTGCTTTCAGAGCTGACTGTGTCAGATCTGAGACTGTGCTGACAAAGGGACCCCTAACTAGGATTACCACATCATCAGCATAGCCCTGTACGTAGAGGCCTTGACCACTGAGTTTCTCCAGCAGAGAGTCCACAACAAGGTCCCACAGAAGGGGGGACAAAACCCCGCCCTGCGGGCAACCCCTTGCCACAGACATCCCCACGGACTCCCCAAGGAGCTCAGCCTCTACTGTCCTGCTAGTCAGCATGGTACTTATCCACCTACACAGGGTGGTGTTTGTTCCATGCCGGCGCGCTGAGTTTATAATTGAGTCTACAGAGGTATTGTCAAAAGCGCCCTCTATATCCAGAAATATACCTATGGCAAATTCTTTAGTTGCTAGCACCGATTCCACCTGTGACACCAGGTGGTGCAGTGCTGCCTCACAGGATTTGCCCGGTTGATAGGCAAACTGATTGGTGTGTAGAGGCCTCTCTGTGAGAGAGGTTTCCCTCAGATACCTATCAACCAGTTTCTCTAATGTCTTCAAAATGAAGGACGTTAGACAGATGGGTCTGAACGCCTTTGCCTGGTTGTACCAAGGTTTCCCTGGCTTAGGCAGAAAGATGACCCTTGCTTTGCTCCATCTTTGGGGTATTGTGCCTGTAGCCAGGCAGGCCCTAAAGAGTGCACTCAGGATCCTGGCTATCCCATGGCCCCCTTCCTGAAGCAGTTTGGGGATAATGCCATCTGGGCCCGGCGATTTGTATGGGCTGAAGGTGCTGATAGCCCACTTTGTGCGTTCAATGGAGACCACACCCTTTGCCACTTCCCAGTCTGCCCTGGTTGCTCTCATACCCTGAGCGCCGGTTGGTGGTTGAGGTGGGGGTCCCCGAACGTCAGTCACCGCCGAGCCAGGGAAGTGAGTCTCTAGTAGGAGCGCTAGAGTGTCCCCGGCTGTTGTGGTGTAGCTTCCATCTGGTTTAACTAGTGTGCCAATTGGATTGATAGGAGCCTTAGAAAGGACTCTTTGGAGTCTTGCACATTCCGAGGTTTTTTCCACCTCTTCACAGAACTTCCTCCATGTGTCCCTTTGTGATTTCCTTATAAGACTCCTGAGTTGGGCCAGCTTGGTCTTATAAGCGTCCCAGTTGCCCGTCTTTTGCGCCCTATTATATAGTTTGCGTGTTTCACGCCTAGTGACTTCTATTTCCCTATTCCACCAGGGGACCCCGGTGGTTGAGAGTTTAGTTGTCATAGGAGTGTGATTATTGAATGAGGTGAGTAGTGCCTCTTCTAATTCTCCCGCTACCGCCTCAATATCAACTATATTGTGTAATTTGGTCCGAGTTCCTCTCAACCAGCCCTCCACTTCCTCCCTATAGGCTTCCCAGTTCGTCTTCCGAGGATCGCGGTAGGATTGCTGCGTTTTACCCACACCTTGGATTTCCACAACAATATACCTATGATCCGAGTAGGAGGGAGTATCGGATACGAACCATTTCTTTATTCTTTGATCTAGTGGAGGGGTAATAATGGTAATGTCAAGGACCTCTTTCCTATTTATGGTGACAAATGTTGGTTTGTTTCCCCGGTTTGCTACATATAGATTACTAGCTACCAGGTAGTCAAACAAGCATCTACCTCTGGTGTTGGTGTCGGTGCTTCCCCAGGCAACATGGTGGGCGTTGGCATCCGCGCCGACTAGGAGCTGCACATTGTCCGTGCGGCATTTTTCGACAAGGTCCGGCACCTCCACGGGTGGTGGCCCCTCCGATGAGTTTCCCGGAAAGTAGGCTGAGGCAGTTATTATGTGCTCCCTTTGGCCATTTTCAGAGAGGGTTATCTTCACTGCTACTAAATCCCTGAAACAGAACTCAGACATAGTTAGTGAATTGATGTCATTTTTGACAAATACGCAGGCACGTACATCATCCACGCAATCGCGTTTGTAGATTAACTTACCTCCTGCGTTGTTGAGGCCCATGATTCTGCCCCGGTAGACCCAGGGTTCTTGAATCAGGGCGACGTCGTAGTTGCCAGCTGCGAGCAGCTGGCATAGGGCAGCTGTCGCCACCTTGTTATGCTGCAGGTTTATCTGAATGACCCGCAGCATCACTCGGTGGTGTGGACAGCTGCCTAAAGGTGACTCTCCGGGTGTGGAAGTGGGGTTTAAAGTTGTGCCCCTTCAGCCATTCCAGAGAGCCCTTATCTATTTTCAGCACGAGCTCTAGCCCTCTCTCATCCGCTCGGCTGAACAAAAGGCGCCATTCCTTCGTTGAGAGTCCAGGATTCTGGATCTCAAACAAAGGAAGTAGCTTCCTTGCGTCGGATCGATCAAGGAAGTCGGTGGGGATCCAGACCCCAACCTTCACCTGATCCTCCAACAGCATTTTTGCGTGCCCCGTCCGGAGGGTGGCACCATCCCAAGGCCGCAGCACCCCAACCCTTTCCTCCAGCCAACCCTTCGACTGGCTGTTGGAGCAGGTCAGGTGGACCACACCATTGCTGGTATAGCCGTTTGTGAACTGCGGACCCTGGCCGGGCGCCTCCAGGAACGTTGCCTGCACTATTGCTCCCAGGACCAAGTTGGCTTCCACGTCCGATAGTCGTTCCACGGGGTGGTTGCCGTGTACTACGACCATCTTGGTGGTGGAGAGTGCACCGCTGTACCCGCCAGAGCTGTCACCCTGAGGTGATGCTCCGGATTGGGCCACGGTCTCTCCCCGTGCCTTCTTGATCCTAGGCATTGAGGCCGAGGGGGGGGTGGTGTGGGGGGTGCGTGGCCGTTTACCCGGCGTACTCGCCCCCACTCCACTCCCACCCGGTCCCACTGCCAGAGGTGGGCGGAAACCCGCTCCAGAGACGCCACCGGGTACAAGGGGTTCAACGCTGATTAGCGTTTCTGCCCCTTGTGAGGTGGTTGCTCCTTCACGGGTCCCCGTCGCTCCGGCATCAGGAACAGGCTTCCCCGACCTCTTTCTCCTACGAGGCTTAATGGGCTCCCCCCTATCGAGAGCCCTTTGTCTGGCCGCCTTCCTCAGCTGAGCGCCAGAGGGTCGGCGGCCCAAACTTTGTGTGCTGGTGGATTGCTCTTGAGAAGCGCCACCTGCGCCTGTGCAATCCATGGATGTCGGGGTTTGTTCAGCCCCAACTTCCGAGATTGCCATTTCTGTCAGTGAGGTGGAGAGTTCAGAGCAGCTCTCTTCCTCACTGACAGTGGTTGGTAAATGTAAATTTTTATTTTCGTTCTTCTTCGTTTTGATCCCACGAGAAGCTAGGGAAAGGGTCGTCCACCCATACAGAGCCCCGCATGTATAGGCAAGCCTAAGTACACCCAGGGGGTCGGCCGGTACCCTGGGGGCAGCCGTTAGATGTGCACATTGCCCTCTGCACCATGCAGACCATCAGCACGGCGTGTACACCTTGGTCTTGAGGGTTGTCTACTCTTAGTTGCCGTGTGCAATGGCCCACACCATCCAGTGATCAACACACTCCAAGGAGGTGCGATCGTGCAATAGATGGTGTGCGCCGCGGACTAAGCCCCCCCACCAACGGCAAGGTGGTAGACGCGAGGGGGGAAGTACGGCGTACAGACAGGCTTTTTTTACTGCTATTTCGGATTCTACGATTACATACCTTGAAACGTAAACCATCAAATTTTGGGGGGTTAAATTTTTTTTTTCCACGCTCGATTCCAAAGGTTCATTAGGTATTGAAAATAATAAACCAAAATATGCGAATACATACGAATTCTATTCATTACCTACCTATCATAATGATGTAAATCAAAACTAGAAAGTTGTCTAGTACCTACCCCGTCCACGGCGAATGCCACAGAGAATTTTTGGTTGGCATCAAAAATTGTTTTTTCTTTTCTGATCAATTCATGAAACACAGCTTTCAGTGTATAGGTAGGTCACATTACCCTTCAAGTATCGATTACCTGAAACAACAGATTCACTTCCAAACTACCAGCAAAAGACGCAGTACCCCAACGACATCATATTATATGCTGAACTGGGACATCTTGGCGTTGAGCGATTCCATCTTCAGTATTTTAAACCCATATTGAAAGTAAAAGAATACTTGAATCCACAGCTAACTACTTCAATTTTATAACTCCAGTTCAGTACAAAATGCTCTATTCTGAATTTGGTCTTGCAGCAACTCCAATTCAAGTATTTCAGTTTGGAAAATCATGGTCCAATTCGGAGCTCGTAAATTAATATGTACCGATGGACCTACTACCTAAAATCGTTATCCCTTTTGTACCAAGTTTACAATCAATCAAGCAATGTTAAAGTTTTCAGATGGTAAAAAATAAGGAAAAAACAAGGCTAACTCGGTCACAAATTATATTTACTGAACAAACTTACAATTTAGGTACATCTGTCACATACAATAGTTGACTGAAACTGCAGCAGTGGTCGTCTGACTACCCTCCAAGAGCCCAATCTGAAACAAGCCACACTTCATCTTCAACGGTGGGATTATACCGGCCGAGATTCCTATATAATGTAGGTGAGACGTGGATTCAGGTTGTTGAAGATAATCATTCGACTCATCCGAAAGATGGTGATGTTTGATCGTATCATCATTTTGAGTAAAATCTGACCTAATTTCAGGAGGTTTGGTAGGATACTAGTAGGGACTCGACACCTAATGACTAAGATCACGATCAAATTAAATTAACTACCCAAGTGCTGATTTGTAAATCTGAATTGGTAATATTATAAAGCCTACTGAAAACAGCTCGAGATACAGACCACTAAAGCGACTGAAAGACACGTAAAATTACTGGTGTTTTAAAATGATGAGCACAATCAACCATGATTAGGTACAACCAAGATTTATGCAACTCAAGAAGTTGAATGCCAAAGGAAAAAAGCGAATTTTCGAAGAATCTTCAGATAAAATTGTCAGTGTCTAAGTCGAATGTCCTAGGAGTTGGACATCTTCATTAACCACAAACGAATTGACGAGAAATGCTGGTTTTTAAAAAAACATAAAACGAATGACATCCCAAGACAGAATTTCCACGCCTTACTGCTACATGAATAATTTATTTTCGAAAAAATTCAAGAATCAAGGGAATAATAAAGGGATGCAGGTGTATGGAATTGAATTCTTCAATTTTAAAAATTAGGGAATGACTTTCGCGGATTTTACTGTAGGCAGTTTATTTACGTATAACCAAGACAGCGGAAAAATTATTTGAGAAACAGTCAACATACTGATGAGTAAGTAACCTGGATATATAGGGTGTCCCACCAGTACCTTCGGGAAAAACTCAAGAATCGATTCTACTCTTCATTTGAAACAAAAAATGCTCAGTAGAAATTTTTCGAAAAGTTCTTCGTTTTAAATGTATCCGACAATTTGTGTTGCAACTTTTCATTACCTTAACACATAAAAACGCAAATAAATTCGAAGATATTAAGACTACAACCACAAATCCAATTACACCTTTTGAAAGAACGTTAAATTTCCTGTAAGACTCTTCTTCTTTCAATGGTCAGAGTTACTTAGAATGTTGGCCAATATCAGTTGGAACATTTGAAAATTTCAAGTTGTGAAAAAGAGTACGTTCTACTGAGGTTAAAAAAAAACCTACAACTCATCAAATTTCACAAAAACTTCTTCATCTAACAGGCTTTACAATGATATATTTAGATTTAAAAATAACGTTGTAGTAGAGTTAAAAAATGACAATTGAACGTTTGAAAACATGAGCAGAGGTAAATGGGGGGGGGGGGGGGGGGGATTAATTAGACCTCGTAAAATAAAACTATTTTTTTGTAACATCAGTAGAATGTACAATCTTTTTCACAATTTTAAATTTTGAAAATTTCAAATGTTCCAACTGATATTGGCCAACATTCTAAGTAACTCTGACCATTGAAAGCAGTAGTCTTACAGGAAATTTAACGTTCTTTCAAAAGGTGTAATTGGATTTGTTGTTGTAGTCTTAATATTCAGCCAATACTTGCAATATTTAATAGCTTTGAACACTTCTTCTGTTGTAGTGGTCCTAAAACTCATTTTAGATAAAGCCATGTTTGGAAGATCTCTGGTTGGCTGATAGTTTTGAAATTCTGAGTTTAATTGTTCTCCTACTGATGTAAAAAAATCATTCAACCTATTGACTATTTCTCTGGGGTCCTGAATTTCCTCACTATCACAAATTAATTTCTTGATCACAGCAGGGTCTTGAGATTTTTACCTAGTGCCTTTTTTTAATTTATTTAAATTCAGCAAATACTTTTCATATTTAATAGCTTCATATTTAATATCTTCGAATTTATTAGCGTTTTTATGTGGTAAGGTAATGTAAAGTTAGAAAAACACAAATTATCGGATATTTGTAAAACGAAGAGCTTTTCGGAAAATTTCTACGGAGCATTTTTTGTTCCAAATGAAGATTAGAATCGATTCCCTGAGTTTCTCCAGAAGGAAGTGGGACACCCTACCCAGTATAATATGTGAATTTCAAATACCTATGAACTTCGGAATATGACTAAGCATGATGAAAAATAAAAACGGAGTTATCGAAAAAATTGTCTATTTCCACTAATACACGAAAAACGCAAAAAACATCGTTACACCGGTTTCGGTGATCAAACCATCGTCAGTAACACACGATAACTGTAAAAACTGTTATCGTGTGTTACTGAAGATGGTTTGATCACCGAAACCGGTATAACAGTGTTTTTTTTTTGCGTTTTCGTGTATTAGTGGAAATAGACAATTTTTTCGATAACTCCGTTTTTCTTTGAAATGGGTTTCCACGATTTCGTCGCGAGTGATTTAGTTCGAAGCATGATGAATTCAACATCACATTTCCCATGGAACTACATAAAATACACTATACTACAATTCATGAAATCAATGATAAATAACAGTTGCTCTGAACAACACCCTCACAGTATTGTACAAGTCGAAGGGTCACAATAACGGAAAACATATGAATCAACACTTACCAGGACAGAGTGGCTGACGACACGCGTGCCGACAATGATCCGATCCCTGAAAAGTTCAATAATAATTTATTAAATACGAGAAAAAAATTTATGAACGGCTCAAAGAGGATTTACTAGGTAATTTCAGATCGAAATACGATAATCACTATAATTCATCCGAAAGATGGTGATTGATATTTATATCATCATAACATCAAACAGGTTTTTTTTCTTAACGGAGAAGGACTGGGCAAAAGATGTGCTATTACCGCGGTGGTTGGGGAGGGGCTTTTCTTTTTTGTTTTATACCTCAGTGTATGAAGTAGAGTTGAGGGGGGGGGGGGGCTGCAGTTTTAGGACGTTGCTCGGTAGTAAGAGACGTCCTTATGTATTTGATCTGGTCACTAGAGGAAAAAACCAATCCTCTAGCGTCTAGAGAATGAAGAGCCACATTCAAATCCGTTTCAGCCCAACCTGAACCCAAATCCGCGAGGGGGAAGGGACCACACACACACACACACACTATAGGTTTACGTTTGTGTGCGCTGCCCAGTGCCCAGGCCACAATTCTCAACTGATTCTTTTTTTTGTTCGATGCAGAGAACTGTCTAGTTGTGCCATACGTCGCCGGAATTCCGAAATTTATTTCTAGGGAGAAGGGGGGATGCAGAAAAAAACGCAGGGTTTCGACAAAATCTTACGTGCGCTGCCCAGGCCACAATTCTCAACCGACTAACGTGTTTCGTTTTTTGTTCGACGAAGAATCAAGTCTAGTCGAGAGAGATGAGCACAGAGAACCAAGAAGAAGCTCGGTTAATGGGACAAGGAATCATCAATAAAAATAAGAAAGTAAGTAATCAAGTGACTTACAAGTTGAACACATTGTATTTCCGACAAGTGGCAGGGTTGATTTAACAAGTCAGCAACACGTCCCGGCCCCCTGACAAACAAAATCAAGACGGTAAGAAACAACATTTCAAGAAATCGGAGGCGCTGCTCAAGCACCAAGATCAGTTTCGTCAGATAACAATATGTATAATCACGAAGCTTCATCCGAAAGATGGTGATTAAATTGGAAATCATCATGAAGATTATTATTAACCTGGTACCAAGTACGAGGTTCTGGAACAATATGTATAATCACGAGGCTTCATCCAAAAGATGGTGATTAAATTGGAAATCATCATGAAGATTATTATTAACCTGGTACCAAGTAAGAGGTTCTGGAACATTTAGGCGGTGATGCCCCTTCATAACGAGTGGGCATGCACCAGGACTTGACGATATTCCTCTCCATTTCTGGTTAGCTTCTAATAATATTATCCGTAGATAAGCTACCTTGCTCATCTTCCATACCATCTGGGCTTTCTAGCGAATATTTTATCCTGACCCAAGTGTTGCCAACCACGAACTCAAGTTCAGATCTGCCAACAAACTTCTTTTCTCAATGTACCAACTTTTTGATGAATTTTATAAACAGAATTAAATGCACCCTTCTTTTTAATACATATCCATGATGTTTATAACAATTTTACTTATTCTTCAGTGCAATGACCATCCTCAGGTAAACTTTCTACCACAACTACGACACTTGTGTCCAGCATCCCTGCCTGTAGAGATTGTAAGTTATGTTTATACTTTTTCCAACGTTCGTCGCCTTTACATTCAAAATAACGGAAAGAAACAGAAAACAGTGAAATTCTATTATTTGATTTGACAGTGACCAATCTTGTTGATAATGGTAAGCACCAGCATGGTGATCATTACTGATCTATGGGTAGCATTTTAGAAGCTAATCAGAAGTACAGAGGTGATTATTGCTGATCTATGGGTAGTATTATTAGAAGCTAATCAGAAGTACAGAGGAAAATCGTCCAAGTCCTGGCACATGCCCACTCGTTAAGAAGTGGCACCACTGCCTAAATAGTCTTGACTCCTGTACCAAGTTGGTACTTTAACAATAAAATCAACTGACGTAAGTAGGTATCTACAGTATTTTTACAGCGATAACAAGGATGCTTGCATCAACATACAGTGAAACAAAAAGAAGCATATTTAATCTTTTTTAAACCATGGTATAGGTACACAATGATACTCACTTCCACGAGACAACATCAACAACCGGAATGTGGGAATCGGCGGTCTCTCTGAAACAGAATAAGAGCCACGTGATAGTGAGGTAGCTAACTGCAACAGGAACATGGTAAAAGGTATTTTATATCAGAAGGAATTTCATCATCAGAGGTGTTCAGCCCCGAAAGATGGTAAAAATTCAAGTATCATCATTCAGAAAAACAGGGAGATTCGGTTGAGAAATAAGTAGGATGGTTTTGTTTTAAGGATTTAGTGAAAAAAACTGGACCTTATTTTTCTTTAATGGTCGATTATGACGATAAAATTGCGCTAAATTGCAACTTACCAGCTATAAGAGTGATAACAAGTTCTTCCACTGCTATAGTTGCGTTAGAAGACCCATGAAATTCTTTGTACCTGGAAAAATATCACACGATCATAATTACTCACTCAATAGTAAGCAGTTCCATTACTGTGCTTAGAAGATTATGGTTCCTCAGTTAGAGCAATCTGTCATCAGTGGGTATCAGCCCCGAAAGATGGTAAATATACAATATCATCATGAATGAAGACTGGTAGTGTATTATTATTGCAGGTAAATCGACAGCGGTTCTATTACCTTGGAAAACCTTTGGCAGGAGGCTCATAGATCACAGGTATCCACGTGCTTGCTGCCCAATTCGACTTCCATGGTTTCTTCGCTGAGTCCAAAATAGCTGTGGACAGTTGAAAAAACGCGAAATTAGAGCAACTGACGATCATATCGTAACAATTTGCTGGGTTACGATAATAATAATGAATCAGAGGTAAAATCAACATCATAGCAACTCAGCCCCGAAAGATGGTTGAAAAATAGTCTCATCATTTTCAATTAAGAACATTAAACACCAACACTCATTGCTTACCTTCTACAGCACATCAGGGCCTGTCCACCAAGTAATATATATAGGTAGCCTGAAAACAATACGACCATATTATCACAGGAAAAATTACGTAATCCATTACACAAAAATAACTCAAAATGAATACTCACATCATCAAGCGAACCTTCACTCCGAGCGACCTTCACCATGATTGACCTTCATGTGAAAATGAGCTAATAAGGCTTACGTAATTTTATAGTCAACCTCAAAGCCCTCAAACAGGGAAAAAACTTGAATTTATTCAACGAACGAATAATTAATACCAAATTGTATAGAGAAATGTAAAAAACCCATTAAAATCGAACTGTAGTATGTATACGTACGAGTAACAACGAGAAGAAATATGCGGTATAAATAAGCGATCTTGATAGAACTGATTGTCTCTGCAGCTAACAACAAGATGATCAACTAGAAATTACTCAGGCGTCTCCTATCACACCTATATTGGTACTTTGAATGGATGGATTTGAATGAAACTCAAAGATTAGAATAAAAAAGAACCTTTAATTAGTACATTACTGTACAAAATAAAAATTTAAAATCACAATCAGACTTGAATGACAATTGAGACCAAAAACCTGAAAGTAAACCAACAAAGTCAGAAAATACAAGTGAATAAAAACTGACACGACTAAAAGGACAAGCTGTGGTGAAGATAAACACGTCATACTTACACGGAATTCAATCGAACAGGCCGAGGCCCATATCGTCATCTGATTGGTCAGATTCTTCTTTCTTCTCCTCTTTCTTGGCTTCTGAACACACAAAATGAAAGGAAAAAATGTAATCCAAACGATCAATTATAAAATAAAAAATAAGTCAAGTTGTAATGAAACTGACACTTCTTGAATTCTCTAAAACGAGAATTTAGAAACACTTCTCGATTCTTGATTGAACACACAGCTAGTAATAGTTGGATTAGAGGCGTGAGCTTAGAAATTGTCTCGACAGCCACAAGTTGAAGAAATCAATCTACTCGCCCAGAGCGGCAGAGGGATTCTTCACAGTTGAATTCCCCACCGCCATTGTGGGTTGAGTTTCCCACAATGCTTTCTTCTATCCGCCCATAGGCCCCCAGCCTGGACCCAACCGCCCACCAATAGGCAGGGCTTTACTACAGTTATACACCAGTTACAAACGTATGATTGGGTCGATTCCTTCACAGGCGACTTTATTATGGGCTGCCACTAGCAACTTAACCGTCATTGACTTTACAGTCACAAATAGGAAGGAGCATAAATTTCGGACGGCAGCGCAGGATACTCTCATCCATACTGCTATCAAATGACAACTAGAAGGCCTGCAACAGTCCCCCTAACCCACATCTTCTAATATGCCTATATACGTAATACTATGCCCACTTTGACTACTGTTGTGAATTGTTTGCTACCAGCTTCAATGCCACCCAGCTCCATCGTCTTCAGGTCTGTTGGAATTCCGTGGCACGGTACGACTTCAATATCAGCCGTTGCTTCAATATCTCGATGTCTGTGAAAAGGCTGGTAGGCTGTTCGATGAATGACTATTTTAAAACAAGGATATGCTTTTTCACATTCAAATTGGTCCGTGGGGATACGCCTACCACTCGAATACCTCAAAGGCTTATTTACGTTTGGGCGTTCAATGCGACTCCATGCCTTGAATTTGGCGCCCCATGGCACCAACCCTCTAGGTAACTCTCTTCGAGTTGCAGGCCCAAGTATTTGGAGCCCTCAGCAGCAGATTTGGCCACCTTTCGGAGCCTGATAGAGCGTCACTTCTGCACCGAAGTTTATTTGGTTTAATTTATTTTGCCTTGAACACCAAACCCCCCCCCCCCCCCATTTTCTTCTGTAATTTCCCCATATTTCTTATATAATTTTTTTATTATTATATTTTGTTTTTGCACTCTCTTTGTGCACGGCCCATGTCTGGAAAACAACGGCGATAATAATTTATTTAAGGTTTTTTTTTGTTACATACTAAGAGAGCCCAAGAGGCCTAACTGTAACAAGTCGCCAATAAAGAATATTATAATACTACTATGCTATAATACTAATATAACACTATTTATAATTTCTATTGTGTACAACTCTTGTCACAATATTATAGGTAATGCAAATTTTTGGTTTGCCATCATACTGAGTTTTCAACGTATATAATTTACAAGTTACGTATTGGTTTATTATTCTGTGAATAATACACCTATGTATTCGCTCAGCAAAAATTTTTGTAACACCCCCTCAAAATTTTTTCTTTTCCGTTTCAAGGTGCGTAGATCCAAAAATGCAATGTCCGTACGCCATATCACGTGTTCATTTTTGGTTTAAAAAAATCGTTCTTTCGCAGACATTCTCCACTTGGGCCCTAGTTGTGTCCCGAAACTTTTCAGCCCGATCGGAATATACCCAGGAGTGTTATGAGTGAAAATGTTTGTAAAAAAAGGTACTTTTTGCGTTTTAGCAACATGTTAGTAACATGAGCTTTTGATACATCGTTTTCCATGTTTTTGGGACGAGGAGACCAAACATGAAGTCAATTTTGACCAGAGTGGAAAATTGAGGTTCTACCAAATGTTCAGCTCCCAAAATTGATTTTTTGTGAGTCAAAAACCTGGGAAGTTTGTATAACACTAGAAAAAGTAAGTTTCAACATGTGGATCGAGACGATTATTAAATGGCACTACCAAAGGCCAAAGACGATTTGAAAAAAAAAGAAAAAAGAAAAGAAAAAAAAGCCTACCTAATTCGTGTTTTGGGGGCCAAAATAGGTGGAAACCATCAGGAATGGTTATTCGAATTATTCCACGTGAAAGAAACAATAAATGAACAGCCAAAATTTCTGTAGGTTTGTCCAACAGAATAATAAACCCATGTGACAAGGACTTTGCAGCGTTTTTTTGCTATGGTGAACCACCAGAGTGAACTAACATCGAAGCAAACTCATGTGACAGTGATTACAATAAACTGGTTAAAATGTTGCTATAATAAACTGACATGTATTTTCATTGTAAGTGCGGTGAAATACTGAAAGGGTATAGGAACCCCAACATTTTGGAACACACTAAATAATTTAGGCAGCCATTTTGACTCCCATCCTATGAAGAATGAGAGGGGTTTTAAGCTGCCGGTGAAACCAGAATTCTCAGTAGGTGCCCACGTTTAACTTCACCTTTTACTTGACGATAACTCAATTTCATAAGCAACCTTCTCAATATCTTGATCACGGCTGTTTCTTTCAAAGGCAACAATAACTTTTCTTAGTAGTGTCTCGTACTCTTCAACCTAATGGTGTCCAGGAATTGCCGAATGACATCCAGGCCGCCTTGTCAACTGCCAGCTGATGGGCTTCAATATAAGGGTTTTCAAATGGAATAGTGAGTATATATCGTCAATCCACATCCTGCGGGTCACCTTCTGCCCTTCGCTCTTGCGCATACCTGTTCCACATGGCCAAACCACCCCCCCCCCCCCCCCCACAACATTGGTCTCTTTCTGTATGATTTTGGAGAGGTTACATATTCAACGTGCTGCGAATGGTTTGGTTTCTCACACAGTCGCGTCTTACCCTCTATTTTCCTTAGGAATCTCAACTCCATTGCTTGTAGTCCGGGTGAGAAACCAACTCTCATGGCCGTATGTGATGGCTGGCACGTAGAGCTGTGGATTCGAGTAGATTCGCACTCTTCTGACAGAGTAGGCCTTTAATAAACAGCCTACCCACGCAGGCTGCACCTTGCCGTTCTGGCTCACTTCACTTGTGATTGAAGGCAAAATTCTTATGCGCTGCCACTAGCAATTTGTCCATCACGGGCTTGTATGCACTGCCACTAGCAATTTGTCCATCATGGGCTTGTATACGAATCGCAAACCAAATGTATGTAATACTGATTACAGAAACTGTTCAGTGTAAGTGCGGTGAAATACTGAAAGGGTATAGTAACCCAAACATTTTGGAACACACTAAATAATTTAGGCAGCCATTTTAACTCCCATCCTACGAAGAAGGGAGGGGTTTTAAACTGCCCGTGAAACCAAAGAACGTCAGTTTTTACATTTAATATATAGTATTTTTTCGTAAACTCAAAATCTTGACCACTGATGTTTCTTTCAAAGGCAGTTATTCTCAATTCACTTCGTAATAATGAAGCTAAATGTCCTTTACTTATTCCGGCCAAGCCATACTATGGAAGTATGCATGGAGGATAGAGCAAAAATTAATGTGCCAACATCTGAACACTGTACTTCTCACCGAAGAAGAACACAGCTGCCTTTATGAATGTTGGCAGTGGCAAGTTGAGTCCAGAGCTCGACAGGTCGGAAATAGTTATTCAAGATCCCCCCTGAGTATGTTGAAATGTTAAAACCCAATCAACATTTTCAAGGCCCCCTATTAGGTTTTCCTCAGGCCTTCCCTACAAATTCTCAATGCCTTATTATCCCGGCTATAAAATGATTGACACGTCCATCTTTGATGAACCCCCATCGCACGTTCCCCATTGTAATGAATGACACAGTACATCACTCTGCTGATGCCTACAAAAACAATAATCCAATCAAAATCCTCAAGTTCTCACCAGCCTTTGATGGGGATCCAGCTGCAGGAGCTGCAGCAGCAGCAGGTGCAGCGGCACCACCAGCGGCAGGAACTGTTGCCAGCTTCTCTTTACCTACAAAAACAAATTACAATAGACAAATGAATATTATGAAACCATAGTTAATTATTAGGAACTTCAAAGCAGAAATCGAGTCTTTCTCGTTTAATTCAAATTAATTACCAACTAATGTACAAGCATGTACCAACATATGAAACTGCTGACTGTAACCATCACCATCTTAAATGTCATAATACGCGTGGATAACTCAGATTGTTCACTACTTTTCCCGGCCGAATCAAACCATATTGAGCATATTCGGAGGATAGAGTAGACATTTTTAATATACCAACACATGAACACTGGGCTTCTCATTGATATAGAGCTCAGCTGCCTTTGAAAATGTTGGTAAAAAATTGATTTAAAATGCGAGAAATTAACGAAATTGCTACTACTAGTAGAAATAGTTTGTTGGGTTGAGTAATTTACACAAAACTGGGTAATATGGGCATGTACCTTATTAAATTGATATCTTTTAGTCTCAATTCTTAATATCCAAATATCTTCTACTTATTCCGGCCAAACTACACCACCACAGGCATATTTGGAGGATAGAGTAGAACTTTGATGTGCCAACATGTGAACACTGGGGATCTTATGGACAAAGAACTCAGCTGCCTTTGAAAATGTTGGCTCCAAAAATCGATGAATTCCAAATAAGCCCCGTCAAAAACCTACAAGAGTTCTAATGCTCTAGGAACGAAATTATTCAATTACGGTAATCAAGATGTTAAATGATTAATGTAACGTTCGATGGCTAAAGGTAAGATTCAATTGTCAACGAACGAATTACTATCGCATAATGGGAAGAATCACAAACAAATATCTATGTTTGTGAAGGCAAAATTATGCGTCCAAATATACAAAATAACAATACTGACAGGTAGTATACGTTTGACGCGTAGGTAGTTCGAAGTAAATTACACTGCAATGTACCTACAGAATATGTATGTTTGTGAAGGCAAAATAATGCGTCAAGAAGCTAAAAATAATCTTAAGCTCGATTTATAGGAACGAAGTTCATTGATAACAATAATCAGCACACAGATAATGTAGACAAAATGATAAGCAATTCCACAATAAAACCCTTCATTACCCTTGGAAATCACTTCCTCGACGTTCTTTCCTTTCAGCTCGCTGATGACTTTGTTGAGTTTCTCATTGTCAGCTTCGATACCGACCGAGCTGAGGATCTTCTCGATGTCAGCAGAGCTTGGGCTTTCCTTGCCACCAAGGGCAGCCAAAAGGTAAGCGGCCACGTAACGCATTCTGGAGTAAACATTAAATTATAAATTACGAGGGGATAAAATAATAATGGATACATGCACAAGTGAAACGCGCGGCGGAAAAAAAAGCCGCTAAGTCCTTGTCACAAGGGTTTATTATTCTGTTGGACAAACCTACAGAAATTTTGGCTGTTCGTTTATTGTTGCTTTCATGTGCAATGATTGAAATAGCTACTGTTGATGGTTTCCACCAATTTTGGCCCCCAAAAATACGAATTAGGCTCTCTTTTTTATTATCAATATAAATAATTATCTTCAACCACTGATAGCGCCATTCAATTGTCTTGATTCACCTGTTGATACTACTTCTAGTGTTATTATACGTATTTAAGTTGACTTCAATTTCCCGGGTTTTTGACTCATGAAAAATGAATTTTGGGGGCCGAACCTTCGTTACAACCTCAATTCTTCACTCTTTGGTCACAACAAACTTCATATTCAGACATCTCGCCCTAAAAAAAACAGGGAAAACTACACCAAAAGCCTATGTTACTGAACTCCAAACAACCCTGTTTTTACACACATTTTCCCCCCGTAACACCCCTGGGTGTATTCCGATCGGGCTGCCGAGCTTCGGAGCACAACTAGGGCCCAAATGTGGACCCAAACTGTGTGCGGAAGAACGACGATTTTATACAAAAATTCAACGTAAACTTAAGGCTGAAACTTCGTTAGGACCACAATTTTCCCCTCTTTCGTCAAAATCGACTTCATATTCGGTCTCCTTGTCCTAAAAAACATTGAAAACGATACCTCACCAGTTCATGTTATTAAAACACCAAAAAACCTATTTGTTCACCCATAGCACCCCTGGGAACATACCAATAAGGACTGCGAAGTTTCGGGACATTGCATTTTACTTCATCATTCTGTGAATAATTAATACACCTATGTATTAGCTCAGCAAAAATTTGTTCTTCAACGTTTCAAGGTGCGTAGATTCCAAAAATGCAATGTCCGTCCGCCGTATCATCCATATCTACTTCATTTTCGGTCTAAAAATTCGTTCTTTCGCACACAGGCTCCATTTGGGACCTAGTTGTGTCCCGAAACTATGCAGCCCAATCGGAATTTACCCACCCAAGGGTGTTGTGGGTGTAAAAATAGGGGTTTTAACCTGACCCTTCAGGTTTTTGCGATGGGACCCCCCGCCGAAAAACGACAGGAAAAAGTGAGACCAAATAGTGAGATAAAAGTAGCGCGAAATTTTCTAATGATTTTTCACGTACAACCGAGTAGTTGCTAGGGAAATGAAACTTCTTTCATTTTCATCGGACAAACATCGATTTCCATTCGTTGGAAAGCTCTTGATTCATCACGCATTTATTTCGTATTTGTTCTTGGTATTAATTTCCTAGTTTCATAATATAACTATATAAATGGATGTTATAAATCGATAGTAAACAATGACGCTTGTTTGGTTGTCACTTGGTTGTTTCGATGTGTATAAGCGTGGCTAAAGCTTATATAATACAGCGAGGGGGACAAAAACCTGAAGGGTCAGGTACACCACATTTTAGCCGTCAGGCTTTAAGCGGAAGTCATCCGGGGGTGCAGGGGGCGAAGCAGTTTTTTTTGGTAACATGAGCTTGTGAAGCATAGGGTTCTATGTTTTTTAGGACGAGGAGACAGAATATGAAGTCGATTCTGTCCGGTACGTTAAATTTTGGTCTAAAATCTTTGTTCTTCCGCACACAGATGTCCGGTCCAAATTTTGGTTCTCCTTGTGCTCCCGAGCTCGGCCCCACCCGATCGGAATACACCCAGGGGTTTTATGGGGGGGAAAATGGGTGTAAAAATAGATTTTCGAGGTTTTACTGAGCATGAGCTTGTGAGGTATCGTTTTCCAGGTTTTTAGGGTGAGAAGACTAAACATGAAGTTGAATTTGACCTAACAGTGAAGAATTGAGGTTGTAACGAAGGTCAAGCTCCCAAAATTGATTTTTTATGAGTCAAAAACCTGGGAAATCGTCTGAAATCACCATCAATTTGTACAACAACACTAGAAGCAGTATCAACAGATGAATCAAGACAATTGAATGGTATTATCAATAATCAAAGATAAGCTGTAAAAAAAGAGAGGAAAAAGGAACCTAATTCGTGTTTTTGAGAAATAATAAATGGACAGTCAACATTTCTGTAGGTAAGTGCAATAGACAATAAACCCATGTGACAAGGATTTTGCAGCGTTTTGGTTCATTATTCTGTGAATAATAGACCCATGTATAGCTCAGCAAACATTTTTATAACATCCCCTCAAAAACTCATCATTTAAGTTTCAAGGTGCGTAGATTCAGAAAATGCAATGTCCGTCCGCCGTATAATGCATACCGGCTTCATTTTTGGTCTAAAAGATTCGATCTTTCGCACACATGCTCCATTTGGGTCCTAATTGTGTCCCGAAACTTTGCAGCCCGATCGGAATACACCCAGGGGTGTTATGGGAGAAAAATGGGTGTAAAAATAGGGGTTTTCGAGGGATTTTTGAGATATCGTTTCCCATGTTTTTTAGGGCGCGAATTCCGAACATCAAGTTGATTTCGATCGAAGAGTTAAAAATTGAGGTTGTAACGAAGGTTAAGCTCCCGAAATTCATTTTTTATGAGTCAGAAACACGGGAAATTGTCTGAAATCACCATACATTTGTATGATAACACTAGAAGCAGTATCAACAAGTGAATCAAGACAATTAAATACATCAAATTATCTGTGATCATCGACAGCGCCATTTAATTTTTTTGATTCACCTCTTGAGACTACTTCTAGTGTTATTATACATATTTATGGTGATTTCAGACAATTTCCCAGGTTTTTGACTTAAGAAAATGAATTTTGGGAGCTTAACCTTCGTTACAACCTCAATTCTTCACTGGTCAAATTAACTTCATATTCGGACTTATCGCCCAAAAAACCAGGTAAAACGTTACCTACATCAAAAGCTTAATTATGTTACTAAAACACAAAAAAACCCAATTTTTACACCCATAACACCCTTGGGTATATGTCGATCAGGCTTCAAAGTTTCGGGACACAACTAGGGCCCAAATGGAGCATGTGTGCGAAAGAACGAATTGTTTAGACCAAAAATGAATTATAGTTATGATACGGAGGACAATGCATTTTTTTTACTCTACGCATCTTGAAACGTAAAAGAATTTTTTTTGGAGGGTGTGTTATAAAAATGTTTTGCTGAGCGAATACATAGGTGTATTATTCACAGAATAATAAACAAAAACCAGAGAAACGCCACCTTTCCCAGCCTGTATTCTTCAACATACCGAAATTGGACATCATAACTAGCACTGAGTACCGACAATCCGACATCATCATGCAGAATGTACCAGCGAACAACTCAAGTAAACTGAGACTGAAAACCGTCACTAACATGCGGTCAGGGTTTGGATACGACCAACTACTTTATTCAATAGAATTTAGGGCTTGAGAATCTACATACATAATATTACCTAATTCTACAAGGTCCAATACTTGGAAATTAACCTACAGCCACTGATGAATCAACTTCAGTAAGTTCATTCTGACCTAACCTACGGAGGGCATCCTTCGGAGACTCGCGTGCATGTTGCGAACTACTTGCTTCTGTTTTCCCCATGTGGTAGTGGTGACAGGTCTTGGGTACTGCCCGATTCCCCTCAAGCCTTATAAACTTATCCCAAATAAGAAATTAATCCAATCGTTAGACGGGCCCGTACCAACCCCACGCTTCGGCTTCAGCTCAAGCCCCCCAAACTCCACATTATTAACAATAATGAATAACTGGTAAAATTGTAATTTGGTATCGGCGAATAATACTGATCTGACAGAGACCAAAGTAACTGGGTACAACAATAACGATGGAACCACAAAAAATTAATATGACCACGGGGCCTAAAAGAAACCACGTGGGGCATCCTTTCGGCAACTACAGATGGCACAAATTCACAGAACAATATAAAGATCCGAACTTTCACTCGTAGTTTACTTACATTAATTAGATTTAATAGAGAAATTATACGCTGAGTACTTACTTTTAAGTCGAAACGACACGAAACGTGGTTAACGCCAAAAACTAGATAGAAAAATGGTGAGAGACGAAGCAACGTCGTCCGCGATTACCAAAATGGCTGTGTTCAGGGACGTACCAGGTTTACCAAG
Organism: Leptopterna dolabrata; assembly: GCA_954871275.1. NCBI lineage: Eukaryota > Metazoa > Arthropoda > Insecta > Hemiptera > Miridae > Leptopterna > Leptopterna dolabrata. The sequence goes on along the minus strand of OX940980.1, from coordinate 19,741,889 downwards.
CTGAAGGATGATTTACGTAGATGGAAAGCTTACCAACACCTGGCGACCACAATCGGTCGTCATGAACTGGTTTAGGTTGGGGACCGGTTCACCAAATTCCTTCATGATATAAAAAATAGGAAACTAGAAATTAAAATCATATCAAACATCAATTTTAGTCATACTAGATTTTATGGTATAGTTAGCAAAGTTGGTTCTACAATCATTGTCAAGCGCTCTATTGGAGTATCTCTGAACTAAACAACTGTAAATTTATTTACTCACGTATACCTTCTACTCCAACTGTGACGTCAAAATGTGTAGGTAGGTAGTAGTATTATGTACTTAGTAATAAAAGTACCTAGAGAGAAGTAAACCGCTTTTTCTCTAACTGGAGTAGATAACCACTGTTGTACATAATGGAAGTACCTACTTATTCTTATAATTTTTCTTATTCCTCTTCTTATAATTTTGTATTACTTTTATTCTCATAATATAAATGGTTGTACCTAATGGAAGTGTTTACTATTTTATTCTTATGGAAATTTTTATTCTTATAATATCATAGTTGTAACTAATGGTAGTTACCTACTTATTCTTATAATTTTTAACTTCTTACCTATCTATATTTCCCGTCATATTATACAGATGTTTCCATTGTAAATATTTAATAGGTACCATTTTGGTAGGTAGGTTTCCTACAGTAGATTTCGCAACACGGCGTTTTTCATGGGCTTACCTCGATTAAAATATTCCATTATTTAATTTGGTGTTATAAGGATGTACCTGTAGGAGATCATCACTCGAAGATGTGACAGGGATGGGATGGGAAGTTTATGATTTAAAAATTGCTGCAAAATTATTACACAACGGTTTATTATTTACCTGTATAGATATCCCTTCTGCGTAGGGCCACTGTTTTCTACGTCAATAACTGCCCTCGAGCTCCCCCTAGGAAAGCCCTAAATCGAGTACCTACTGGAACCGGCCCAGGAATTACACTTTTATAAAAATACACAGGATTCACTAATGACATAGTGCTAGGGATAATGTCCGCCATGTTGGTTGTGACGTAGGCATGTGCGTAGGTGTGACGGGCAGTCAGCTCTCAGCCACTCGAGGGGGTTTTCGTGCCGCTCGAGCTTCCTTGTACCAACTACATTAAATACACCATATCCGTTATTATATTGCCGTGAGTTCGTACCCACACTATACCTCAGTGGCGACGAGGATGGGATACGAACCCACGCGTGCAAAGCACGCGTTCAGGTTCTCTAGGTTAGTTTTTGGTCTGAGTTCGGCACCTGCTCTCTTCCAGTCTTTTATGGACAGGCTACTTGCAGGAATCCCGTATTGTCGGGCCTACCTGGACGACACCCTTGTGGGTGGGAGAAATAAAGCAGACTGTACCAAAAATGTCAAAGAAGTCTTACGTAGATTGAATCAACACAATGTCAAACTAAATGCTCAGAAATCTATTTGGTTTGTTCCTGAGTTGGCCTTCCTGGGGTTCACTATTTCTGGAAATGGTAGACGCCCAGACCTGGAAAAAGTAAGGGCAATATCTGGAATGCCATCCCCCACTAATGTGACTGAGTTGAAAGCATTTTTGGGTCTCATAAACTTTTACAGGGCATTCATGCCACACTTGGCTGATATGCTTGAACCCCTCCACAATTTGCTGCGTAAAGGGGCTCATTGGTCATGGTCAAATGAGTGTGCCCAGGTGTTTGCTTGTGTGAAGGAGAACTTAGCAAAGGTTGCTACCTTGACTTATTATGATCCAAACAAGGAGCTAGTCCTCACAACAGATGCAAGCCAATATGGAATTGGGGCTACTTTGAGTCAACGGGTCAATGATCAATTGGTTCCATTGGCATTTGAGTCAGCTACCATGACCCAAACTCAGAGATCTTATAGCCAAGTGCATAAAGAGGCACTAGCTATCATTTTTGGGCTTACAAAGTTCCACAAATTTTTGATGGGCCGTTCATTTGTAATTGAAACGGACCACCAACCTCTCAAAACAATATTAGCTCCTGACAAAAACATACTTTCCATAGCTGCAGCACGTCTTGTCAGATGGGCAGAAATCTTAGGGGCCTACAACTATACAATTGAGTATAAGCCAGGGAAATATTTGCCCCAAGCAGATGCCCTTTCACGCCTGCCCCTCAAGCAATGTGCTGATATTGTGGATGTTGGATTTGTGGAGTCAACTTCCCCCATCCTTAATGCAGATGAGGTGAGGAGTTCCAGCGCTTCCTATCCACCCTTTATTATCCTCCAAAAGCTAATTGGCACCTCTTGGCCTTCAAAACCAGCTGATTTTGAACTGGCTCAGTATTATCCAGTTCGCCAGGACTTGGAGTACATTGATGGGTTCATCCTTCATAAAGGTAGGGTTGTGGTTCCTCCACAGCTTCGGCAACAGGTTTTGGTGGCGCTCCATGCAGGTCATGCAGGGATATCAAGGATGAGGCTGATGGCCAAACCAGTTCTTTGGTGGCCGGGGTTGGATAGGGATTTAATTAAGTTCTGTGCTAGTTGTGAGTTATGCAATATGCACCATCCTAGGGTGCCTGATGCTTCCAACAGATGCAATAGGTTGCCTGCTTCTAAGCCCTGGAATAGAGTACACTTGGACCTTTTCAAGTATGATGACAAGACTTTGTGTGTTCTTGTGGATGCATACTCAAATTGGATCCATGCAGGTCTCCTCCACCCTCCAAATGCGCCAAATCTAATTTCATTCTTGAAATCCTTCATAGCCACATTTGGGCTTCCAGAGAATGTTATAACAGACAATGGTCCGCCATTTAATTCTGATATGTTCAAAAGGTTTTTGAGACGTTGGGATATTTCGTATGAACCAATGGCGCCGTACAACCCTCCTAGCAATGGACGAGCTGAGAGGGCTGTAGCTTCCTTAAAGCAAGGTTTACGCAAAGCGCAGGGTGACTTCCCGGATCTGTCCTTTCAAGCACGTTTGGTTCATGTTCTTTCGTCCCAACATGCCACTCCAAGTAGTAATGGAGACTCACCTATGAACTTGGTGTTCCGCCATGCTCCTACTACTCCTCTCACTAAAATTTTGGCAGCACCAAACATTAGGTCACCATTGCCACCAGTTTCTAGGGTTTTGGTGAATACTCCAGTTTGGGTGATGATCCATCCTCATGACCGTCACCCAGTGTGGGAGAAAGGTGTCATTGATTCAGTGATTTCCCCTGCCCTGCGTCAGGTAAAACTGTCACTGGGGTTCTTGCATAGGGTTCACGTTTCTCAGTTCGTAATCGGGTTTCAGTAGAACCTGATAGGGGGCAGACAGTTTCAGATGTTTCCCCTCATCAATCTAGTTCAGCACTACCTTGGCCTCAATATCCTCAGTTGCCATCCACTGTGTCTACTTCCATATCAAATGATTCAGGAGTCAGTCCATTACCATCCTCCCAGTTGGCCTCTCGTCATAATTCCCAATCATCCCATATCCCTCGCATGCTTCCATCCCCTATTTCATTGCCCCGGGGACATGGGAATGTACCCTTGCCACCTCATACCGTAACATCTTCAGGCCGAGCTGTAAGACGTCCATGTTGGTTGGAAGATTATGAGTGAATCATGGCCTCTTCTGTGATAATTCTTAAGATAACGTGTGCTGTAAGATAATTTCTAAGATTGTTCATGTTCCAGGGGGAGGTTAGTGCAGCGGTGAAGTCTCTCACAATGGGTTAAAATACAATGATCCTGAATGGGACCAGACGTTTGTAAGGAGTATTATCGTGCTAGCCACCTGGTTGTTTTGTTTTTTTGGTTTTAGGAAGTGATTTATTTACCCAATGTGGTTCAACTTATTCTCTGAAAGCAGTTATCTGACACGTATTGTTCTGTATTTGTGTTGGACTAGGCGCTGTACTGTATTTTATTCCTGCTAGTGTTTCAAGTTGTTATTTTATGAGGGCACACCCAGTTTTTTTCAATGGGTCTGGATAAGTCTTGTATTGCATTAGTTGGGTGTTCTATTTGATATTGTTCCACATATTTTGGTTAATGGTTTTCTATTTTGTTTGGGTCATTTATAATTTTTATAGTCATCAGGGTGTTGGTTTCAGATTTTTTTTCTTTTCATGTGAGGGAGGGCATGACATAGTGCTAGGGATAATGTCCGCCATGTTGGTTGTGACGTAGGCATGTGCGTAGGTGTGACGGGCAGTCAGCTCTCAGCCACTCGAGGGGGTTTTCGTGCCGCTCGAGCTTCCTTGTACCAACTACATTAAATACACCATATCCGTTATTATATTGCCGTGAGTTCGTACCCACACTATACCTCAACTAAGTCGATCATTATTTGTTGTTATTCATGAAGCATAACGTTTGTTCACTTTAAAATCAACAAAATCTAAAAGATCCATAATTTTTCAAATGGAATAATATCACCGGACAACCAACTCGACTTCATACAGCCATCCGTGATTATAATCAATTTAAAAACGTAAAAAAAACCATACCCTTCTATTGAGTTCTTAAAATTTGAGCCCTTATTTTGCAACCCCAGTAACGCCGAGCTTGGCGAACCAACTAGACCTCAAAACCAAATTTAATTAATTTTGGTTCATGGCAACTAAGGAAAGTGCGAAGTATGACCAGAAACATTTGTATTCAATTTTCGAATTTTACGTAGGTACCTTGAAACCGAAAACATCAATTTGTGAGGGGGTTAACAACTTTTTTCCATGCTCGATTCTGAAGGTTCATTATTGAAGATACTAAACCAAAAGGCAAATACTTACATGATCTTGGTAGGTACGTGCCATAGTTATCTACGATTACTGACAGAGCTTGAAACATAATTAGTGGATTTAAAGCAATGTTAACCTCTACATGCCCATCTCTTAGCAGAAAGGTGCTAGCAACCGTTCCATTATTCAAGGTTCCTTAGCTTAGACCTATAAAGGACTGAGTTTATCGAAAAACCTCTCAACTGCAGCCAAAATTGAAGAAATGAAAAATTTCTCATCACAGATCACACTGAATGGAAAGAAAGAGCACCGAACATACTAAGTCCTAATATAAATTCGCAAGTATTTCAGTACTTAAAAGTTATGGATAAATAAATCGCATGTTTCAAGCAAAGGTACACTGGTTTTATTACCGATTTTCATTAATTTATATATTATTTTTAAAGCTGAGAAGCCGCGTATATGTAGATTTAAATCAATCGAAATACATAAGAAAAGACGGGTACCCAAGCAGCTACACACATACAACTACAGGTATTATTTCACTATGCTATATAGGTACTAAATGTCATACATATACTGGTAAATCTTCACGACACTTTATAGTTTAGAAAGCTACAACAAAATATCACAATTGCTTTATTCGGTTTATAAATATACATTCTTAGGTACCTACCTAATTTTATTATGCCTGTAGGTAAATTGCTAGTACTGTTGGTAGATCCTTGAAAGTAAGTTTCAACTTACGTAGGTGTTTTAACTTATTATTAATGATGATGGAGCATCCCTTTGTAGGTGAAACTGACGAAGAGAAAACGAAGAAAAATCAATCAATGAGTTAAAAGGAACACAATCATCAACTTGAGTTCACTCCATGACCTTAAGTGATATGCATCAACCAGAGCCCTATGCAGGTAACAACAACAAAGTCTTTCTCATTATATTCTTACAGTACCATTCAGCAAACATAGAAATTAGCGATATCTGTCGAACAGTGCCACAACTGAGGAATTCATAATCTAAGAAAGCGAATCTGTTAGGAAACAGATCTTAAGTATAGTCTAGCTGATTATAAAGACGAATAATACAACCTTTCAAGATACAGTTTATTCCCCAAACTCTTCGAATCTTGAATATATACAGTCATCTTAGTGAATCCTCACGAACAAATGTTAGCAACCGAGGCTGACAGTAGCGTGACTGGTATTAGAAATGATTCATTAAGTGATTAGTTATTCATTAACTAATTATTTTGGTAGTAAAAGAAATCAATAGAAACGGTTGACTACATAGGTAATCCTGACTTTTGAAAAATCCAACATCAGCAAACAACAAATAATTATTTTAGCATGTATACTCTACGATGATTAACAATTCGAGACGTTTAAAGCAACAATCGTTTACATTCTGGCAACAAAAAATAATGGCTAGCAATAGCAAAAGTTAATGCGTAGGTATAAAGGCTTGGACGAATTTAGTAAGAAGATATATTAACGGGCATATAGTTTTCTGTATAAATGTATCTATCGTGCAACTGATAATACATAGAAACATCACTATTAAAATAGGTAAATTCAAAAACTTAACATTTCACCAACGGATTACTTGAAAATTTTATGAGGCACACTAAGGTTCACTCAGGATTTAAATTTTTAACAACATTAAACTACAGCAAAAAAAGTCTTAGAATAATTCTATCACCACTTTTAACTTCAGGTGACTTCGTTACATGAAACGAGGGAAGTATTGTCATGCATAAAGGCACACGTTTCAACTGTTTTAATTTCGTTTAGTTTAAGCCAAAAAATGCGAACTAACAATAATAATGGTAGATACCATAGATATGTACAATGGTAGTTTCAACAAAAATTGAGACAACTCACCAACATAAAACTACCTTTTTTTTGTATAATGTTAGGCGATTAGGTACCTATGTACCTGCTTCAGAAAATGTGACAGTTTACTACGATTGAGGTCTTAAATAGGTAGATAAAACGAAAAATTAGTGGAACCACGAAATTAAGCTTACATCTACGAACACAGCAGGCAATTCTGGTAACAATATTTCAGCGAGTTACTGCAGCATCTGTAGGGTAGGGATAACCTATTTTAAAAAGAAACCTCGTCAGGAGTGCACATTTAAATTTTAATGAATAGACTGGAAAGTGTTGGAAATTTCAATTTCAGTACCTATGTGGGCAGGAATAACTTAGCAGAAGCTAAATTTTGTTTATGAATGTAGGTGCCTTCCTTGTTGATTTGAATTGAGGTCTCTAACCTATGTAAGAGGTTGTCATTATAGTGTAATAGCACATAATGAAGTCCGACCCTCGACTGTTACCAGCTATTTATTAGGACATCAACAAAAATTATAGCACATAAAACTTAAGTTTGTTTTACTGTGAATGCAAGAGATGCAATGCTTTGGTCAACATACCTACACGCTGTACAGGTAACCCTTTCCAAATCGAACCAAGCGATTCGAAGTCAATAATTGAGCCCTTGATTATTGCTACATGAACAGTTGATATGCCCACTTAGTCTACGTCGGTCTGTATATAGGTAAGTACATATTGATAGAAATGATAGCTCAACAAGCGAAAAGTTCAGGAAACAACTGTTCAAAAATTGGAGGTTTCTCTGGGATGAAATGGTGAGTAGAGGGCGTTTTGTCCAGAATGTCGCTCAATTTTTTTTGCAAAGTGTCTTCATCTTTGACGGTATTGTTGTTGACTATATCCTCGAATGCGCTGTGACGGAAAACTTCGAAAAGTTCTTTTTGTTTCAGTTTCTCCTTTTCCTTTAGGGTGTTGCCGCTTTCATCTGTGAGAACCTTTTTGACCGCTTCAAAAGTCAAACCTTCGGAGGGGAATTTCTTGGTTATCCTGGGAGTCGAATTGTTCGAACCAAGTTCAGAAGCGGAGTCGGAGATGGAGCCTCGCATGTGGGAGCTGGCGCTCTCTACCCAAGAATGCCTGTGGGTCAGAGCCCTTGACATATCCGTCACATCCACGCCGCACTGCTTCAGGCACTCGCCCAGCTTGTTTTCGTCCAACAGAGCCGAATGGTCCACTCTGAGAGACTCGATGTTGTGATTATGCCTAACCACTGGCAGCAAAAACGGCGCATTAAGCATCCTATACTCAATGAGATCACTAACATATCTTTGGAGCTGAGACAATTCCAGTATATCAGACACTAAATTCAACAACGTAATAGTCAAGCAATGGAGATTACATTTTTGCGAAATATCCAGCTGGCTTGGCTTAACTCCGGTTTCTTGAATTTTGCACAATAGCGTGACAAATGCAGCGACAGTGTGTTTGGAGAGCAACTCCACAACTATTAGTGCCAAGGTAGTATACACAGCCTTCAAATTATCCGCATTTTGTTCTTCATTCCCCATTACTTGTAACAGGCAGCTGTAAATTTCTTCTTCGTTTTTCCTCAAAAACATGGTGTCTGCACGGGAGGGCTCTTCCCTGACTAGATCGTTAATCCTTAAATTGGGCTCCTCAAGCTTGGGCACGTTGTTATGCCTATCTATCAATGTGTGAAGCACTTGCTGAGACAGAATGCAGATTTCTGGGTTGAAGCTGAGATGCAAAAGAGGTTTCAGGAGAGAAGGAGGCACCGAAGCGCTCATTATAACCGATGAATAATTCTTCCCAACAATCAGCAAACTCTTCAGCAGCATTTCCCTCAGCAGTATATCAGTAGTGAAGTCTTCACTCGGAATTTTGGATATTATGAACACCATGATTTCTACTTTCTGGTAGTCAGGGAGGTGTGCTGTGAATTCACCCAAGCAAGTTACCAGTGATTCCAAGTAAAGAGTTTCTTCATTGTCCTGCCTTCGTACGGCTGAATTCCTAATATGAGCTAAGAGAGAATTGATTATCTCTAATACTGACGGCCCAACACTTTCTCCAGCAGCGATAGCTATGATTTTGGAAAGGACATTTGTAATGCTGGTTCGAATTCGAGCAGAAGAATGTGAATGGGAATCCAAATGGAACATTAAATTCTCCACTACAGCGTAGCTGTATTGGCTTTGAATAGAGAACATAATAACTTTGAAGGTATGCACAGCGAAATCGTTAGGAACCCAAAGGTCGTGGCGGTCCAAGTGTTCAAGGACCGGCTTCACAACAGATCTCACATGCCCGAAAGATGCTCTCCCAAACAGCTCCCTGATACATTCTTCAGCCAAGGCACCAGGGTCTTGGTCAACACCATCGGTGCAATCACCATCCCTCTTATAATAACTGGAGTCTTGCATATTGAACAGCAAGGAAGGTATTATTTTAGCCATGTGAGTAGCTTCCCAGATATTTTCAACCAAGTCATCAGCGACGGTTTTCCTAATTACACCCTGCAGTCCTCGTATTCCAGACATTCTTAGCATATTTCGAGTAGAGATGTCGTCTCGATTGTTATGACACATTGACGAAAACTTGGAAATGAAAAACTCGTACCTCCTATGATAAGAAGGCGCATCCTCTTCAATATTGGCGAATTTGACAAATGACTGAGTGGCCAAGATTTGCAGATCAGCTTCAGACGACTCAAGAAGCCGTTGAATCATCTTCAGAAAGCTTTCAACGTACAAATTGAGAGCTTGAGCATCACAAGCGCCTAGAAGCTGGTCCATTGCTTCCATAGCGATGACTACAAAGCCAATTTTCGATGTTCGGGTGATGTCTCTACTAGCACGAAGGTAGAGATACTCCCCAATACGATCTAGTTTCTCGGACGAGTTTAACGAGTAGAAGATGAGTTTATCCATATTATTCTTCACTAGCCCCTCTTGGGGGTACTGCGGGAATATGTTATCCACTAACCTTTTGTATCGAGGCCTAAAGCAACTACAAGTTAGGCATTCTAAGCACATTGTGGATGTTTATAGGAAAGACGGGGACACCTAACTTACTGATGCTGACGAACGTTCCGTGGAGGCCGCTAAAAACAATGAACACTCTTAACTACGCGAACTAATTGAGCTTAACAATTACATGGCATTGAAACTCGACCTTTTCCACCTCCCTATTATACCGCGAACAACAATATACTTATCTGCAAGTTACAGCCCCGAGTGAAATCACAACTTTCTCATATCTTATAACCTTCTGGATAACCTAATACTGCGATTACCTGAGGAAGCAGGTGCACCAACACACTCCAAATGTAAGGACATGTAAGTACAGTAGGTACGTAGAACGTTAAAAAAATGTAGGTACCTACTAGCTTTGAGTTTTTGAGGACCGAAAATCGCTTAAAATTGCCAATAGAATATCTTTAAAAAAAACTACCAAAAACAAATGGAAGTAGCAGGAAAACATTTTCCCCCAAAATGCATGAGGCTCAAGAAACAATAATTTTTTCTTAACATTTTTTATAATCTGCCCTAAGCTTTTCAAGATAAATATGAACGCTTTCCAGCTAAGAAACATGTGTTCAGCTCCACACGTAAACTCCCAGTATTCATCCATGGGTAGCTTGATCAGCAGTAGGTACGTAGGCAGGGAGTTGGTGGGCGTGGCCTTCAACTTCTTCGGTTGTTATCCATGCATGTGATTCTTGAATATGATCCATGCATAATCGTATGGACCAGGCAATCCGAATTATCCGAATCCGCAAGTTTACAGTAGGGATCAAAAATCGAAGGACAATAATATATATTATGACATCGATTTCACAATCGACAAACCATAATCGATTAAATCGAATAACTGGTTCTAAAACATCGATTTTCAGCAGTAATCGATTATTTAAATTTTAACATAAAAAAATCCATAGGAATTTGTATTTTTAGTGCTCAAGTCGGAAAAATTGATTGTAGCTTTTTTGTAAATGATAAAAAATAATAATAGTAAAAAAGATAGGTAGCTGGGTTGAATCACTCAAGTAGGTAAGTACAAGTAGCTACACGAGACAAAAAATAAGGACGTTTAATAAAAAAGTTTAGCAAAGTATTGAAAGTACTGCAAATTACAAAAAAGTATATTATATTACAATACAAAAATAGGTACATATAATATTATTATAATACAAAATTCAAAAATTTTAAAAAAGAACTCATCAGGCACACTCTGCAAAAATAATAATTTGGTCAAGATGTCGCCCTTCAAGCAGTTTCTCTCTTGAGTGAGTATGAGAATGAGACCTTCCTTTGAGAAAAGCCTCTCACTTGGAACAGAAGTTGCGACTGAGGCAAAGTACTCAATTAACTATTTGAGAGCTCAATAGCTATTTTCTTCAATGTGGGACATAGATATTCTGTCTAGAAGAATGCTGTAGGTGGGGTCGTAGAATGAGTTGGTGAAACGGATGAAATAAAACTGATGGGACTTGATAAAACTCCAATTTATTAAATGTCCACCTATGTAAGGTACCTAGGTAATTGTTGATGAAATTTTGCAAAACTACTGGCTGGAAAAAAAGGACGGAAAATCGATGAAATTTTGCAAAACTACTGGCTGGAAACAAAAGGACGGAAAATCGATTTTTGGGGTCCAATAATCGATTTTTCGATTTTAATCGACGCTTTTAATAGATTTCAAAATAATCGAAAACCGGTGGTGAATAATCGATTTTCATCCCTAGCTTACAGATCCAGAGGCGTGCACCTACCACTGTTGTAAATAAGTGTACGAGTAGTCCACACAGACGCAGCCTTGATCTACCGCAAACTTTTGAGCAGGTAAGTACCTAGATACAAGACCCGAAAAAACGTCAATAAATCGCTGGAATAATAAATCATGATAGTTTAATAGTGCCCTGTTTAGAAATTAGGTAGGTAATTAAAAAGTCACGTTCCTAATACTATCTAAATTCAACCCTGCCGCTCATTTCGACCTCTATCTTGTTCCATGTAGCCGGGTGAATAAGTACGTACTTTTCTCTGAAAAGTATGTTGATACCTACAAGAAAAATATCAAACATGAGTCATTCACGAAGAAGATCTAATTAAGCAGTACCTAGCTATGTTGATAAAAAATTCCATAGAGTTCCTCGAGATGTCATCATTACCTACAGGCACTTGAGATGGTAAATAGATAGGTACCGGTTAGATAGGTACTCGATTAGGTACCAATACCTCACCTGTCCCAAACGACTACCTACTTTTAGGTTTCTGATCTGAAGTAAATAATATATCGATGTTTGCTTGGTTCATTTGAAAAAAGAAAAAGGGTCAAAACTCGGCGCTGCGCGCCTCGCCAGGGGGCAAGCCCCCTGGACCCCCGGATGCTTACTACTTAGAGCCTACGGCTAAAATTCAAGAAACATGGAACATGCTTTAGCCGCGCTTTTTATTCTGTTTGTAGTTTACTTTTACTGAATTTGCTCTGAAGTGCGGGTTTCGAAGAAGCCATCCCAATATTTACTCATTTCGAATACGAGGAAAACACGAACTTTACAAGTTTGTCGAAACTTGTCATAAAAACATGCTTCTGTAGCCGCACTGTTATGATTTCACTTCGTCACCAGGATACAACCAAGTGACAACCAAACAAGCGTCATTGTTTACTATCCATTTTATAACATCCATTTATATAGTTATAAGTAGTATGAAACTACGAAATAAATACCAAGAACAAATACGAAATAAATTCGTGATAAATCAAGAGCTTTCCAACGAATGGAAAACGATTTTTGTCCGATGAAAATGAAAGAAGTTTCATTTCCCTAGCAACTACTCGGTTGTACGTGAAAATCATCGTTAACATTTCGTGACACTTCCTCGTTACCCATCCCGCGTGACATTTTTCGGCTAGTTAGTCCAAGGCTAAAGCATGTTCCATGCTAAAACATGGCCCCGAAACACTTTATCAACTTGTCGTTTTGATTTTCATGTGGTTTTTTCGCCAGTTACTTTTCACTCGAGACCTAGTGATTTTCTTTTGTCCAAGTTGACATTTTTGATGCATTTGATTAAATCAAAAAGGTACAATGTTAGATTAATGATTACTAACACATTTTTCACACAGCAATTGCCAATAAGTACGTCGCATGTTGACCAAGCGTAGGTACATAACTAATCCCTGTATTTCTGCTTAGCAAGTACTGAAAGGGAAGGTCATTAGTCTTCGTATTAGGCAACCTGCTTTGGGAAAGTGGAAAACGATTTTTCGGAATACTTTATATTTACTTTCTAAAGGAGTTTTCGGGCGCTAGCACGAGATTCTGGTAGGTAGGGCACGAGTGCATCTGTGGCAGGTAATTTTGGTTTGGGAATTTAAGGCCTTCGAGAGGTCCCCAGGAAACGTTCCAGAAGGGCCGATCAGTGTCGCCTCATACGTTGGAAATCCCAACTACTATAACCCGCCCCCGCCACCACATCTGCCGCCTCCGACAGCTCTTGACCAAGTTGACATTTTTGATGCATTTGATTAAATCAAAAAGGTACAATGTTAGATTAATGATTACTAACACATTTTTCACACAGCAATTGCCAATAAGGACGTCGCATGTCGATCAAGCGTAGGCACATAACTAATCCTTGTATTTCTGCTTAGCAAGTACTGAAAGGGAAGGTCATTAGTCTTCGTATTAGGCAACCTGCTTTGGGAAAGTGGAAAACGATTTTTCGGAATATTTTATGTTTACTTTCTAAAGGAGTTTTCGGGCGCTAGCACGAGATTCTGGTAGGTATGGCACGAGTGCATCTGTGGCAGGTAATTTTGGTTTGGGAATTTCAGGCCTTCGAGAGGTCCCCAGGAAACGTTCCAGAAGGGCCGATCAGTGTCGCCTCATACGTTGGAAATCCCAACTACTATAACCCGCCCCCGCCACCACATCTGCCGCCTCCGGCAGCTCTACCGGCTTGGCAACCACGCAGCCTTCCGTCAGTCGGCTCCCGAGTGTCAAGTGCACAGCCGTATCGTAAAAACTCCCTACTGAGCCACGATTTTCTTTCGTAAGTCCAAAGCCCATTACTCACAGAAAAAAAGAAAAATTACGCTCAACCGAGTGTTGAATAGTGACATGTACACAGGCACTCAAATGTAGAAAACCACCTGCCACCAATGGAATCAGCACAATTAATCTAAAATGCATAAATGAGAAGAAATGCTAGGTACGGCATGAAGGCACCCTGTAATTTGAACCCACCCACAGTAACTGGAAATCTCCTGTCGTGAGCCCAAAAATATATATTTCTCCAGCCGAAAAATGCTGTAACTATCAAAAAATATTAAATAAAAATCATTCAGGTACCTCCTGATTATAATTCATCTAGATGTCCCATTATCAATAGGTGTACCTACTGATAGGATCGTTTGAGAAATTGGTTGATAAGAAAAAATGAAAAATTCTCCTTCAATATAGAAAAGCTAACCTCCACCTTCACCTTATTAATCTAACTTAGGTGGGAGACGAACGTAATTTCAATCCTGGAATTTTCATCGGACTACCTACATGGAAATAAGTACTAGGTACCAAATATCGTCAGCCGAGTACTTGTTCATGTTTATTAAGCATTTCATTCGGGAAGGTCCTATCTGACACACAGCAGGACTGAAGTTTGAATGAGGCATACCTATTTTAGGTTGTGATATCGTCATACATCAATCTAAAAACAGTGACAGAGTGAAGTGAAACTTGAAGAATGTTTAGTTTATACCGGAACTTGAGTCTAGCGGAAGAGGATCAATACCAACACATATTTTGAACAACCACGCGCACTGACCCAGTTGTGAAATGCTAAAAATAATTTAGGATTTTATCTGATTTAGGGTCTTATCTGATTGGATTCATCACAGAGCATCAAAGTACGAGAATTCCGAGTGGTTTGGAATTGTCAGCTAGTTATCCATATAATTGTGGAGAATCGTAAAACGAATAGCGCACTAGAGAAGACTTATGGAGAATTTTCTCAGTCCTTCAATTGATTCTAGGTAAGTTCCTTCTGAACGTGATCCATCCACTTTTGATGAACTGACTTTTGATCAAGTGAAAACAAATTTTTCCTGGTCGAATTCAAAGTTCAGCTCTAATAAAATGTACCAAAGCGATTCTGATTAGGTAGGTACCTACTGCGTTTGGCTCCCTCATAATACCTAAACTTCATCCATAATCCATTAAACGAGTACTCCTAGGTAAAATGATAGACAAAGGATGAATTATGGGGAATAGACCCAGTTAGAATCTCCTGTTCATTGAATGGATTTTAAGTAGTATTCAGGCTCTAGGCTATTTAGTGGCTAGCTATTTATTTTCACCCACGTATTCAGGTTGAGTAGTCATACAACAGTTAAAATATTTGTTCCGTACGTCAGTACGTGTAAAATTGAGAAATACAAAAATGTAGTGGTGCTACTTGAATGAAGCGATCTAATGTAGTAAGAAATTTAGCTTTAACTTCTGATATTATCGAGTTGACACGTACCTATACTTGACACATTTTTGGGGGATGTAATTACGATGGCATCTGTAGAGAAAAGGTAGCCCCATGGAAGGTCATATGGTATTACCAGGGACCTAAAAGGCAGGTGTAAAGTATGATTTTTAAATAAGCAGACGCGAAAGACCGGTTTCAGCTTGGCTTGATACCAGTGGTAGATATCAAGGCATTTAGCGCGAGTAAACACGCTGGGAAACTCGTTATGATAAAAACAACAAAATGATTAGGTACCTACCTGTGTATTGGATGTTGCAGCCAATTATAGAATTTTTCGTTATTGCGGAATCAATATTATATTTTTTGAACATTAATAAGATTTACGGACGGGTTGCTGGGGCACCCTCCTTAATACGATATAGGCACTTGAAACACAACATGCCTTGAAACAGCAATACTTAGTTGATACATTAGTGGCGGTGACGATCAGCGTTATTGTAGAGTATAGCATGAGGAACATGTTCGTAATATGTCACTACCAGTGGGACATCTTTGAGCTGTTGGTTGTGCGATTTCTATAGGAGGGAGGAATTCTATAGGAGGAGTTCAATATTGCTTCCCCATTGAGATGGTAAGTAGCTGACAGGTGGAGGAGTAGGAATTAATAGAAATTTAACACCCGTTGGTTGCTCTGCCACAGAATACTAAGTCCGCATAGCAAACATGGCCAGAAATCAGATGATAAGAAATTGTTTTCAGAACGGGATGAATGCCTCCGTGCAACAATTTACTTGAACGTTACCTTGTACTGCGACCCTCTGTACTATCAAAACAATAGAATAGACAGATTACATCCGTACTGGAATCCATACTAAAAACTGTAGTTGAAGTGACTGAACAAGGTTTAATAATACTTGACCGAATTGAGCAAACCATCTACTTCAGGGGACAAGAAAATACTTTATATAGGCCCAACTGAAGAAAAAATTATTAACGAGCTTGCCTTGTGCCGAATACACACATTCTGAACACTCACTCGTTGGTCACGACTCTATCGGTTTCCAATATTATTTTTCCGTCCTCAGCCCACTTTACGCGCTCAATCGATTACCTGTGCTAAAATCAACACTAAGGCTCGGAGTCCTCCACATACTAACAAATACAATATCTGACGATTCGGAGTTTTTTCGACTCGTAATCCGGGAGAGCCAGGAGGTTGACGATTATTGGAAAAGTGAACGACGAAGTGCGAAAAGTGATTGGGAAAGGGGAAAGGGAGGTTGTTTTCCCAATTTTTCTCTTCTCAAAACCACGATGGAGGTTTATCTCACACAGTGGAACGATTGATTTTGGAAAACCGGGTTTTTAGTGTAGAAAGCCTAGAACTTGGCTGGAAACGCAATATCTAGGAACTTCAAAATTTGAGTGAGACTTTTAACTCGAAGTTACCATCAAAATCCAATTCCTTCAAAATGAGGTCTGCCTTAAAATGAAGTACCCTTACCCCTTAGTCCCTCATCCTTCAGTTAGGGGGTTTGCTGTAGATAAAAGTTGACACTCAAACTCGAGTTGCCCCGTTTCTAATTTCATCTAATCGAACAAAAAGTTCGACTCTCTAAGGAACGAGAGGGATTGTGAGGAATGTGCGAGGAATCCCCTTGGAGAGGATGAGACGCCACATCCCAAGCGAATCCTTCCTTTGAATGGAACAATTAAACTTAAATAACTCTTGGTCGTTCCCGGTTTTATTGCCAAGGTGCAACATGTCAGGTGAATTACGATAAAGAAGGGGAGGGGTGTGTGGATGGGGCTAGAACCCAATAAAATCTAGCATTCACCAATCCGTTAGTCAAAGATACATTATATCCCTACAATATATTATATTATACCTACTGTTTTGACGTCGTTTCAAAATAAGTTTTTGTCAACCAATAGTTTTCTCTTCGTTGTCTGATTATTTACACCTGAGGAAGAGAGAGAGAGGGGGAAAAAAAAATCCAGTCGCCCAGGATTTTGCTCAAAATCTCCCTGAGGACAGAAACTTTCTACCTCTGCACGCCGCACTAACTTTTCGGTCTGTTAAGTCAACAATGCCTCTGCGTAGATGACGAGTTCTGTTTTGCTAGCTTAATACCTACCTAGGGTCTCTCTTCCACCAAGTGTGTGTCTGGCAATAACGCCTGTCAACGCAGGTAAATTTGTCCGCCCGCCGACAAAAGTTTAAATCATCCAAGGTTGTTCTGCCAAATTAATAATTTTCTACCCGGATACTGAGCAGTTAGGTTCAAAGGAAGCGTTAATAATTTTCACGTTCTACTTACAGCTTACAAGGATAACTTGTTCTACTTAGAACCCAATCATAGAACTATTCTGTGTTTCTAGCATAAATTCAGTCGACGTCATGCGAGTATAAAAAAAAACAAAAAAAAAAAAACAGTAGTAATAACTTTATTCACCTTCAAATTGATAATAGCATAGGCATTAGACAATAAGAATGGTGAACAGACTTGTCGGAGTTTTTTGATTACGTATGAAAAAGTACATACCTACGTATATGCACATCATTATATAGGTGCTATACTTACATATTTACAATATTCAAATTGATAGGTTTGCTTACGATAGAAAATCATGGAAGGGAAGTCGCCGCGATCAGAGTGAATTTTTTTACAGATTGGCTAGTGAATTGTTGTTGGGTATGTACCTACTCAAGTTGTATCATCACTAGCATACCTATGTGTATGTGTACGTGAGCTTTGTCATTCGCCAGAGTTCTGCGAGCTGTCTGTCCAAATTGCAGTACAGAAGCTAGTTAGGGGCTGGAAAATTCATGGTTTCCCAATGTATTTCAACCATTATCCCCCTTACTTAAGTATATATAATATATATAAGACATGGAACTTATTTTAGCTGCCGATATCAGACTGAGTAATAACACTCGTAGAATACTTGGTAATTAACTGTTCAATTTTGGCTTGTTATTTTCTATAATGAACCTTTGGAGCATGAACATTTTTACCCCCCCCCCCCCCCCAAATTTGATGGTTTCTGTTTCAAGGTACATATATGTAGAATCCGAAAATGGAATACGTACGCCGTACTTCGCACTATTCTTAGTAGCCATGAACCAAAATTAATGAAATTTGGTTTGTGGGTCCCGGTTTGGGGTTTGTTGGTCCTCGAAGCTCGGCGTTACTGTCAGTCACCTCTAAGGGGTGAAAAGCAGGGGCTGAAATTTTCAGAACGCCGTAGCTCGAAAACTTTCAATAGAAGGGTATGGTTTTTTTGGCGTTTTTTAATATTGATCCTGAACTAAAGAATTTTTTGAGACCACCCGGGGCGTTGTACGACCACCTGTTTGTTTGCACCGAAAAGCTTCGTCAACATGATCGTATAAACGGTATAAATCCGGCCCAGATGTCATTGCTAGGGAACACCTGATTACAATCACGGATGGCTGTATGAATTCTTGGTTGTTATGTGATATTATTTGATTTGAAGGAGCTATTTCGGATATTGTTGATAAGTACTTTTGCAGATTGATCAAACGTTATGCTTCATGAATTACAACAAGTAATTAATGATTGAATTACTGAATCCCGCGCATTTTTATGAAACCTTAAATTCCGTGGCCGGACACAGTACTCGCTTTAGGGCTTTCCTGGGGGAGCACGAGGGTAGGTACTGACCACAAAAAACAGCGATCAACGCAGAAGGGGCATCTATACAGGTAAAGAATAAACCGCTGTGTAATAATTTGCAGCGTTTTATTGTTATGCCGGGACGTCCCCTTTGATGGGGAGACAGTAGCCCTGGTATACATACAGGTCACCCACTTTTTTGTACCTTCCGAATCCTTAAACACGGGAACATGTGTATTTTTAAACCAGTTTAGGAGTAGCTACTATTTCACTGGGTAAGAAAGATGGTTCTTAATCAACTCATCGTGGTCCAGTAATGTTAATCACAATTTCACACGCCCTCTCTATGTGTCAAATCTTACAGCCCATTCATAAAATTGTTATCCTAGCTCTTCATGTATGATGAAAGGGAATCGGATATTGGTGAACTGTAAGGTTGTCGTAAATAAAAATTGTTTAACAAAAACAAAACCAAATTCGAAAAAGCAGTAAAAGTATAAAGAAGTACAAGAAAGTACATAATACAAACAACAAAATTGTTGAAGCCAGTCCCAAATTTTAACTAGAAAAACAAACGTAAAAGCCTTTATGATATATCCCTTGGTTACATATTAGTTGAAATTTGGCGCCGACATAAAAAATTTTGTTGTATTGGCTTTGAATAAATTACGTACATTTGTTCAGCATAAAAATTATTCCTTACTTTTTATTTTATACAGCTTTTTTGAAGTCGATTTTGTTTTTTGTTAACATTTTAAAATTTTTGCTTTTTATTGTGGTATTTTTAGTAATATACCTCAAGCTATCAGGTACCGATGCTATCATTACTGGGGCATTCACAATCTTTGGTAGACTATTTTCTGTCGTCAAATCGTGCAATGTCTGTCAAAGCACTACAAATCGAAGAGTATAACTGGCCTAGTACAGGCCCAGTACTATGTGTTTTTTTTTTAACTTAGAAAACTAGTATGGGACCACCGGAGGATGATCTGTTTCATTTGAAAAAAGATTCGAAATAGGTCCAGTAGTAGAAATAATCGCTTGTCATAATAGTTATTCTTGTTCCTGTTGGCTACGTACTGGGCTAATCTTTACAAAAACATGAAGGGAGAAGGGTGATCTTCTTTAATTTAAAAAAAGGTTCATCGAAATCGGTCCAGCAGTTTCGGTATAATCGCTGGACAAACATAAAAAAGAACATAGAAACATGTCGAATTGAGAACCTCCTCCTTTTTTTGAAGTCGGTTAAAAAACGGGCGAGTTGCAAGGGGTTGCACGATCGCATATTAACCATCAGGGGCCCACAATTATTAGGTAGATATCAAATAAGCGGTTTTTTTTGCTGATTTTAATTAGGTAGATACTTACTCGAAATTGCTTTCTAAAAACTACTGAATATTTTGGACCCACTGCATTAGCATTTTTTTCACCGAAAATTCACGAACAGGTGGCTTTTGGCTCTATCAGTCAACGATATGTAATCCTCATGTTAGGTGAGGAGTCTGGTTGAGGACCCCGTGGAATTCGCATTACCACTATCTGATGGAGGTTAAAGAATTGTTCGGAGTTTCAAGTTACCTACCTAGTTTAAATAAAAAGGTTCCCTGTTATGTACCAACCTTTACTGCCCAAAGCCAGTTAAAATTCCATGGCGCATGTACGAATTTGTTGCGAAGGAATCCGTTTTTGAGCTTTCAACTAATCGACCGGAGGTAGCAAGAATCGACCAGTCAATCACTTCGCGCTTGAGTACTTACATACATATGGAAGGGGCTATTTCACCGTAATAATTGAGAGGGGACGAGAACGAGAATTTCCTTTACCGTGGAGGTTGAGACAGCCTTCTGACGGTCAACCTCTGGGAATAGAATCGTTTAGACCTATTATGCACACGTCATGAATGAGATGGCCGCTCATTATCATCGATCACTCACTCGTTAGGACAGTTTGAACCGATAACCGATATAATAGGTGCAAACTCTGTGAGGAACCAGCATTTCCTACCCTCACACCCCTTTTGTTAGGTCCAATTTTCCTGCTCATTATTAATACAGCGCTGTCCACCTGCGGACGGCTATATTTTATTAAGTATTCTCTAACATATTGATTGATGTACCTTTGTAATCCCAAGTTTTGTTGAAGTGGATCACCGCTGGGTGGAATCCACTGCACATGTTTCATGTTATTTATATATACAGTTCGAGTAAAACTGTAATGTACCTTTGTACAATAAAGTTTATTATAAAAACTTTTATTTATGACTATCTCCAGAAGCAGCACACCACGAGGCCGGTAAAAAATCATTCTTCCTTTCGTTATCATAGGAAACTTTGCTAGTATATTCCACCTTCTTGTACCTCATGGAGCCGTTAGTTTGCTTCTTCCAACAGTTGGTGGGTTCAGCTTTCTATAACTACGAGAACCTCTAACTGTCTAGCACAGCTTTTCATGGGGCCTAAGCCACCTCATATCAATCGCTCATACTACCTACTGTGATGACCACTGTGCTGTCATAGTTGAAATTCCCTCACTGAATGTGCAGCTTGAGCAGTTCTTCAGGACTGTGGGGCGAGAGCAGCGCTACCAGCAGCACTCAAAACAAGGTGGAAGATGTGTGGACAATAGCCCACAGACGATCCCATGTGGAATCACCACATCCTTCGTAAAATACCATTATTATTTTTCATATTTTAATTTTTTTGCTTCCTCACTACCGAATATAGGGAAGATTGTATTCGTGCAAGAGTCGAAAAAAATTTATGTCCTTCAAAATAAAAATTTTCACTCGTATTTTACGTTTCAGACATCAAGGAACATATTTGGTTCCGTGTCTGTGGTCAATTCCTTGTGCCAAACTATACGAAATAATGGTCGTACTGAGTTGAAATTGGGAGGGTAGCATGGGATGGAGCGCAGATGGTCCCATACAAAATGCATTGAAAGAAGTATTGTAACTTTCTTCTGCGCATGCGCCAACGTGAAATCCTTCTAGAGCCCTCAACTATCCTAGAAATCGTCGTGAAGCTATGAGGTTCGGTGGTTAGGTGGGGGTTGTGCCACAGATAATCCCGTATTAAATTCACTGATAAAGTACCGTAACTTTCGTCTGCGCAAGCGCAAACGTGAAATCCTAGTAGAGCCCATAACTGCCCTAGAAACTGTCGTAATGCTCTGAGATTTGGAGGGTAGGTGTGTGAATTATTGCCTATAATAATCCTATTATGCTTACCATTAATCCTATTACTACAACTACTATTCCATCCTACTATTTTGTAATTTTTGAATCACTCACTTTCAATCCATACGAGACAATTCTCATTCTATCCATCGAATGGACCCACCAACTAATTATATACGCCCATGTTACATAGGTGAGGAAGCTATACTGCCTACCCGACTTGGCAGACTTTTTTTGCATTGGTGTAGCTAAACATGAAAATAACGACAGTGAAATTGTGAAGGAAAGTTCGCTAAAACCAAGTTAAAATCATGTTCCGGACAACATCTAAACTGTGGTTACTGTAGGCCAGTAGGTAATTTCGGTATGTGCCTACGGTATTTCTCCCGACTAATTGGAACTTCCTCGTCAGTTAACAGCGTGAAAAACTATTCTAGGAAAAAAATCAGGATAAAGGGAAGGATCAGGATCCATGGATAAAAGGAAAACCTTCGTCACACGCAAATACTAATCATGTTGGTAAAACCCACCAACTACTACTAAAATTTCACTGCTGAATCGCTACTATGGACCCTTAGCATCTTGAAACAGACCTAAAGAGTGGTATGGTGATTAGTTTTCGATGAACTCCGTGACATTTCTTGAGTTTAAAAAATAAAGCTAAATTATTGTCGATCGAGCTCTGTGCTGACTGGCGTGATACCTAGAGCCTGATATCTACTTCACGTAATTATCATACATTGCTGCTGACATCCACAATCTCTCAGGTCAGGATAAAAGCCGGGCCAATAGAAAAAGAAAGATGATTTTCAATGGGCTTTTAAGAAGAGGTACCTAATTTCCAACTCCAATATTTTCAAGTTTCCTTCATCTTTCCAACTTTTCTCCCCTTGTTCAATTTTCTGTGACAGATTAAATTAGTTTCTTGTTCCGGCAGGATACATGTCAGGAAACGGTCAAAGAAACTCTCCTGATTAATAATAGCCAAATCGCCAAATAAGTTGGTAAATACCAACCTACTGGGTTCTGGATGGACTCGCTTGCTGTTCGGTATCGTTATCAACCCTTCCTCTCGTATCACCTCACTCTCAAACATATTATTATTTATGGTGAGGAACAGGGCACAGTACATGGCAATATTAGTGATGATATTCGCCCTGGCATGCTAGACAAATATGAGGATGTTGAAAATATTGATGCCCTCGTAATATTGACTGGAGGGAGCTCAGCCTTATGGGTTTTCTGAGCTGAAAATACTCCAGTGAGCGAGGGACGTAGGTGGGAAGCCGGTTCCCCAGTAATGTGGGTTGTAAATACCCAAACGACCTCCAGATATCTTATGGAGTCAGTGCCCCATAAAACTCGTGTATGCTGTGAGATTTACGTGTTTTCCGCCGTAACGGCTAACCCCGTAGGCTTCAGCGCGAAATATGGATCCACTTTCATGGCTGGGTTGTACGATTTGGAGCCATTTGTGCATGTAGCCAGTCCATTTAGTACTACATGGACGTCGAGTGATCGAGATACGAGTAGAATGCCCATTTAACTTCACGAACCAGGTTCAGAATGCAGGAAATGATGCAACTTCATCTGCTGGTGTAATTGGGGGCATATAGCGGTATACAGCGGTACACGGCTATTTGACTTGAAGTAACGTTTCAGTAAATGCTAAATCGGGATGTTACTACTTAGGTACCCTTTCACAAATCCGAATGAATGTGGTGGAGTGGGAGGGGGGGGAGGATTTGGCTCTATTTTCGATAGATGGAAATGTGGGTATGAGTACTCCGTGGTGCCACCAACTGTGTCTCGAAGCGGGTCTTTTTCATTGGCCCCACCCCCCACCCCTCCCAGAAGCACGTACTATGATACCTAGAAAGTTTAATGAGATGTGGGATTTTCCTTTACCACTGCAAAAGAATGCGATATTATATGTACCTCCTCCCCTGTAATCTATATTTTTCTTTAAAGACAAGTTGTACATAAATAGCCCCCATTAAGATGGCCAGGGAGGGAGGTTACATGAAACCTCTATTGTTTTACCACAATTTTTCCTTAAGCGAATACCTAGATCCTGCGCTAGGGTAAACCTTGGTGTTTTTATGACGCAGAAATTCTCATGACCCCCCAGGAAACTTGGAAATCGAGTTATGATGATATTTGAAAACCTGTTTTCAAGTATAAATCGTTTTTAGGATCAATACTATCTATTGCGTACGTATATCTTATATAAGAGAAGACGAAATTCAAAAAATGTGAAGTTGTTATGTTTAAAAAATCTCTACAAATAATCAAAATCATCACAAAAGAAGAAGACAGAAAGAAAAATATTGAAGAAGTAAATTTGTTGACTACTTAATTAAATGGCAAAAAACGCGATTCCAAAGGTAGCGAGTAGACCCTACTATAGGACTATATTCATATAAATATCCTCCGAGTGATAATGGTTAGGTAACCGTCATTATCTCTTCACAGGAAAGAAGATGAGGATACTTCCATCAAAAGTCCAGTTTAAAATTTATCTTGTTTTCAAACCATCATTAAAGACGAGTGGTATTTTGAAACAGTTTAAATTTTGTTATCCGTTCTCACTCACTGCATTTTATCCGCAAATATTTTTAGTGTCCGTAAAGATTGCGTACTTTGAAACCCGTTCCAGTCGAACGAGTCGATAGTTTATAAACCACTTGGGAGTCGAGAAAATGATCTTATTATGACATCAGTTTTTTTTCTCTCTCTCAATTTTCAAATAATGGGAAGTAATTCATGCTTCTCCGTCTAGTGCTTCCGTCTCTTCAACTTCCTTTAGTTGTTCTTCAACCAAACTCCACAGAACGTTATTAATGTAACCACGGGTCGGGGGACTGTGATAAACGACGTCTCAGATATCCGTATTCCCGTTCACATATTTTTATCATCCAACCCCCTAGTTTGTCTGGAGGAATATTCTATCTTTTTCTTTCCCCGTCCGCTATTAGGATTACGTTACCGTTATACTTGAAATATTACCGTGTTTTGTTGGTTTAAAGGATGTAGGTAGAAGAGGACTAGTCCAAAGGATTATTTTTGTAGTTGTGGAAATCAGGGTTGTTTCTAATGCAACGGGTGTAGGATTATCCGTTATGGGTCGGATCCTAGTGTTCTTATCAACATTGTAGCTGTTTTTGTTGGTTTGCGAGGGTTCGGTAAAATCGCGAGGGATTAACGACGAAATGGATAACGTGACCTTAGGCTTTCTTTCGGTGGCCATTAGTAGGTAACATTAATGTTTTGCAAATAGTGGATGAAACGAGCATAGCAAATGTGCAAGTCCGCAGAACGTATCGTGGTGGGGTACTTGAACGCAAAAGCAGGTAAAGGACGTGGTTTACGCATTGTGGGCGATTATGGATTGGGGCTGCCAAATGGCAGGGGTCAACTATTGGTACAGTTCTGCCAAGAAGAGTCTTTGTTTATGTCGAATACCTTCGACGGCTTTATACGTGGACGTTCAATTCGGACCGTAACGTTAGGAATCAGATCGACTACAAATGCATCAGTGAACATGGTAAAAAATGCAAAAACCTACTCTGGGGCTGATCTCAATTCTGACCATAATGTTCTTGTAGTTACCGTTAAACTGAAATTGAACAGATGCACAAAACTTATACCAGCCGCAAAACGGGATGCGAGAAGAGGAGCTTTCCTTCGCGATCCGACTGTTTGCTTCCTACTAATCACCGAGTAACCTGAATTTGAATGAACCAATTTTGACGCCAGGCGCATTGACGAATACTATCAATATTCTAGTAGCCGGCTATAAATTCTAGTCTTATATAAAACTGCAAGTGTTTGCGTATGTTAGCTAAAAACGTCACGAGTGCAGAAAACAGTGATCTACGCAGAAGGGGCCATCATAAACATATAAGCAGGGGCATAAACATATAAGGGGGCATATAAACCATTGTGTAATAATATTTGCAGCGTTTTCTCAATATGGTCAAACAGCTAATCCAGATTGACTTAACATGTGTAGAAAGTCTCGAGAATTACTGCAAACATTGGCAGAAAGGTCTGCTGCAGCTCGGGAAGCGAACCAGTTCCCAACTACCTGCTACATTTGGGCAGGAAGTATTTAGGTTGTTCGAAAAACACGGAGAGTGAGATTTTATGAATGGTGAGATGAAGTTTATTTATATTGGCGAGATCGACTAGACAGAAGATACGAAGAAGAATTTGAAAGCTAATATTCAGCAAAGGAATAGGCTTTACCGCAAGACTGATCGGCCTTGAACGATAGTGTATACCTAGTGCGCCGTCAGCTTCATGCCGTGGACAAAAAATATTATTGTGTATCGAAAAAACTCAGCGCCTCGTCCCCGGACCCACCCCCTTACTCCTGTTTACATACTACGGATGGAAAACGTGAAACTTGCTGTTGGGAAGGTTACGATAAGACAACGTGATGGAGACAGCGTTTCAACGTGTGGTGAACAATTTTCGTGGGTTCACAACTGACGGAGTTATATTCCTCCAGCTACGGATTGGTCGTAAGTAAAAATCATTAGAAATGAACGTGACAAAATTGCACGTCGATTTTTCGGCCAGTAGGTTATCACAATAAAACATGAGCATTTTTGAAATTCTGATGGTCGTAGCACCTAAGTAGTAACCTTGAGGTTACCAAATGTTCACCTAATTTGAATGATTCGTTTGGCCGTGGACAACAAACTTGTACCTCAACAAAGAGGTAAAAAAGAAGTACCTACCTATTAACAAAATCCAAAACAACAATTTTTCTTCATATGATGTAATGTCACGGAACACCAAACCACTAAACTCGATTTCACAAAGTACTAAAATTTCTGACTATGTCGAGGGTCCTACTTAATAGGTTCAGCGACCAGCAGCACTTCATATTTATATGAACGATAGGCGGGGGGGGGGGGGGGGCGAAATGGTGACAAGGGCGATTTGTTCGGCTTATAAATATTTAAAAGTCGGACCTGGGGTTAGCTCATCTCGCTTTGTGCGGGCAAATAGGATCCCTCTATTCTTGAATGATTCATAATTTGGCAATCTCCATCCCAAGATTTATAAAAGAAAAGCCTCCTTTGCATTATTAATTGAATTTATGTCACTAAATGCAATTTACAGCAGTGTTAGTTAATGGGTCTCACTTATTTACTAAGTAATTCGGTTTTTTTTTGTGTGGAATATTGTATCGCGATGTGACTTGGCATTTTTGAGCTGTCTAAATTCAACTGTCAGATACTATGGTACTTAAGTAGGTACTAAAGTTATTATTCCGGATAAAAATGCTTTAGGCTCCAGGAATGTGTGCTTAATAGTGAAATTATGTGTCGTTCGATTTACCAGGAATGTGTGAGTGCTTTATTTTTCAATCGAAAACAAATGTAATAAAACCGGACAAGACCTGTGAATGAAATTCCTCGTACAGACGTAGCAGCGACTTCTGGCCTGCTGCAAGTTAGCTTCCGCCCCGCAAGCTTCAGTTAATCCTGTCAAGTGAGGACAGCAGGCACATTTGGAAAACTGGCAATACCTATAAACAGAACGAAACATAAGTTTAGTAGTTAGTTATAGTAAGGTAACTAATAACTAGTAGGTAACATATCACTCGACAACCTACCAGTTGAACACGCTCTATGGTGGTAATATAGAGAGTCGTCAGGAATTTTTAAATCTATAAATCAATTTTCATTTATGAATACAGAATCGACTCTTAAATATTCGAGCCCAATATAAAGAATGTTCCCCTAAAATTAATGGGGCCGGCAGAGGCGAGCACTTTTCAAATTAATTCACCAATAATAATTAATTAAATTGATTGATTTAACAGTCGGCCGATGACGATGTTCTAGCAAACCGCATTAAAACCATTCACTGATTGAACACGGTTGGGAACCTCGTCCCATCGATTTATACAGTACTTTGGAAGGGCTTTTGTTGGATCTTGCCTTGCCACTCTCCCCGCCTTCTTAATTACGGCCGGGCTCGGGGCTCATAAATTTTTCAAAAGTCCATAAATTTCCGGAACCCGGTAATAGGGAAACGCGGTAAGTTTCCACGATGTTCTTGGTCGGGTAGAAAAAGCTGATGAACGGGAAGATGATTTCCTCCAGATTTTTTTTCCTTGTGTCGATTGTAGGCTTTTAAAAGTGGAAAAAGATCTTTTCATTCTTTCCGTAAGGCCTATTTCAGCGTGAAATAAATCAAATAGAACCTTGCAAATTTAGACCATAAGGTATCAACATGAAAAACAAGAAAGAGAACTATGAAGATCCGCAACTGTATTTATATAAATGTATATATGTATTTCAAGAGCCTATGAGGATATATTTATCAACCATTATATATATATATATATATATATTTATATGCTGTCTAAAAGTTAAAAAAAGACAGGCAAATTATGCTACTGTTCTTCTACTACAACTCATGTAAGTACTCTGCTCATTTTCCATCATTCTCACAGTTTAATTTTAGAAAATTCATCTGCAATAATATCCTGTAATCATAGTAATAGTACCCCAAGGCTAACGAATTCTGTCTGTATATTTTAAAGGTATTGTAGATTCCCTGAAGATGAACGAATAAACGTTCGAAGCGTCGGAAAATGTCATGTCGGAAATCGTCGGATGATTAATTTCATTGCTGAATAGCTACTATGAACCCTTACCATCTTGAAACAGACCTAAAGAGTGGTATGGTGATTAGTTTTCGATGAACCCCGTGACATTTCTTGTGTTTAAAAAATAAAGCTAAATTATTGTCGATCGAGCTCTGTGCTGACTGGCGTGATACCTAGAGCCTGATATCTACTTCACGTAATTATCATACATTGCTGCTGACATCCACAATCTCTCAGGTCAGGATAAAAGCCGGGCCAATAGAAAAAGAAAGATGATTTTCAATGGGCTTTTAAGAAGAGGTAATTTCCAACTCCAATATTTTCAAGTTTCCTTCATCTTTCCAACTTTTCTCCCCTTGTTCAATTTTCTGTGACAGATTAAATTAGTTTCTTGTTCCGGCAGGAGGCAGGTCAGGAAACGGTCAAAGAAACTCTCCTGATTAATAATACTAATAGCCAAGTTAAAATTGGATCGAAACTTTCAGTTTCCGTGTACCGGTATTGGAAACAAAAATGAGCGTGACACATTGAACTAACCCGATGAAAACATGCCCGTTTAACGAGCCCTAAACATAAATTTCTGATAGAAATCTTTGGTATATTTGAATACAAATTATACCTACTGAACATTATTTAAACATTATTGTCTACATAACATAGTGGTAGAACAGCCTACTCAAAGCGGATTTATGTTCTGCAGAAAGAAAAATTGGTGGTGACCATTAATGGGTACCTTCCATTTAATATACGATTCAGTGGAAAAGTATTCCAGTATAATGAAATTTAAAATTTCGTCTCTAACAATACCTACTACTATCATCATTCAATTCAAATTTAGTTCTTGTTTATAAAATACGGTGATTTAGTATGAAATATGCAAATTTTGTACGAGTTTAATTCGAAATTTAATCTTGTTAGCCGGAAGTTGTTCTTTATTTCTGTCATCTCCTACCAAGTGATATTCCTCGCTTCAATCAGCCCGTAATTTGCGTCAGCAAAAAGTTTAACCTTGCTTATCATAATTATTTGGAAAAAAGTGGTAAAAGAAGGAAGTGGGAAAGAAGGAATCATATCAGAAATTATCATAGAATGCTCAAATTATTTCAACGGATCGACTCGAACTCTTTCTGAGAGACTGGCGAAAATCTTGTCCAGGCAATCCGGACTCAACTGGTCATCGATTAGAACGCATTATATCAATATTACTCCTAAATTAAGTTGCATTTAAATTACTGACTGGCATCCATTAAATGGCGCAATCGAACACTTTCCGGGGTTCGGGATCAAAATGTTGGCATTTATTTAAACAATAAGGCCCGGTTTAAACACGGTTGTCCCAGCCCACCACGCTGTGCTTCAAAATGAGCCAATCCAATATTAGATTTATCTCTTGAACGGTGAATCCGTTTTTCAATTTGTAAGATGTTATGTAATCGTTATAAGCAACCTCAAGTGGCGACATTTAGTTTTGAATTTTAAATTTTTTTCATGGAGTTCTCGACATTATTTTACTTAATTTCAATTTTTTTGAAAAAGCAACTAGTACTTTTGGTGGAAAAAAATCGAAGAATCCAAATCCGTTTTTAGATTGAAGATCGGATCATAGATAGAACGGCATTTGGGAAAATTACTACAACAATAGGGGCCTATTGCTAGTTCCTAATCCTCTACCTGGGCGTACCTTGCAACTTTGCCGTCCCTTTCCCCTTGAAGTGAGCAACAGGCGGAGTGAGTTCACATCTATAAGTGTCTTTTCACTTCTACGTGTATTTCTTCAGCTTCAAGATTTGTTTGGCAGAAATAGTCGGCTACTGGATCAAATTGGGATACAGCCAAATTTTGACTGAATCCTGTCAGGGTATCAAGAAGGACGCTTGGTTTTTAGCGCCTGACTGGTATCTAGTTTTCTTAGTATGCTTCCATTTTCTAAATTATTATTTTCTAAGCTTTGCGACTGGAATTTCCGTAATAAGCCATTCAGTACCTAATGATTTGCAGCGTTCTCATAATTTGTCAAACCGTATGAAGTAAATAAACTCGCCGCAAAATGAAGGAAGATCAATAAAAGCTTCAGACAAAATTTATTATACTCGATAACTATACTACTGTCACAACGCTATTATCAGGTTCAAGATTCACAACTGACGCCGTTGGAAATATCAATGAAAACGACTGACGATAACAAATAGAGGTGCAATCGCGCATAATTCGAAATCCGTCAGTCTAGTCGAAGATTTAAAGATAGATTTGACTAATGGGCCAAATCTCATTTTCGGGGATAATAGGCAATGTAAAGAGTACTACTGTTCAAACCCTCGAAACTGGAAGGCGTTTGATGAGGTAACTGTTATTTTACTTTCTAAAGAACAAGTGGCACTTGCTCCTGTACTAGTGAAAAGTCACTGTTTGTTGTCAAATGACACTAGTAACTCGGCAGAAAGTTATATGGCATTAGCAGCCAAGTTTACTGTGGGGGGGGGGGGGGGGGGGGTAAGCAAATCAATAGGGGGAAGAGAGTTGGAGGGGTTGATCTAGATTACCAAATTGGTCCGGAATGGCACGCTAAAACTATTAGACATATCGAAGAAAATCGCAGACAGACAAAAATGTAGGAATGCGTGTGTAGGCGAGCTCTTTTTAGTGGTGGAAAAATAAGAATAAAAAGCAATTTTCTAAAAAGTTAAAGGGTGCTCCAGAAGATTACGGTCCAAATTCCATCAAATCAGACATGATAATGTTCATTATAAGAAAACTGAGATTCCTCGCAACCATAGCACATCGTTCCCCCCCGAACATAATCACCCCTCTGTTAGCAAAGTAACCACAACCATTATTCGAGAAGTTATGGCTGTAACAACGATCTGAGGAAAGTCACGAATCAAAATTGTTCAAGAATGTCTAAACCGTAAAATTCGAGTGGAAATTTTGCTGTTGGAGCAAAAACCATCTTCACATCTCGAAAATGACCATAATGCCTCCGCTACCTTCGGTAGACTCGGAAGAGGGGAAAAAAAGTCCAGTCATGCATCCACTATATGTGCACATTTTCGATTTCGGTGATTTTTATCCATTTTGACCACTAAAACCCCTTCCCTAAAAGTTATTAGCAATGACACACCTTAAAGAATGAGCTTTTCTGTCACAGTTACCCATTGATGAATTTATGTGCATTTTTTTGGCAATTTTGGCCGTTATTACCAATTTTTGTCCCTTAAAACTGCCCATCTTGAAGTACCTACATGGAAATGGTTCGCCTCATGATAACAAATACTTACAATCTTGGTTCACCATCCCACACCACAATTAGAGCTATAAATAGAATTTTTGGTAATTTCCCCCCTCACCCCCCACCCAATGCTTGAAAATTGCCCATCTTCGAACGAGGCCTTTTGATTGCAAAGACAAATTTTTTGGCCAAATTTGAAGTTTTCATCTCGTTCCGAAGAGGAGTTATCATCTGGAGTGATACGCGATATGTATATATTAGGGTGGTCACAAGGCAATAGGCAAAATTTTTTTTGAGAAAATCACTTCTGGCAACCCTCTAAAAGGTGCCATTTGACTAGAAAATGAGATTCGCAAAGTTTTAGGTCGATCGGATAACGTTAACCCGTGCCGCATTGAGGTTGAAGATCAGAAAAACTCACTTTGTTTCATAAAAATACTCTTTTTTTCCTCATAACATAGTAACCATTTGTCCTAGAGACTTGAAATTGGTCACATTTTATTTAAAATGTTACCTTCTTCAACTTTTACTTCCATAATTTTTTCGCTACATCCTGTAGATTTTATGTTATTCAGCTTTACCCATCATCATTTCATTTTTCATTATTTCAGATTTTTTAAACACCGATACACGCTTATGGAACAAAAATCCTCATTATTTTCATGCTAAAAACATAGTGAACGGTTTAAGGGTAGTCAACGACACTGCTGAAAGAGGAGTGAAATTGATACAAGACTCCAACTCTTGCTTGACAAAAGACGAAGAACAGCGCCAATTTTTATTACAAGTTGTGTCAGAATGTAGAAAAATTTACCCTGATGTCGATAAAGCCTCACTATCTAAGCCATTAATGTAGTTCTAAATTCAGTGGTGTTGGAATAGATATATTGTGTTGTAAAATAAGTTCCAGGCTATTATTTTCTATACAAAAAACTTTCAATTTGTATTATTAGAACACTTTTTTAATTTTTATTGTTTTTTGTGCATTTCATAGCACCCACCACCCACCCATCTCCCCCCTACCCCCTCCAAATATTATATATTAGATTCAAATGTATCAATTTTCAATATACCAGAGTGATAAAGAAGTATCAAATTGCCTAGAGGTCGATTTCATTGACTGGAGTGTGGTTTTTAGGGGTATGCGTAAAAAGGCACATTTTTGCTGAAACGGACCACGTTTTAAGATGGGAAAAGCTGAATAACATAAAATCTATAGGATCTAGCGAAAAAATTATTGGAGTAAAAGTTGAAGAAGATAACATTTTAAATAAAATAAGACCAATTTCAAGTCTCTAGGACAAATGGTTACTATGTTATGAGGAAAGAAATAATGTTTTTATGAAAAAAAGTGAGTTTTTCTAAACTTCAACCTCGATGCGGCACGGGTTAATGTTATCCGATCGACCTAAAACTTTGGGAATCTCATTTTCTAGTCAAATGGCACCTTTTAGGGGGTTGCCACGATTGAATTTCGAAAGTTGACTTTTTGTGACCACCCTATTAGGGTGGTCACAAGGCAATAGGCAAAATTTTTTTTGAGAAAATCACTTCTGGCAACCCCCTAAAAGGTGCCATTTAACTAGAAAATGAGATTCGCAAAGTTCTAGGTCGATCGGATAACGTTAACCCGTGCCGCATTGAGGTTGAAGATCAGAAAAACTCACTTTGTTTCATAAAAACACTCTTTTTTCCCTCATAACATAGTAACCATTTATCCTAGAGACTTGAAATTGGTCTCATTTTATTTAAAATGTTATCTTCTTCAACTTTTACTTCCATAATTTTTTCGCTACATCCTGTAGATTTTATGTTATTCAGCTTTTCCCATCTCAAAACGTGGTCCGTTTCAGCAAAAAATGTGCCTTTTTACGCATACCCCTAAAAACCACACTCCAGTCAATGAAATCGGCCTCCAGGCGTTTTGACACTTCTTTATCACTCTGTTTTATTGAAAATGAGTATGTTTCAGGTATAAATGTAAAGGTTGAGGCTGTTATAAGGGGGGGGGGGGGGGATCTAGGTAATGAAGGGTATTTAGACCGGTGAAAGGTAAGGAAGTGTGACCTTTAGCTTTGTATTCGCTGTTATCTGTTATCTCTATTACTGTGAATCATCGATTCTCGACCACTGGTCCTGAACCTAGCGTTTTCAAAAAATTTCAAGTTGGGTGGCCTAAGTTCGACCAAACTAAATACAAAACTAGTCTACATGATGATAATACGAGTATTAGATGCATAATTAGTAACATTAATCAAGTTTCACTTTTTTTAATGGAACATTTGGAAACCCTGCAGCCCAGAGAGGATTACAAAGAGTATCTTCAACTTTGTTTAGTGTTTATAGGGCTTCCTCCCCAAAACTTTTCTTTTAAAGCACCTGGTGCAATTCATCACGCCAGGTGGATGGCCAAAGCAATTTACTGCCTCAAAATTATCTTTTTAGAGATCAATTGTTATTAACTCAAAAAGAAATGAAAGGAATAGAAGAAATTTGTGTTTTTATAATAAATATTTACGCCAAGGCATGGTTCAATGCCCCCAAACCTGCTATTGCCCCTAAACAAGATCTGGAAATGTTGAAAGCATTAGTAGAGTATAGGAAAATTGACACAGAAATAGCAGATAAGGCTTTGTCAAAATTTGTAAACCATCTGTGGTACCTCAGCTCAGAGAAAATAGCGTTCTCGTTTTTCGACCACACTTCAGACGACAACATTCAAAAAAGTATGGCCATGAAATTATTTTCCCTAGGTGAACCCGATAGTGAAATAATTGATGGTAGGGATAGAAAAGCGATTTTAGATTTTGCACATGTAGAGCAAATTTTGTTTAAGCTACTTGATTTTTTTGTCACCTCTCAAACCTTGAATTTTTTCAAGCGGTTTTCCATAGAGACAGATTTTTTAAACACCGATACACGCTTATGGAACAAAAATCCTCATTATTTGCATGCTAAAAACATAGTGAACGGTTTAAGGGTAGTCAACGACACTGCTGAAAGAGGAGTGAAATTGATACAAGACTTCAACTCTTGCTTGACAAAAGACGAAGAACAGCGCCAATTTTTATTACAAGTTGTGTCAGAATGTAGGAAAATTTACCCTGATGTCGATAAAGCCTCACTATCTAAGCCATTAATGTAGTTCTAAATTCAGTGGTGTTGGAATAGATATATTGTGTTGTAAAATAAGTTCCAGGCTATTATTTTCTATACAAAAAACTTTCAATTGGTATTATTAGAACACTTTTTTAATTTCTATTGTTTTTTGTGCATTTCATAGCACCCACCACCCACCCATCTCCCCCCTACCCCCTCCATATATTATATATTAGATTCAAATGTATCAATTTTCAATATACCAGAGTGATAAAGAAGTATCAAATTGCCTAGAGGTCGATTTCATTGACTGGAGTGTGGTTTTTAGGGGTATGCGTAAAAAGGCACATTTTTGCTGAAACGGACCACGTTTTAAGATGGGAAAAGCTGAATAACATAAAATCTATAGGATCTAGCGAAAAAATTATTGGAGTAAAAGTTGAAGAAGATAACATTTTAAATAAAATAAGACCAATTTCAAGTCTCTAGGACAAATGGTTACTATGTTATGAGGAAAGAAATAATGTTTTTATGAAAAAAAGTGAGTTTTTCTAAACTTCAACCTCGATGCGGCACGGGTTAATGTTATCCGATCGACCTAAAACTTTGGGAATCTCATTTTCTAGTCAAATGGCACCTTTTAGGGGGTTGCCACGATTGAATTTCGAAAGTTGACTTTTTGTGACCACCCTATTAGGGTGGTCACAAGGCAATAGGCAAAATTTTTTTTGAGAAAATCACTTCTGGCAACCCCCTAAAAGGTGCCATTTAACTAGAAAATGAGATTCGCAAAGTTCTAGGTCGATCGGATAACGTTAACCCGTGCCGCATTGAGGTTGAAGATCAGAAAAACTCACTTTGTTTCATAAAAACACTCTTTTTTCCCTCATAACATAGTAACCATTTATCCTAGAGACTTGAAATTGGTCTCATTTTATTTAAAATGTTATCTTCTTCAACTTTTACTTCCATAATTTTTTCGCTACATCCTGTAGATTTTATGTTATTCAGCTTTTCCCATCTCAAAACGTGGTCCGTTTCAGCAAAAAATGTGCCTTTTTACGCATACCCCTAAAAACCACACTCCAGTCAATGAAATCGGCCTCCAGGCGTTTTGACACTTCTTTATCACTCTGTTTTATTGAAAATGAGTATGTTTCAGGTATAAATGTAAAGGTTGAGGCTGTTATAAGGGGGGGGGGGGGATCTAGGTAATGAAGGGTATTTAGACCGGTGAAAGGTAAGGAAGTGTGACCTTTAGCTTTGTATTCGCTGTTATCTGTTATCTCTATTACTGTGAATCATCGATTCTCGACCACTGGTCCTGAACCTAGCGTTTTCAAAAAATTTCAAGTTGGGTGGCCTAAGTTCGACCAAACTAAATACAAAACTAGTCTACATGATGATAATACGAGTATTAGATGCATAATTAGTAACATTAATCAAGTTTCACTTTTTTTAATGGAACATTTGGAAACCCTGCAGCCCAGAGAGGATTACAAAGAGTATCTTCAACTTTGTTTAGTGTTTATAGGGCTTCCTCCCCAAAACTTTTCTTTTAAAGCACCTGGTGCAATTCATCACGCCAGGTGGATGGCCAAAGCAATTTACTGCCTCAAAATTTATCTTTTTAGAGATCAATTGTTATTAACTCAAAAAGAAATGAAAGGAATAGAAGAAATTTGTGTTTTTATAATAAATATTTACGCCAAGGCATGGTTCAATGCCCCCAAACCTGCTTTGGCCCCTAAACAAGATCTGGAAATGTTGAAAGCATTAGTAGAGTATAGGAAAATTGACACAGAAATAGCAGATAAGGCTTTGT
The DNA here is from genome assembly GCA_954871275.1 of Leptopterna dolabrata. NCBI lineage: Eukaryota > Metazoa > Arthropoda > Insecta > Hemiptera > Miridae > Leptopterna > Leptopterna dolabrata. Next base: position 19,705,226 of record OX940980.1, on the reverse strand, counting down.
CAAAATTTGTAAACCATCTGTGGTACCTCAGCTCAGAGAAAATAGCGTTCTCGTTTTTCGACCACACTTCAGACGACAACATTCAAAAAAGTATGGCCATGAAATTATTTTCCCTAGGTGAACCCGATAGTGAAATAATTGATGGTAGGGATAGAAAAGCGATTTTAGATTTTGCACATGTAGAGCAAATTTTGTTTAAGCTACTTGATTTTTTTGTCACCTCTCAAACCTTGAATTTTTTCAAGCGGTTTTCCATAGAGACAGATTTTTTAAACACCGATACACGCTTATGGAACAAAAATCCTCATTATTTGCATGCTAAAAACATAGTGAACGGTTTAAGGGTAGTCAACGACACTGCTGAAAGAGGAGTGAAATTGATACAAGACTTCAACTCTTGCTTGACAAAAGACGAAGAACAGCGCCAATTTTTATTACAAGTTGTGTCAGAATGTAGGAAAATTTACCCTGATGTCGATAAAGCCTCACTATCTAAGCCATTAATGTAGTTCTAAATTCAGTGGTGTTGGAATAGATATATTGTGTTGTAAAATAAGTTCCAGGCTATTATTTTCTATACAAAAAACTTTCAATTGGTATTATTAGAACACTTTTTTAATTTCTATTGTTTTTTGTGCATTTCATAGCACCCACCACCCACCCATCTCCCCCCTACCCCCTCCATATATTATATATTAGATTCAAATGTATCAATTTTCAATATACCAGAGTGATAAAGAAGTATCAAATTGCCTAGAGGTCGATTTCATTGACTGGAGTGTGGTTTTTAGGGGTATGCGTAAAAAGGCACATTTGCTGAAACGGACCACGTTTTGAGATGGGAAAAGCTGAATAACAAAATCTATAGGATCTACCGAAAAAATTATTGGAGTAAAAGTTGAAGAAGATAACATTTCAAATAAAAGTAAGACCAATTTCAAGTCTCTAGGACAAAGGGTTACTATGTTATGAGGAAAGAAATAATATTTTTATGAAAAAAAGTGAGTTTTTCTAAACTTCAACCTCGATGCGGCACGGGTTAATGTTATCCGATCGACCTAAAACTTTGGGAATCTCATTTTCTAGTCAAATGGCACCTTTTAGGGGGTTGCCACGATTGAATTTAGAAAGTTGACTTTTTGTGACCACCCTAATGTATATTTTAGAGACATATATCGCGGTTGGCGGCGCTGAACTACTAAAGTTGACATAGCTTCTTGTTACACCCTTGTATATATAAATACTCGTATATGATTTTTGGTGACTTTTGCGGATGAATTCAGGATGGTCTGAAAAGGATTTACCCATTAAAAAAAATTTCAAAAATTCATACTCTAAAAATTTCTGCTCCAGCGCAATAGCTTAATTGTCTTCTAATATTCACTAATATTATACTTTGTTGAGAAGGTGATTGAATTAAGGTGTCAATTCGGTTGAGATAAACAAAATAATTCAGAAAAACTCATCCGAAAATGTGATCGAAGTTTCGAACAAAATTTTGAAATCCACAACATTTGATGTTTGACCTAATTTGGAAATTTCTTTTATGGAATGGTGAACCATGAGAGATATTCTGATTTTATGAAATCGAGCAATTTTTAATAATTCTATGGGGAAAATGGGGTTAGCTATCAAAATGGGTAAAAACCACCAAAATTGCAAAATCTGACCCCAAATCTCTAATTGTGTAGTGAATGGTGATATAAATGTAACATTTTATGGAGGTGAGCGATTTCCAAGACGGCAGGTGATTTTAGGTGGGGCGGGGGGGTCAGAAATTAATATAAAGGAATAGAAGTTGAAAAAACTGCAAAAATTTGCTTATATAGCCACGCTGCTTGACGAATGTTTTTATAATAAGAGTATTATTTCAGCTCAGTTCCCCACTGTCTCGCTTTTCCATCACAGCGAGAATAATTTGACTCAGTGTTTTACGTTTCTATTTTATAATAACTACAGTGAGTACCTATTGAAAATATTTAAAATCCCTATTGCCCCATTAATTTCGGCTCGAATTACCACTGTTCCACACCGAACAAAACACAATTCAAAAGGCTCAACGCAAAAAAGGTTGACCATTAGGTATGTTTTGCGAAGGTAACTCTTCTGCCTTGAAAATCTTCGCGATTTCCGGTGAGTCGAAAGAGTTTTCCGAGAGCGAAAACGGTCTTGGTTGTTGTTCATGACGAACAGATGATAACCACTTTGGATTGAAAGCACAAAATAGTCACAAGCGTTTCACAAAACTGACCCGGCCGTGAGTAAATTGCTTGGTCAAATGCCAGACATATATATATATAATATTGATATCTCCCATCCACAGACATTATTTCACCACCCATATTACCAATACATTTGTGGATGGGTGCAGAGATGCCGCTCAGTTCTGGGGTTTCCCGAACGTCTAACACGCCGCCGACCATATCCAGTTGATGCAGTGATGATAGCATAATGAGGCTTACTGTCCCTATACGTGGGAAAACCAAGTAGTAGGTAAAACGGTCACGAAGAGCCCTTTATTGTTTTTTATTACTTTTGGAGCACCCATCATATTCCCTTTCGGCACGTGGATGACTGGTCTTTGGATTAGGATGCGGCGCTAGCAAAATTCGTATTTCGTATATTCGTATATTCGCGGTATTTCCCAAAGCGGTGTGTTTTGCCCATGTAAGTTCGCCTTCCCTTGGAACAAGCTGATTGCGTGTCGGCCAGTGTATTACCAATGCTGTTGAGAATAATTCGATGGCATGAGCTCAGAAACGTCGGTTTACCTTGTTTTGAAAAATTCCAACTATTAGATAGAATGAACCTGGATATCCACCAACTCCCCAGACCCCTGGTTCTAGAAAACTTCCCCAGGACCTCCTGGGCCCCAGATGGAATCTCGTCAGGCGGAAGTAGAAGTGCAACATTGCACCAACTACAAAAGTACTAGCTGCTTCTTCCAAAAAATTGAAATTTAGTAAAATAATTTCGGGAACTCCATGAAAAAAATTTTAAAATTCAAAACTGAATGTCGCCACTTGAGGTTGGTTACAACGATTACAGAACATTTTACAGATTGAAAATCGGTTGACCCGTTCAAGAGATAAATCTAATATTGTATTGACCCGGACGGTGCAGCCATCTATTGAAAATATTTGTTAGTAAAATCCATGAAATTTACCCTTAAAGGTATGGTATTAAACAGTTCATAACCTGATTTCTATGGAATGCAGAGCTGTATTAATTAACAAGGAAGTGCTAATCAAAACTACCAGTGCCATCATGCGAGTAGGAATCTGGGTAAGTTTCCTCCGTGATGGCTCACTAACAAGGTGATGACACGTGACCTGAATATAGAGAACAAATTAGCAGGCTAATATATAAACTAAGTTAATAAGCTTGAAGTTACCTTTTAATGCTTCACATTCAACCACTCCGGGAGAGCGATATTTTGTACATACTCTAATTCAGACAATCATAAGCGTCTAGAGAGCCAGTAAACCTTCCACCAACTTTATCTATAAATACGAAAGATACCGCCACCGTTGGGGCCGGAGAGTCTTTGAATATTCAGCAGACGTTCAACTGCACGGGTCTGAAAGGTCAGGTCCTCCCGTAACATCGACGTTACCACGCTACACAGCTACGTCGGTTATCTCCGAACAGGGCACCTTGGATCGAAGCCATAAGTCCGAGTAGTTGCCTAGGTGTTCTGAACTAAAGAAAACCTTATTACGTCGAGTGTTCGAAAATAATGAAATTTATGGATTCGAGCAGCCAGGTCGCCGTAAGAAAAAAAAAAAACGCTGCAAATCCCTGCACAACAGTTTATTATTTTGTACAGAATACCTACCCTTATTTTACAGATCACAGCTCTCTGTATAGATAACCGTCTATATAATATGTACTAGTCTATACATATTATGTAGATCGCAGACCCTCCGTAGGTTAGTACCTAACCCCGTACTCGTTACTAGGTACCTATCTAAATCACGAGATATATGTTGCTAAAATAATTCTGTCGATGACAAGCAGTAACTAGAACGGCAAAAAGAAATGCAAATAATGAAGTTCTGAAGGAAAATTGTTGATATGGAATGAAATGGATGCCCCTTCTGCGTAGATCACTGTTTTCTGTGGTCAACACCTACCTTCGTGCTCATTTATAATGAACCTTTGTGTAATAACTTGCCCATCAATAATATTTCAACGGTTGGTCAAGTTGCAAAAGTACCGATCTACAAAATCCAGCCCCTTCTTGGTAGGAGAACCGTTGTGTAATAATTTACCGTTGTGTAACAATTTACCGTTGTGTAATAATTTACCGTTATGTAATAATTTACCGTTGTGTAATAATTTGCCGTTGCGTAATAATTTATTGTTGTGTAGTAATTTACCCATCAATAATACTTCAAAGTTTTTTCAAGTTTCACAAGTACCTACCAACAAAATCCAATAGTCCATCACTTATCAAATGAAATAATATCGCACAACAACCAACTCGACTTGATACAGCCATCCTTGATTATAATCAGGTGCTCCTTAGTGATGAAATCCTGGCCGGATTTATACCGTTTGATTCACGATCGTGTTGACGAAGCTTTTTGGTGCACACGAACGGCTGGACGTACAGTGCTCCGGGTGGTCTCAAAAAATTGTTTAGCTCAAGACAAATTTAATATCGTAAAAAATACCCATACCCTTTAATTGAAAGTCTTTGAAATACGGCGTTCTGAAAATTTGAACCCCTTAGAGATGACTGACAGTAACGTCGAGCTTCGAGGACCTACTAGACCCCGAACGGAACCTATAACCCGAATTTCATCAATTTTTATTCATGGTAACTAAGAAAAGTGGCCAGTACGGCGTACGGCGGACAGACAGAAATATTTTTATTGCATTTTCGGATTCTACGTACCTTGAAACGTAAACCATCAAATTTAAGTAAGAATTTCTTTTTCATGCTCGATTCCAATGGTTCATTATTGAAAATAATAAACCAAAAATTAGAGTAGGAATCTGGTGAATGCTTGAAACTTGAAGCTTGGTTTTAAAAAAAATGATGGGTGTCGGAACATCGCTGATTCGCACTACCATGTTTTTATTTAAACTCCACAACTTACTTTTTATATCCGTAATTTTTTCCTATCTATCTTTATACGCTATGAAACGCACTGTTCAACTTTCAGGTGAATATTACCAACATACATTCTTCTTGTCAAATATTATGTATTACGAAAAATAGGTACCTAGGTAGTCAGAAAATGTAATATACTTACCTACTCAGTTACAACACTCACGGATACTGTCCCGAAAATAGAACGAATCATTTTGTCACTTTGTCACAGTAATTACTCATCCTTGTATTTCATTGAACACTGAAATACACCTAACTGCACTCATGAAATAGAAGTGATAGTGCGGAGTTAGCTATCTATACTGGCTTAGATTTCAATCACTGCTGGCAGATACCTTGGAACACCGTTCCAGTAATGCGCTAATTCCACCTCGTACCTTGACTTTATCATTTCTCAAATTGTATGCTTGGTGCTTGAACATGTACGTCGGAAGTTGTTACTCGATTTTTCGATTCTCTTCCTCGAGTTCTTTGAACCTCTTTAGCCTCCCAGTTTCTCCTTCCCGGTGCGAAGCACCTTATGAATATTTACCAGGCCGCGGTAAAAAGGTCGGTATCATAAATAATGCAGGTGATCCCTCTTGATGAATACCCAGATTAGAGTGCTGAACCGTCCTGGAGGTGAAAGGATTGAATGAAGTTGCTACAGGATTCACTCGGAAGGAGCTCGCCCCTCCATCAAGATGGGGAACGTCCTTCCTTTGTCGAGACACTTGGAATTACTTCGACACCTTATGCAAGCCGCATGTACATCAAAGGATCAAGTTGCGTTGGAGAATAATCGGTGGGTGGTGAGCTCAATTTAGAGATTAGCTTGCTTAGATTTATGCTGTGTACTTCAACGTCTTGGAGGGGATTTCAAGTTGATCATGAGCATGCTATGCGGTCTGCAAACTTTCTCCTAAATTTGAACCCGGATTTTGACTTTTTTTTCGACTCGCTCACTAAGCTCAAGTTATTAGTTGCCTCATCCCCTTATTCTTTTAATTAGTCATCATGTTGCTGTAATGTTTTCATTTTATTCATAATTTTTCGTGGTGTCTTAAATTCCTCTTTGTAGTTTATTAACATGTATCATGTTTTAGCCCTGGGATACTAGCATTTTTTGCGAGTCGATTTTGCGAGTCAATTTCTGCGCGTCAATTTCTGCGCGTCAACTTTTTCCGCGCACAATGCATAGTGGAGAGTCGCCTGGAAACGAGCCCTGGGATACTAGCATCGTTTGCGAGTCGATTTTGCGAGTCAATTTTGAGCGTCAATTCTTTTCACGCACAATGCATAGTGGAGAGTCGCGTGGGCATTATGATACGTGGTTGCAATTTTTGGTTCTTAAACATAAATCTTTCTTTCATTATAAATGTTTGTTATAATGTTTTTTGTTTCCTTATATTATATACATTTCTTTATTGTATCTCGTCCACTGAAATATTTATACGATTGTAACCGGGCTTGCCCGTAATTTCAAAATAAATAAATACATGCCATCGTAAAATCCTCTTTCTTCAACTATTTGGTTCCTAATTTCAATAATAAGCCCTTATAATTAATCACTCAAAAGAACGACAAAATTTAGCTCCCTTTAATTTTGTTCCACGACGTGTTACGATTCAACGTGCGTAGAACACGAAAAGCGAGCAGACATTTCTCCTTCCGTCCACCCGCAGTATACCTAGTTGACCGAAAATTATGAAAATTTCATTGAAATCCCCAGACACCCAAACCACCAGACCAGGTAGTCTACAATAATTGCATTAGGTGATTCAAGCAAACATGTCAACATGAGCGTGAATAATCGGTAAAACGTCAGCTCAAATTTCTCACTGTGGATCATTATAGCTTTCAAACAATTAATGTTTCATATTCATGAGGTAAACCATTTAGCATTACGTTGCAAATTTGTTCATAATCTATTCTGGTACTCCCTGCCTTCACTATTTCGGAAGCATACCCCATTATTCTATTTACGTATGACTCCATGTCTTCATTCGGTGACATTCTGGCTGTGTTAGACTTTTGTATGCTTGAAGTCTTCGCAATCGTGTTATAGGTTGGAATCTTGAAGCTAACTTCCTCCAAAGGCTTCGAGGGCAAGTTAAATCCAATATGCCTTGTTGCAATTCTTCTGTAATATACCTAGCAATCAGTCTGAAGGCTTTTCTCCTTTTCTCTCCTGAGAATGTTGCAAATTGTCATCTTCAGTGGAGACGATTTCCCATAAATTTTGGTCTTTTAATTCTAATCGCAGATTGAATGACCAAGTTTTATAATTTTTTCGGTTCAACTTCACAAGTCCACTCATTTTTACCTTGCTGTTTTCTTCTTCTTCCATTGTTAGCAGAGTAATCCTGGGTTTTATCCTGAGCAACCCCTAATCCTGTAACCTGAGTAATCCTGGGTAACCTTTGCTGGAAATTTTACCTGAGCATCAACACAATTCAACGATATCACAAGTTATAATGAACATTTGACATAAACAACAATATGATCCATCCGTGGATACAACCTCATAACATGATGTTCATTTGGAGTGAATCAATTTTAATGTCTGGCAGCCGAGTTAAAAGGTGGAAAAATTAAATTCTGTACACCCTTTGAGACCTACAACACCTCTGCAAATAGCCTGATTACCCTTAGCGAAATTTTGAAGTTAGGTTGACGAAAAAAGGAAAGAAGTCATCATTACTTGTGAAGCAAAACGGTTCAATTAGAGAGGGTGGGGTCCCTTTCTTTCCTGTATTGAAACAGAAGCAACTGTCGCCTTCGCGATAAAACCAGATATTCCATACTCATGTCTCGTCACATAATATTTTATTATTTTGATCAAGCTTCTCATAATTTATTCTCAAGGAATACAACTAAAATATTCCACAACGCATACTACGTGTCGTGTGCTATAGACCCATTCTTAGAGGGGGAAATATGTGATTAGAAATCGAACGGGAAGACAAATCACAAATTGCTGGAAACAGTCTCACAGGTGTTCTGCACCGAACGCTCGCTATTCGGCAATACAGAGGACGAAGGAAGATGATCCAAACGACAATTTCCCTTAACTCGATTAACCCGTGAAAATGATAGACAGCGGTGAATCAATAACATTGTCCCAACGGGAGGGAAGCGAAGAGTATTGAGGTCTGAGTTTATGGGTGATAGGAAGGTGGGTGGCGGGCGGATGAGCTGTTTGTCAGCGCAGATGAATCGTAACGAGGTCGGACCCTACCACCAGGGCGGTCACACCGGCTTGAGTCCGGCAGAATGAATTATTCTTTCGGTTTTACTATATTCCTGAGAATCAACAAGTAACTTCCCACGGAGCTTCCCAAGCTTCCGTAATCAATACACGCCTCCCCTCCACGTTTTTTCTAGAGCAAGTTTCATTTCCTCGGAGAGCCACCTGCATTTCCATATTGATCCGCTTGTGGCAATTGCTATTAGTGAATAGCTTTGGCGAACGTACGGATGTATTAGGACGAATAGAAGTATTTCACCAAGCTGATGGATGATTTTCTTTGGGTGTGGGCAGAAGAAGTTACGCGAAACCCTACTACAATGACCGATGGTAGCCATCGGTATGAATCTGAAACGGCAGTGGCTCATGGACAGAAAAATATTGACTCTTTTAATTACCTAAACTACGATGACTAAGGAAAATTAGGTTTCCATTTCTACCAAACGAGAATTTTATTGTTAAAAATTTTGTTCCAAAATTAAACGTCTGCCAATTCGAGTAGGCAGTATAGCTTCCTCACTCGAATCACATGAACGTATAGAATAGTTGGGTAGGTTCATTTTGATACGGGACCATCTGCGATCCAACCCGCGTGTACCCTCAAAATTTCAGCTCTCTACGACTATTTTTCGCGTAGTTAGAAGCGTTACAAGGAAAACGGTTAACATTTCATGCTCGTGCATGCGCAGGCGAATGAAATTCATATGCAATTATCAAAGTGTTATTCCTGATCGACCCTCCACACCTGAACTCAAACTCATTTCAACGAAATTCAAGGTAGTTATGGGCGTTTCAAGTATTTCACGTTTGCGCATACGCAGACGAAACGATTTCCATGATTTTGAAAGGGGACCATCTGCGATCAAACCCACGTGTATCCTAAAAATTTCAGCTCTCTACGACTATTTTTCGCGTAGTTGGAAGCGTTAGAAGGAAATTTTCAACATTTCATGTTCGCGCATGCGCAGACGAAAGTTACATTACGAATCCAATGAAATTCATTTGGAACTATCAAAGTATTATTCCTGATCGACCCTCCAGGTTCGGACTCACTTCAACAATATTTAGGGTTGTTATGGGTGTTTAAAATATTTCACGTTTGCGCATGCGCAGACGAAAGTTACAGCAATTTTTCAATGGTTTTTGTGTGGGACGATCTGTGACTCAACCCGCATCTACCATTCAAGTTTCAGCCCATTTCGACCATTATTTCGGGTAGTATGGGCTTTACAAGGAGTTACCACAGACAGACAGACGGAACCAAAAATGTTCCTCGATGTCTGAAACGCAAAATTGGTGTGGATATTTTCATTTTGGAGGATATACATTTTTTTCACTCAATCACGAATCCAAGGCTTCCCTATCTTGGCAGTGAGGAAGAAAAAAGAAAAAATGTTATGTTAAGAATGTGTGTAAAGTTAAGTTATGTGTTTTATGTAAGTGTGTGTGTTATGTGCGTAAAGTTAAGTTATGTGTGTTATGTTGTAAAGTTATGTTAAGATTGTATTATGTTAAGAATGTGTGTAAAGTTATGTTGTAAGAATGTATAATTGTTGTTGAATTTATTTGAGTTATAATTGTTAAAGAAGAAGAAATGGGGAAAAAACTGTCGGCCACGAAAACGGTCGGTAATAAGGAAAAATTCTATTTCTCTACTGATGCAAATAAATTATTGAAAGACCTCGGCCCCCACTTTTCTTTTTCTCCCAACAAGAAAATGGCGGTCGCATAGCATTATTAATCCTTCTCTTCTTCTGTCTCAAGAAAGTGTCAAGTTCTTTTTTTACTTTTTCCCCAACTCTCTCGTCTCCGTTCTCTTTTTACTTCTGCGGACGCGGGTCGGCCCTAAAAAGGAATCCTGACTTTGCTGTCTCTCAAATCAAGTTCACCTGAGATACTTTGTCAGACATTTAGAGAGTAACATGGGGATGAGCTTAATCCGATTTTCAACAAATGAACCAATTATCATTTTGCATCGGATTGGATACCTACGTCAAAAGTAGGTATGAATTTATGTAGTTCACCAGAAACCTATAGAGACTGGCACCATCGATGTCGAAATATCCCATTCAATACCAATTAGTACCCAATACCATCCAAATATTCTTAGGATAGGTACATATTACTAGTACAGTGCCACATGATACTTTCTACAATAGCCAGGGGGAGAAAGAACGTCCACTTTCTCCAAACAAGATGAGTATCAACACTAATCAGCGCACCATCCGTGTTTCCCCAAACCAAGTCATATTTCAAAAATCAAAAACTAAGTGTCCGATGACTTTTATGAGGATTCTGAAAATTATGCTCATGCACTTTTACGCACGCTGCAGTGTGCGCAATCCACACCACCCTCGTTATTTCAAATAAGAACCATAATTTTTCATTTCAGATTCGGATTCTACGTAAAATTGTATGAAAAAACCCGTCACTTGAATTTTTTGAAAGGATGTTTGAACTTGGAAACCTATACGAATACACGATTTCAATTACCGGGCAGTGGGGACATTTTATTTATTATTTACAGCGTCCATGAATTCAAATGGAACTGATCTTGTAACTCTCCAACCCATCTAGTCATAGGGAACTTACTTCATGTTTCAGTGAATTCAACATTATCATATTATTTTATATTCACGGGGGTTAGGTTAGATGCTTCATTGGTAGGTACTATACTCGATGGTGGTTGAAATTATAAAAGTGTTTTAAAGTGTGTGGCTTTTTAAAAAAGCGACCTCGAGCTCCCCTGGGGGGGGGGGGGGATAAAAAGGGTTCTGGAGTAATAAAAAGGGTTGAAATTATTAAAGTGAAATTATTGAGGTGGCTTTTGTAAAAAAACCACCTCGATCTCTCCTTGCGGGAAATATATGTAAGCCACCTCGATCTCTCCTTGGGGGAAATATGTCTTCCTGGAGTCATACAAAGGGGACAACCTCAAGTTACCTGGTACATAATCGAGGTGGAAAACAACACAGTTTACGGGCATCTTAAGCCCGCAGCCTCCTTTCTTTCACCAATGAAAGAAAACAGCTCATTCTTAAGGAAAATATCGCAGTGGCATCCACTGACCTTGGAAAAAAAAGCCTTGAGGGCAAAGACGGTCTTTGATGTTGTAAAAGCTTTGGGAGGGAAAGCCGATTACGACCTGAGGGAAAGAGGTTGCGACCTCACGTTCATTCGATCAATAGGGTAACACAAATGAAGAGCCGCCTAAGGAAATCGATTTTGCCACCTGTTGGGGTTTCCAGCGCATCAACAGCAAACACTGCCACTGAATAGGAGTATGATTCGTATTTTATGGAGATAATATAGTAAATTACGATGAACCTATAAGGTGCGACGTGGCAAACTTTCATGAGCACCAAAAAGTGGGGGCTAAGAGGAAAGAACTTGCACCGCTGCATGCTCATGAATTCCCCACATGGTTCCAACAAATTTAAGGTATTTATTATACAAATTTGTTTAGAAATGGAAAGTAGGAATAGAATTTGCAAGATCCCCTACGTCGTTTTCTTGACTGAACGGACCTCGAATAATCAAATATTAATTCAAAGGGTAAAGAACCATCTCACCGTCCATAATTTTGATGAGGAAGATGCTGCAAATTTTTCTACAACGGTTTGTCATTCTTTAGGATAACTTTCCGTTTATTCAGAGCTAATGGACTCAGTAATTCCTGAAATTCGGTCTATATTACTGCTCAGATTATGGCCAATGTGGGCATGTGTGTTTTTTCCCCTCTTTCTGTGGCTCATTTCTTAATAGGGTACGAGCGGCTGGTGGTAAAGATCAATCCCAAGGCTGATGCTGTGCCGCAAGTACTGTAGTATGCCCACCACATGCATCCTGCCTAGACCTTTTTGTGAAAACCATTATTGCTTCCAAAAAGGAAACACGAATCACATCGTTTGATTTCACCAAATACTTCCCCAACTCCAGTTGTATTGTTAGGAAATTATAGTCTGTGATTCTTCATTTAGGTACTTAAGCCTTATGATATTAGTATCGTAAACCAGCTTGACAGTGCTTTTATGCAGGGGCTCAAAAATCTCTTCATTTGTTTCAGATTCGAGAGAAGTTGCTTCTAGACACCACAGGTAATTTATTCCCGTATTTTACTATGTATTACTTACATTATTACCAAATAATTAGATAGTGTCCTCATCACGAACAGAAAACAATAGGTAACAGGTAATAGGTAACCCGGGGATTGAGCACAGCTTACAAACGTGGAAGCGATGCTGCAATGGATGCAGCCAAGTTGGGAGGGGGGAATGTAGCAGAAGGATATTATATTCTAATGCTGCGTGCACCAGGCAAGATTATTCGTTAATGAATCAGAACTCACGCGAGATAAAACAGTGTGGGGCATGCAAGAGCATACATCCTCATAGTTAGTGCCAGAGCTGGGAAATATTTGCTTCGAGTAATAATATTGGAGCAGGTAGGTTGCTGTCTGCCTTTTTGCAAACAATTGTGATGTGTATGTACTGCGTGTATATCTAAACCACTCCTTGTCACCTTCCCAGAAGCTATCGGATGCGCTGTATCCGAGAAAATTAGTGCAGCGGGGTTTATTCACATTCCAAGAAGTATACGATTTTTGTCTTTACTATTCGAACCCGCATTTCTATAAGTCACAGGTTTTCTATTCATTGGAATTTGATTACTGAGACTCATTGAACGGTCACCGTATTCGCTGAAATGAATTATTTTGATTTGTTATTTTCCTTAATGTACTTATACGGAATATTTCATAAGAGATACCGAAAAATATGCCAAACGCGACGAGAGTTTGCATTTATATTACTTTGGTAAGAGGCATATTATTTATGTAGGCTACTTATCTTTCTGTGTTTCTAGAACTTAAATTTTCACACCAACACTCAACTGGAGTCAACGAATTTTGAAACAAATTTTCTTGTATTAATTATGTCCTATTCATCATTAAAATAAGTGTTATAGTAATTCAGGACTTTGATCTATTTAAAAGTTATAATTATGGTTTTTTTTCTCCATTGTTTCTTAACGTTGTCTTAATTTAGGTACCTTGTGTTGAAAATGGAAATGAAGTTGAAGGATGTAACAGAGTGGGTAATATTATTTTTTACCTCGAATCTGCTCGGATTGGTTCACTCTCCTAAATTGCCCTAATAAAATAATTTCTTTTAAATTAGGTGCTATTATAGGAGAAAGGAAGATATTAAGTAGACAACGATTCTGCTCTGACTCGATACCTTTTTATTGGTTAACTAGCTGTGTACCCGCGCTTCGCAACGGTAGAACAGACACCCCCTGTATCCCCCCTCCTCAACTGATCAGAAACCTTCCCCAATGCCAACCCTTACTGCCTTTAACCCCCCCCCCCGTATCCTATGAACCCTCCCTACCTGGTTAGAAACATTCCTCAATGTTCACACAACAAATTCCCAAAGTTGCACTCCAATTGGTCAAGTAGTTTTGAAATTTCTGTAGACCCCCCCCCCCCCCCTCTCATAACCTGTACCCCCCTCCCACTAACATCCTGATTGAAGTACCACTTGAATGTACTCGTCGAGCTGAATCCAGAATCTAATTACAATCGGATACAATCGGTTTATTATAAGCATAAACGTCCTCATAGAAGTGATTATAACATGTTTTTTAGTAGTATTTCATTCATAGCGTTTTAACGGATGGACAGATTCAAATGCGGTTTTTTCATAAACCTTCCCAGATAAATTCTGCGTCAAATGGTACCAGCCGCAACTTTCTACGTTCAGCCGTTCTCAATTGATGCCGAGACAAACAAACAAACAGACACTGTTTTATTATATGTATAGATTTCTCGAAGGCTGACAATTTCAAGGGATGACCTATGGGGCAACCGTAGAATTTTTAAAAGGATGAAATGGTTTAAATATCGAATGATGTAGATAAAAATGAGGGTGGTGTGATCTTACCTAGTGGCACGGTTCCTGAGTAACAGATCTGCGTGCTCATGCGTTAGGAACTGTTACAAGGATGCAAACTTTCTTTGGATGATTCTTATTTCTTGATAGGGTAATGATATCCACAGAATTTTATTTTCGAAATGTAAAATTCCTTCTATTGTCTTTTTACCTTTTTTCTTACGCCATTAATTAATTTGTCATAGTTTGTAACAATTGATATTGATCACAAATGACTTAATATTAATTAATGCGCATCATCATTATATGAATTAACGCGCATCATCACTAAGCTTTATATATCAGGGCAAAAGTTGATCAATTTAAATAAAGATGTAATGTAAAGGGGGAGGGAGGAGTATCGCAGTTTACGTTGAATCTCAATTTTCAGCCTCATCATGAAATTTTAACTCGAAATTCCGTAAGTGAAACGAATGGGAAGGAAGTGCGTGACGTCATAAAAGTCTTGGCACTGCATGGATGCAGTGGGCGGCCGAAATAGACGTCACGTCAAAGAAGGTCAGAATTCAAGACTCAGTTATCTGCTGTTTTTGCAAATTAATCGGCAACATGAAGAAGAATTGAATAAACCTCTGAAGAAACTCCAACCCTATTCGTCGAAAATTCGGTGCAACCGGCGAACCGAAGATGTTCTCTCGTAACGTCGGAAGGTGGCTATTGATCTAATATTCGCCTCAGGGTAGGAAGATATGTTCCGAGATCCTCAAGTAATTATTGGAGTGAAAAAATACAACAAAAAACTTTCGGATCCTTTTTAAAAGAAGATATAAAGAAAAACCTTTCAGGACTCCTAGTTTGCAGAAGTAGGGAGAGGAACAGAGTGGAGGCTTGGATAAATTTATTAATAATTTAGCGGGTTAACTGCTTTTTGGGAAGCGAGAGCAGGTGAGCCGGGGATTCCTGTAAAAGGTTATTCGACAGAAGAAAAAGGTATTTCTGCCCTCCGGGGCCCTCCAACCTTTCGCACCTTCGGCCTTTTAAAATATTGATGGGAGGAAAACAAATTACTCCGTCGATTCCGTAATACATTTTCCTTCTGGCCGTATTTTTTCACGGGCTCTCCAAGCCGCAACTCCTTGTTACGCGAGCTTCAACCGGAATATTTACGTCGAGTGAGCAAGGGTTGCTATGGCGTGGGTATGCGGGTATATTGGATCATATTTTTACCTTTTGCCGAGCGATAATACGGGCTCATTCAAAATAGACGAATCCGAGTGGGTGGTCAGATAGCTAAGACCCATTTCAATAGAGTCGTAACAAACTTCTATAAGCATGTAATTCACATTTGATTTTTGCAGGATTTAGAAAAGGAACACGGTAACGTGTGAATATTATGCAAAATTACTAAATTTATTACAAGAAAAATCAAGAGTTCGTCTAGGGACGTGGGAGCGTCCCGCCCGTCAAGATAACTGAAAAACTCGAAAGCGATGATGCTCACTGTTCACACGACAGAACAAGTAGCGTTTTTTACCCACTCCTCCCACCGTAACTCGGCCCCCTGTCTACGGTATTGATTTTTCGTACACCCATTCTCGAGGGGCCTCTGAGGACGTGTACCAAATTTCAACCCTCGGGATCAGGTGCCGGAGTTAAGGAAGTTTAAAAATCGACATTATTCGAGTTTTTCTAGTTGTTGCTGTTCTTCTTCTTCTTCTTGTTCTTTGACAGGGCTACAGTCTCTCAAACAAAACGGTTCGAGCTGATATTTTGCAACACGTTCGTTATGCTCCAAGGAAATGCCTTTTGTGCATTTTGTCCCCCACCCATGTTCCACTCCATCCGTGGGTGAGGGGGAGGAGGCAATTTCAGAGTAGGTTAGAGAGTGTTTTAAGAGCTGACAGTGCTCGAAATCTGAATCCGATCGGTTCAGTACAAGTTGAGTTATAACTGTTTAAAAACTCTGTGAATGATGGTCAACTAACCTAATTGACGAAATCACGTTGGGAGCGCAGTAACTTTCTCGTATCATACTCTTCTGCAGTTCTTTTTAAAAAGAGTTAACAACAAATTTCAAACAACTTTTTGATTTTTTGAAATTTACTTAAAAAAAGTCAACCAATTTTTCTTGGAGGGTAAATTTTTACAACAGGCCTGTGGAGGGGGGGGGGGGGAGTTGACAAAAGTCAACAAGACATGATTTATCAGCTTTTCAAAAAGCTTACAAAACCTTTTTGAGTTTGGGAATCTTCCACGGATATCTTAGATAGGTAATACAAATAAATAATATAATACAAATACCACAGGTATCTATAATAAATAATAATGAAAAAATGTAAGTTTTAGAAAGTATGAAGTAAAGACGACGTAAGACGGGAGTTCAAGAAAATCAGGAATTTAGAATTAAGTCGGGGAAATGTGGACGGATGGATGTAGTATGTAATTATAGGTACGAACTAAATCACTAGTATAAAAATAAACAACGGAATCATTGAAAGGTTGTCTATTTCCAATAATTCACATTGTATTACACATCCACATGTATCAGTGGAAATAGACAACCTTCAGTAACTCCGGTTTTTATTTTATTATGTAAAAGTTATATCTCGTCTGCATGTGCCTTTCTAGGTATGGAACGTATTGCCTAATATTCCTTCTCCATATTACATCTTGGACGCTAACATCACATCAACTTGCGTAGGTACTGACATAGGTACTTAGGTAACTGTTTTTGATCATCTATGATTAACATCAAAGTTTGCTCGCTCTAACAAGGACTTAGGTTGGTACTCTGAGATACAATGGTATATATAATATGATTGCGCAAATTTTCAATATGATTATCCTATAATAACCACGATGATGATGAATGATTATAATATAATAACAGTAGAGTCAATATGCGGGTCCTGGCGCATTCCTGTTTCAACATGCTCGTCAGTCTAACCAGCTGCTGGGGGCCTTAGCGGGTGGCATCACCCCCTCACCCCGCCATTACCAACCACCTCACCCACCCCTTAACCCCTCACCCCCTCACTCCCCCCCTCGCCCCCTCACACCCCCTCACCAACCACCTCACCCACCCCTTAACCCCTCACCCCCTCACTCCCCCCCTCGCCCCCTCACACCCCCCTCACCCCTCACTCCCCCCTCACCCCCTCGCCGCCACCCCTCACTCCCCCCTCATCCCCTCACTCCCCCCTCGCCCATACCCTCATCCACCCCATTACCCCCCCCCCCCCCCTGGACGTTGTCCTATCGCCCCCTGCCGCCTACAACCGCCCCCTGCCGCCTCCAGACCTCCACCCACCCCGCCACCTACCACCTCCAGGCCTCCACCCACTCCGCCCTCTGCCGCCTCCAGACCTCCACCCACTCCGCCCTCTGCCGCCTCCAGACTCCACCCACTCCGCCCTCTGCCGCCTCCAGACCTCCACCCACCCCACCCTCCTCATTAACCCCCTCACCTCCTCCCACAAACCTTCACCCATCACCCCCCCCCCCCCTCCCATCATCCATCAACCTCCTACCACCCTCCCCCCCCCGCCTCATCCCCTCGCCATCGCCACCCTCACCGCCTCTCACACCACCACCCCCCTCACCCATCACCTCAACCTTTATTATGAATGCCTACCAACTTAATTGTACCTATCAAATAATCATTATGACGTCACCCCACCCCACCCCTCCCCTACCACCATCTTGGAATTTCTGGAAAACCGTTTTGACTATGAATACCTACCTACTTAATTTTATCAGTTAACCATAATGACGACCCCTTTCCACCATCTTGGAATTTCAGGAATTCCGTTTTGATTATGAATACCTACCTACTTAATTCTATCAGGTAAGTATAATAAAGTACCTCGGAATTTCTGGAAATACGGTTTGACCATGAATACACCTACCTACCTACTTGACACTCAAAACAGCGGACTTATTATAATACCCACATACTTATGTAAATATCAGGGTGAATGTTTGAAATTTTGATACCCAGACATAATGAACAGTCATTATTCTACACTCTTTTAGAACGTAAGCCTATCATGGTTTGTGAACATCCTGTTTGAACTTGGGTACCTACCACTGGATCATCCTAGGGGGGCTTGATGACGTCACCTAACAACCAACTCCAGACCCCTCCTCGTCCATGCTAAAAGCATTATGAACAAGAAGGAAAAAAAGAAAGGAAATAATAAATAAACGAACCGAGGATCAGGGATCTACAACCCCATATAAAGTGGTGATGATTCACTTCCAGTGAACACACCAGAATCATATGAATCCAAAACCCATTTCTGAAGAACCCGACGACAGCAGACCTCCTGAGTCGGTGTCTGGAAAGTCTGCTGATAGGTTACTAAATAATGAGTTACTACTAAGAGAATATAATTATTGTATCTTCGTCATCGGTGTCCGGTGGGGTTACACTGCTCTCCAATGGGGAAATAATGTCTGGAGAACCCATGCGCATTCTTTTTGATGGTACTTCATCGTCACTGCTTTCCTCTTCTGAAGATGAGGTAATAACGATTAGACGGTCATCATCTGATTGTGAACATTTAGTTGAATGAAGAATTGTCTATGAATATCTGAAATATGCATTAATTTTTACAATAATAATTACCTATTATTATTACCAAGCTATATTTTCCCTAAATATTATATATATAACGGAGGACCTCGTCCATTTTATTTACCTACAGGATGAATACTTTTCCATACTTTCAAATTTAACCTTATTTACACAACTTACCAGTGGTGGGATTTTTGTAATATCTTGAAGACTTCATGAAACACTGGCTATATGAAGCCCCAGTATCGAACGTGAAGCACATCTTACTCCACAGAGAGACACTTTAAGCTCGTTGATGCCATTAAAGTTCTTCCATTCTGTACCCCGCCGGCTCGAGTGATGATGAAATACCGGGCCTCGGGCGATATGGGGTTCAGCGCGCCTATTTGAACGTGATCGCGTCCAACGTTACAGAAGCGAACAATACTGGATCGCGTCCACCCGCATACCAGAGACCTTATGTTTTGGCCTGTATTCCTCCAGCATAAATGTAGACATGTTTACTACTACCCTTCTAGACATGTGAGAACATAAACCTATACAACAACCTGTTTGATCAGCTCTGTATTATCATCACTTACAACCCACTTTCCAAATGGGCTACATTTAAAAATTAACAAGTACCTATTCCCCTGTAAGTGGATGGGGGTGGGTCCATTAAGCTGTCCAAGATAGTAGCTGATGGAAAAGCATGTCTCAGTGTCCCAAATGACGACAACCTGTTTCGCCATTTTAGCAAAGTTTGTCCCACGTCGTTCAATGAGGGCATCAAAATACCCCCCATCGCTATGATTCCCCACCTCCCTACACGACATTAAATTATTCTAAGCGAAATCACACTAAATGTAAAGAAGTTCGTGTGTCCCAAGAAGATCGTGGATAGGGAGTTGTATGACCACAGGAACATCCTAATGCTAGAAGAAGGGGATATTACGTAGGAAAAACGCGAGGAAAACCTCGGTTAGCGTTGAAGGAAAAAAATACGAGAGGCTACATCAGCAAGCTGTGGGATCCTCGGGACTCATCC